>CM034303.1:24833186-25245079 GCA_019925795.1 Dendrobium chrysotoxum
TTTTCCATAATTATTTCTCTTGCTCCCTCTCTTTCTCTCTATCCCTCTCTTATTATTTCTAATTCTCCATCATTCTTCCTCTTTCTCTATCTCCCTCTTTCTCTCCGCTCTCTCTCTCTCTCTCTTATTATTTCTAATTCTCCATCATTCTTTATCTTGCTCTATCTAACTCTATATCTCTCTCTCTATCCCTCTCTTATTATTTCTAATTCTCCATCATTCTTCCTCTTTCTCTCTCTCCCTCTTTCTCTCCCCTCTTTCTCCCTCCCTTTCTCCCTCTCTCTCCCTCTCTCTCCCTTTCTTATTATTTCTAATTCTCCATCATTATTCGCTTACACTCTCTCCCTCTCTCTCTCTCTCCCCTCTCTCCCTCCCTCCCTCTCTCTCTCTCTCCCTGTCCCTCTCTTATTATTTCTATTTCTCCATCATTCTTTCTCTTTCTCTATCTCCCTCTTTCTCTCGCTCTTTCTCTCTGCTCTTTGTCTCTCTCATTATTTCTAATTCTCCATAATTCTTTCTCTTGCTCTCTCTCTTTCTCTCTATCCCTCTCTTATTATTTTTAATTCTCCATCATTCTTCCTCTTTTTCTATCTCCCTCTTTCTCTCCGCTCTCACACTCTCTCTCATTATTTGTAATTCTCCATCATTCTTTTTCTTGCTCTATCTAACTCTCTCTCTCTCTATCCCTGTCTTATTATTTCTAATTCTCCATCATTCTTCCTCTTTCTCTCTCTTCCTCTTTCTCTCCCCTCTCTCTCTCCCTCCCTCTCTCCCTCTCCCTCTCTTATTATTTCTAATTCTCCATCATTCTTCCACTTTCTCTATCTCCCTCTCTCTCTCTCTCTCTCTCTCTCTCTCTCTCTCTCTCCCTCCCTCCCTCTCTTACTATTTCTAATTCTCCATAATTCTTCCTCTTTCTCAATCTCCCTTTTTCTCTCCTCTCTCTCTTTCTCATTATTTCCAATTCTCCAACATTCTTCCTTTTGCTCTCTCTCCCTCTCTCTCTCTCTCTCCCTCTTATTATTTCTAATTCTCCATCATTCTTCCTCTTGCTCTTTCTCCCTCCCTCTCTCTCTCTCTCTCTCCCTCTCTTATTATTTCTAATTCTCCATCATTCTTCCTCTTGCTCTTTCTCCCTCTTTCTCTCTCTCTCTCTCTCTCACTCTCTCTCTCTCTCTTATTATTTCTAATTCTCCATCATTCTTCCTCTTTCTCTATCTCCCTTTTTCTCTCCTCTCTCTCTCTCTCATTATTTCCAATTCTCCAACATTCTTCCTTTTGCTCTCTCTCTCTCTCTCTCTCTCTCTCTCTCTCTCTCTCTCTCCCCCCCCCTTTCCCTCTCTTATTATTTCCAATTCTCTATCATTCTTCCTCTTGCTTTATCTCTCTCTCTCCCTCTCTCTCTCTCTCTCTCGCTCTCTCATTATTTCCAATTCTTCATCATTCTTCCTCTTGCACTATCTCCCTCTTTCTCTCTCCTCTCTCTCTCTCTCTCCTTGTTTCTAATTCTCCATCATTCTTCCTCTTTCTCTATCTCCCTCTTTCTCTCCGCTCTCTCTCTCTAATTATTTCTAATTCTCCATCATTCTTTTTCTTGCTCTATCTAACTCTCTCTCTCCCCCTCTCCCTCTCTTATTATTTCTAATTCTCCATCATTCTTCCTTTTTTCTATCTCCCTATTTCTCTTCGCTCTCTCTCTCTCTCTCTCTCTCTCTCGCATTATTTATAATTCTCCATCATTTTTGTCTCTTGCTCTATCTTCCTCTCTCTCCCTCCCTCTCTTATATTTTATTATTCTCCATCATTCTTCCTTTTTCTCTATCTCCCTCTTTCTCTCTCTCTCTCTTTCTCTCTCTCTCTCTCTCTCTCTCTCTCTCTCTCATTATTTCCAATTCTCAATCATTCTTTCTCTTGCCCTCTCACCCTCTCTTTCTTTGTCTCTCTCTCTCTCTTTCATTATTTCTAATTGTTCATCATTCTTCTTCTTGCTCTATCTACTTCTCACTCTCCCTCTTTCTCTCTCCCACATCTCCTTCTCTCTTCAATTTAGCTTGGTTAGCATTGGGTATTGGAGAACCGTTGTTCATCGATGATCAGACAAGGTCTTGGAATAGATGCGCGTTTGCACGTATTTGTGTGCAGCTAGATTTGTCTAAGAGGCTACCTATTGGAGTATGGGCTCAAGGATTGGGAGGGTCTTTTTTTTAGCCAATTGAATATGAAGGTATACCCTTGATTTGTATGAGATGTGGCAAAGTTGGGCATAAGGCTGATGGGTGTAAGGCGGATTGTATTCAACATAGGCAGCAAAATCAGAATCCTACAGGTGAATAGAAGCAATCGTTAGGAACTAGGGTTGGTTCAGCCCAAGGAGATGGGATTGGCTTGGTGGCTGAATTAGTTCTAAATCCAGTATGACAACAGGAAAGCTGAAGGAGGAGGTTATCTCATCTCAAGATCAGTCGACGGTAGTGGATGTAGATTATGGGGAATGGACGGTGGTTACAAGGAGGAGACGTTCTAACTTTTCTAAAGCTGGGAATAGAATGCCAGCTAATAGCAGTATGCCTGCTTCTCAGGTTATGGCAAGGAAACCTGTTTGGAGGGAAGTACAGAAGGTGCTGGACAATGATGAGGTCAAGGTATTGGGTAAGAAGCCAGTTGATGAGGTGCCTAAAAGAAGCTGTGGGACTCCAAGTGATGTGCTGCAAGCCCGTTCCCATAAGCTGGTGAAACTAAGAAATTGGAAGGATCCTAATGTTGTGAAATCTCCCAACCAATTGCTGGTTTCGAAAGTGTTGAAGCTATCTAACAGCACAGCTGGGAAGGCCAGGATGTTAAAATAAAAGAAAAGATTGGATAGAAACTCCAACGCTATTCTCACCAACTAATTGGCCTGGCTTGGCCCGTTTAAGAAACTACCTCACGCCAGGCATTGTAAGGTATTGGAAACTGACTTGATGGCATCTTCTATTGAACAGTTTGTTAGTTTGAAGGATAAATCAGGTTGCAAGAGGTGTGGTGATGATATGGATGAAAGGTTGTCCTTATGCCCGGATCAAGGGAATTTTCAAATAAGCGGCGGGGATGCTTCCCCTCTAGTGAATTAATGCATAGCTTAATTTGCTAGAATTGTAGAGGTGCTCGTAAGAAAGAAACGGGTAATTACTTACGTCACCTCACTGGGGAGTTTGATGTTAGTCTGGTTGGGATTCTTGAAACCAAGATTGATTCCTTCTCTAGGAAAGATATTGAAAGGCTTGCGAGTCGAAATTGGGATTTTGTTTTCCAGCCGGCTGATGGCAGATCTGGTGGAATTCTGAATATTTGGAAAGGTAATTTGTCTTCTTTTCAAATTATTTTTCAAACAAATCAATGTATTATGGGGAGATTTCAAATTGCTATTTTTATTGATTGGGAGGTTGCAATTGTGTATGCCAACAAGGATAAAAATATTAGGAGGGAAGTTTGGGATGATATTTCCAAATATCATATAACTAGATCTCCTCTTGTAGTTGGGGGGATTTTAATTGTTTACTGTCACAGGAGGATCAGAAAGGTGGTAAGGCATTCCATTATTCTTTGGCTACATGTGAAATGGAAGAGTTTATGATTGCCAATGACTTGGTTGATGCGGGGTTCTCTGGTCCAGCATTCACCTGGACAAATAACAAGGATGTGAAGAGCAGAATTTTTGCTAGACTGGATCGGTTTTTGATCAGCTCATCGATTCTTGATAAGTTTCAGAGATTGAAGGTTCGGCATCTCACCAGATTGGCATCTGATCACTGCCCAATCTTATGTTCTTTCCAAGAAGATGTGAGAAGAGCCTACTCTCATTGGATTAAATTTGAAGATATTTGGGCAGGTTATCTAAGAGCATGGCAGTTGGTGTGGGACAAATGGAGGGTGAAGGATGTGGGAAGTGAAGCTTCTAAGCATCAGAAAAAATGCCAGAGATCCCTCAAGGCACTCTTCTTTTGGAGTAAAAATAAATTAAAAATGTTAAATCAATTGAAGGAAGAGTTGGATGGGGAGATCAAAGCTTTGCAGGAATTGGAGTGCTTGCCTTGTGGACTTTCTGAAGTTCAAACTGAGGCTTTGAAGTATAAGGAACAGTTACTAAATAACACACTAGCTCGCATTATGACATGGTGGAAACAACGTGCTAAGGTTAAATGGCTTGAAGAGGGGGACGAGAATACTCGTTTTTCTTTCATACTATGGCATCAGCACGTAGGAGGTCAAATTGGATTGATTCGCTGAAACAATCGGGCGAGATGATTGCAACGGATGAGGAAGGTATTTCTAAAATTATTTCAGATTTCTTTGCTAAGAAATGGAATGGGCATGCTATTTTAGAGGAGGGTTGGCCTTCTTTGGAGACTCATATAGGGATTGTGGCACGGTTTGATGATGTACTGGATAGGGATGTCACGGGTGAAGAGGTGTGGGCTGTGATTTGTTCTCTTGGTCGCAATAGAGCACCTGGTCGGGATGGTGTCACAGCTTCATTTTTCAAGTTTTTTTGGAAAATAGTGGGAGAGCAAGTTATTGCTTCTTGTTTAGAGTTCTTTGCTACTGGCTGTATGGATCCTTTGTGGAAGGAAACGGTAGTGGTCTTATTGCCTAAAGTTAAGAATCCTGATCATCCTTCTAAATTTAGGCCAATAAGTCTTTGCCAAACAATCTATAAGATTGTTGCTAAAGTTTTGGTGAACAACATTAAGGGAGTTTTGCCAAATTTGATTTCTGAAGAACAAGCTGCTTTTGTCCTCGGACGTTCAATCTCTAGTCATTGCTTATTGGGGCAGGAAGTAATGAATAAATTCAAAGTATCAACCTCTTCTAAAGGGTTCTTGGCTTTGAAAGTGGACATGGAGCAAGCATATGATAAAATGAGTTGGAGGACTCTTGAGCTTGTGCTGAATCGGATGGGGTTTACTCCTAGATTTTGCTCATGGGTGTTGAACTGTATTCAGTATCCTAGGTTCTCCATTCTAGTTAATGGACAGCTTACTTATTGGAATACAGCTGATTGTGGATTTCGTCAAGGGTGTCCATTATCACCTTGTTAATACTGTGCTCGGAATTGCTGTCTTTACATTTCAATCAGAATTTTCAGGAGCTGGCAATACCAATTAGTGTGGGAGGACCTTCTGTCTCCCATCTCTTTATGCTGACGACATTTTGATTTTTGCAGGTGTTTCAATCCCCAATGTCAAAATTATTATGGCTATTTTGGAGGATTATTGTTTATGTACGGGACAAAGTATTAATAAAAGCAAATCTGCTGTTCTTTTCAGCAAACTAACATCTTCCACCACAAAGTCTCGGTTAGCTAAACTCACTGGTTTTCACAAGGTGAAAGAGATGGAGTATCTTGGCATTAAGTTTGCTTTGAGGAGGTTGAATAAGGTTGATTTTGTCCCATTATTGCAGAAGGCTCGGGCGTATACATTAGCTTGGGGTATTAGACATCTTTCAATGGCTGGAAAGGTAACACTAATAAATTCAGTTTTGCTTCCTTTGTCCATGTACACGGTGACACATACTTTAGTTCCAAAGAATGTGTTAAATGACATTGAGAGGCTATGTCGTTGTTTTCTTTGGGACAAGGACGTTAAGCATAGAAGTCGCCATTATGCGTCATGGGAATGCATTACTCGACCAAGGCGGTTGGGTGGGCTCGGTTTTCATGCGAGTGCCAACTGGACTGGGCCGTTGCGTGCTCGGATTGCCTAGGATTTCATCTGTAAGCCAACAGACCTCTTCCAACGGTGTATGAGGAAGAAGAATGGTGGAGGATTTACAAAGGCATTGTCCCAACTAATTCTTGGCTGTTTGCACGTGGTTTGGAGGCTAGTCTGATTTGCCCGGTTGGTTGTCAGGAAATGGAAGATATTGATCATATCACTACTGGATGCAAACAGCTTAGAGATATTTTGGATATATTAGATAGATGGGGATTTTCAACACCTCGGTTCTCGTCCCTGAAGGAGTTACAGGATGCACTTAAGGTGTATGATCATGCTAAAGACCGGTGGGTGTTGCTATATTGCTATGCTACTTATCACAGTTGGAGAAGCCAGAATTCCATTAAGCATGATAAGAACCGTTATACACCTGTAGCTATGGCTATGAACATTGTGGAAGCTCTTAACCAGAATTTTTTTTCCTCATGCCTGGAGCAACGGGACACTACCCAATCCGTAGGATTGTTTACTTCTCCTTCTTGGTGTCCTCCCCCTACAGGTTGGTTGAAAATAAATGTGGATGGGGCACTTCTTAGATCAAATGCAGGGGGAATTGGAATTGTTATCCGGGATAGCTTTGGTTCATTGATTGCTGCAGCGGGATGGAGTATTACGCACTGGGATAGTACACAGGTGGAGCTGTTGGCCCTTTGCTATATAGATAGGCTTCTTCTGGATTGGATGTTCGAATTAACAGTGTTATTATTGAGGGGGATAATGCTAGTGTTATTCACTACATGCAAAATTTCAAGCTGTGGGAAGTGTGGAAGATGCAGCCGGTGGAATGGGATAAATTGAATTGGATGAAGTTGTTCCAAAAGGTTTTATTTGTGCATACATATAGAAGGCTCAACAAAGCAGCTCACTTTTGTGCCCAAAGGGCCATAGATAGTTCCTTTTTTTGGCATATAGGAGATAGAAATAATCTTTGTATTCCTCAAGAATTTTTTAATATTCTTGAGGAAGACAGTATTGCTTCTTTTTCTGTTTAGGGGCCGGTTGGCCTTTCTTTCTTTTTACTTATTTGTAATAGTAGTTTTTTAGTTAAATGCAATATAAGCAGATCTTCAGCTCTCTCCCTCTCTCTCTCTCTCTCTCTCTCTCTCTCTCTCTCTCTCTCTCTCTCGATAAAGGGTTTTCAGTCCCTGTTGGAACAGGTAACGCATGGAGGAAGCCGGAACACATCCCAATCCTCCATGCTGAGACCATCATTGCTATTTCTTCTGATGGTATTTCGGTTGATCTTAATATGGATTGTATTCAGGCGAATTTGAATATGCTTAATAGAGCTGTTGTGGGGAGGATTTTGGGACGAGGGGTCTCTTTTTTCCTATTGAAGTCTGAAATTCAGCGCCAATGGGGAACGTTTGGGGAATTTCAGTTAACTACTTTGGGTTTTGAATGCTTTATATGTGTCTTCTCTTCGGTGGAAGCAAGAGACGTTGTTCTCTGTAGAGGTCCATGGTTCATTGGCGGCAACATTGTTGGGCTAGACAAGTGGACGCCAAGCTTTTATCCGGCTTTAATGGAAGGCCTATCGTCTCCTGTGTGGATACGATTGATCAATCTGCCTTTGCAGTATTGTGATCAATGTAATATATCCAGAATTGCTTCGAAGATTGGTGTTCCCCTTTGGATTGATGCTCAGACAGGAAATTGGGGCAGGCGAGACTATGCTCGGGTATGCATTAGAATGAACCTTGCTAACAGATTACAGTCAGGAGTATGGGTCAATGGGTTGGATGGCCGATTTTATCAAAAAGTTGAATATGAAGGTATAGGCCTTCTTTGCTATGGCTGTGGGAAGATTGGGCATCGTCGAGAGCAATGCCCAGCAAGGACTGTTAAGCAAGGTGATAATGGGGTAAATAGAATGGGGGAACAAGTGAAACAGCGTGGATTGGGTGAAGACAAGCAAGAACAGTCCTTGGGTAGCTTTTAGAAGCAGGATTAGGGTGACCCCAAGAAGGCAAGCTTTTTTGTTAGATAGCAAGGAGAAAGGGAAGGATGCTGGACAAATGCAAGCTAGAGGAGATACTTCAATTGAGAGGGAGGGGAGTTTATATAAGGAGGATGAGTTGTTGGGGCCTTGGATTCAAGTCCCCCCACGCCGAAGAAGGAGCAACCATATTGATGCTGCTACATTGTGTTCTAATTTGGCTGATATGGGTGGAGTTTTAAGAGATCACAAAGGGAGGTTCCTCCTTACTTTTGGAATTAAATGCATTCATTGGGATAATGGTTATATGGAGCTTTTGGCTTTTCAGTCGTTGAAGGGTGTAATCCAGAAGTGTATGTATGAAGCTAGAGGCATCATTATTGAAGGGGGTAATGCCAATATTATGAAGTATCTGCAAGGTTTAGTTGGCAAAAAGGCTCAGAAAGTACATACGCTTAAAGTGGAAGATTTGCCTTTTCTCAAGGATTTTGAGAATCTTTTATTTCTTTTTTCAAATAGAAATTGTAATAAGTTAGCTAATTTTTATGCTAACTTTGCTTTAGATGGTGTTTTTTTTGGATGATCTTAATTGTAATAAAGTTCCTCCTTCTTTTCTTACTTTGTTGAAGGAGGATTGTGATAGGATTTCCATCACTAGTAGGTTGTAATAAGGCTATTTTCCTTTAATGCTATATGCAGTTTATCAAAAAAAAAAAAAAAACTTACTTGGATCACTCATTGCTTATGAGCAAGAAGTGAACCAAAGACAACTTGATGCAGGTGAGAAAAAAAAAAGAGAAAACTGTTGCGCTGAAGGACAAAGATATGGATACTGATTCTTCTGGGTCTGAAAATGATGATATTAATTAGTTGGCAATTCAAAAGCTTTCTAAGGAAGAAACACAAGAACTATCAGAAATGATACAAAGGTAAGAATAGCAAAAATTCTAAAGGTTCTTTTGATATAGTGTGTTTTGAATGCAGGAAGCCAGGACATATAAAATTTGATTGTCCTACACTCAAGGTTCACCCACGTAAGGAGAATGGTGAGGAGAAGCCCAAGTTTAGGAAGGATAAGACAAGGGTTCAAAAGGTTTTCTTGGTAGATTCTGCATCTAACTCCTCTGAGACTGAAGCTAAAGAGGAGACTACAAACTTATGTTTGATGGTGGATGAACATCATGGTCAGTCTGACCAAGAAGAGGTATATAAACTAACCTACGATCAATTAATTGATGTTTCTAAGAAAATCCATTCATCATATAGGAAACTTAATAAAACTCAAGCTAGCCTGAAATTGGAATTCTTGAACCTACAAAAAGAGCATGAAGTTTTACTTAAGGATAATTCTTTACTTGATAGCAATCACATGTCATTACTTGATGAATTTGATGAGTTAAATAAAAATCATTCTGAATTGATTGTTGAGTATGATTCATTAAAGCATCGCATGTTGAATTAGAAGTGGCATTCAAGGAATTAGAAACTCATGCATTCGATGTTTAGAGAAGGGAGCATGCATTAAGAGTGAAAATTTTAATTCTTGATAGTTCAAATAATTTTTTAGATGCTGAATTAACTTCTCTTATGAAAAATAAGCAACCTCCATCAATTGAAGAATTTTGTACACAATCATCAAAGCATGCACATCCAAACCTAGGAAGAGACACTATCACCCACATAGATTAGCTAACCTTTTTACTGGCATTAAATGTTTCTCTTGTGGCATGTTAGGATATATCTCCCACACTTACACTGTCCACAATAGTACACATTGGGTGTGGAGGCCCAAATTGTATGATTCACAGCATAACACACATGTATTACATTCTTTTTTTATAAGAAGGAACCTAAACTTATTTGGGTTCCTAAATCTGACATTTAATGATTTTATAGGGGTACTCTCACACAAGATCTCGTGAGAATATGTGGTACCTGGACAGTGAATGCTCAAGGTATATGACTGGATATGCAAATCAATTCATTTCACTAGAGGCCATGACCGGAGGCAAGGTCACTCTTGGAGACAACACCACTAGAAAAGTGGTGGGTGCAGGTATAATCGAAAACTCTAAGAACCTTTTAATTGAAAATATTTTGCTTGTAGATGGACTAAAATACAACATGCTCAGCATCAGTCAACTCTGGGATAAAGGGTTTAGCATAATGTTCCTGGCAAATAGATGCATTATCAACTTAAATAATTACACTATTTTGCAGGGCAAGAGGATCAACAATGTCTATATACTTAATTTAAATAACATTGAGTGTGCTGCATTATTCTGCTTAAAAACTTTTGTTGATGTGTCTTGGCTGTGGCATATGAGTTTATGTCATGCCAGCATGAAAAGCATTAGAAGAGTAACCCAAAAGGACTTAGTTAGCGGTGACCCCAAGCTTAAGTTCACTAAGGACCACCTGTGTGATGCCTGTCAACCAAGAAAATAAGTCTAATCCTCTTTCTACTCTATTAAGGACATCAAGACCTCTAGACCTTGAGAAGTCCTTCACATAGATTTATTTGGACCCATTAGCACTACCAGCTTAGGGGAAAAACTCTATGGATTTGTGATTGTTTATGACTATTCGAGGTTCACTTGGATTAGATTTCTATCACAAAAAACTGAGTCATTTGATGAATTTAAATCTATCTCCACTTAGATTCATAAGAAGTTAGGTTGTGAGATCTTGACCATCCATAGTGATCATGGTGGAGAGTTTGAGAATGTGAGATTTGGAACTTTCTATGAGGAGCAGGGGATTAGTCACAACTTTTCAGCTCTTACGACCTCTAGCAGAATGAGATAGTTGAAAGAAAAAAAAGGACCTTAATGGATGCCGCTAGAGCCATGCTTGTTGAGTATTCACTTCCAAAATACTTTTGGGTAGAAGTAGTGAACACAGCCTATTATATGTTGAATAGGATAAATGCTAGATCCAATTTGAATAAGACACCCTATAAGATTATTAAGGGTAGAACACCAAACCTGTCTCACCTCTATGTCTTTGGCTGTAAGGTCTTCATTCTTAATAATGGGAAATCATCTTTCAAAAATTTGACCCAAAATTTGATGGAGGAGTGTTCTTAGGATATGCAAGTGTGAGGAAATCCTTTAGGGTGTTTAATAAGAGGACATTGGTGGTGTAGGAGACTACTCATGTCGTGTTTGATGAATCTAATCCTAAGGAGTCTAGAGCTGAGGAAAAAGATGAAATAGGAGAGACTTCCCAAGGAGTAGAAATTACAAATCTGGAGGAAAGGGTAGAATCTAAAACACTCTTCCTAGAGATTAGATATATTCTTCGAGTCATCCTAAAGAACTGATCTTAGGAGATCCTTCTAAAGGTGTTAGAACTAGGCAAGAACTTAGGAAGGAAGTAAACCATTATGTCTTTATCTGAATGACTGAACCCACCAACATCAATCAAGCCCTTTCTGATGAATTTTAGATCTTAGCTACGTCAGAAGAACTTAACCAATTTGTGAGGAATGATGTCTGGGAGTTAGTAAAAAGATCTAAGGATTAAAATGCAGTGGGAACAAATGGGTCTTTAAAAATAAAATTAATGATTCTAATATGGTGGTTAGGAATAAGGCAAGATTGGTGGCTAAGGGGTACAACCAAATAGAAGGGATTGACTTTAAGGAGACCTTTACCCCTGTAGCTAGATTAGAAGCCATTAGAGTGCTACAAGCCTTTTCCTGTTATAAGGATTTAAGCTTTTTAAAATGGATGTCAAGAGTGCCTTTTTAAATGGGGTAATAAAAGAAGATGTGTTTGTAGAGCAACCCCAAGGTTTTGAGAGTTCCCAATATCCAAATCATGTTTACAAATTAAAAAAGGCCTTGTATGGACTAAAACAGGCACCCAAAGCTTGGTATGAGAGACTTAGCACATATCTACTAGAAAGGAAGTTTGTTAAGACGAGTGTGGACACCAGCCTTTTTCTAAGGAAAGTAGGAGATGATTTACTCATTATCTAGATCTATGTTGATGATATATTTTTTGGATCTTCTGATCAAAATTTATGTGATGATTTTTCTAAAATAATGAGAAGAGAGTTTGAGATGAGTATGATGGGAGAACTGTCCTACTTTTTGGGGTTTAGCATAAGGCAAATGGATGACAGAACCTTTTTGAATCAATCAAAGTATACTAAGGACATCTTGAAGAAATATGGAATAGATAAAGCCAAGCCAATAAACACTAACATGAGCTCCACTATTCAATTAGATAAGGATTCAAATGAAAAATTTGTTGATCAAAAGAAGTACAGAGGAATAATTGGATCAGTACTTTACTTGACTACTAGCTGACCTGATAGAATGTTTAGTGCTTGTCTGTGTACTAGATTTCAAGCTGATCCTAAAGAATCCCACCATACTACAATTAAGAGAATCCTTAGATATCTCTTAAGGACCCCAAATATAGGAATCAAGTACTTAGGCACAACACTTCTTTTGAGATTATCAGATATTCTGATTCTGATTTTGTAGGGTGTAGGATGGAAAGAAAGAGCACTTTTGGAACTTGCCAATTCATAGGACAGCCTTTAATCTCCTGGTCCAGTAGAAACCAAAACTCTATTGTACTTTCCACTACTGAAGCTGAGTAGATTGCCTTAGGAAGTTATGTGGCCCAAGTCCTTTGGTTGAAGCAACAAATTCTTGATTTAGGATTACCTGTTGGCACAATTTTAGTTTTATGTGATAATACTAGTGCCATTTGCATCTCTAAGAATCCTATCTAATATTTAAGAACCAAACACATTGACATAAGGCATCAATTCATTAGGGACCATGTTACCAAGGGGACATTGAGTTACACCATGTAGCAACTAAAAACCAACTGACTGACATCTTTACTAAACCACTGGCCTTTGACACATTTAGCAATTTAAGGACCAGATTGGGTGTGATTGACATAAATGCATGAATTTGATGATAATTGATTTTTGAATTTTTTTATTTTCATTTTGCTTTTATTTTTTATTTGATTTGATTATCCATTTCATTATAAATATTTTATTTTTCTACTAATTTTCATTTATTTGATTTGCCTATTATCGTAGTTATTTCTTTTTATGGGATTTCCTCTTGGTTTTTGATTTATTGCTTATTTTCTTCAAAATCAGATCACTGCTCACTACTACTAATAATCTGAATTTCTAAATGAGAGTTTTTGCCTTATTTTTGATTAGCAGCTCATAAGCAGAGATGAACTTCTATAGAACAGTTAAAGAGAAGAAACATTGATGATTGTTTCTTTTCCTCTAAACTCTTTTAATGGTGTTTTATTCCTTTTGGATAAAAATCTTTTTCAAAATTTAAAAGTTAGACTTTGAAATAGCGATCTATTTTATCTTTCTATAGTAATTTATCTCATATGAGTAGTATTCCAAATCATTGAATCATTTTCATGTTTTTCTTAATCAGCTAATTGCATTTATCATATGTAAATGGTTCTGGTTTATGGTTTTCTTTTCCTTATCTAAGAGAGTGAGTTTTTCTCTTCTCTTATATCTGGGAGATACTCACAACTGAGGATATTTTAGAGGTTTTGAAAGAAAGGAATCTTTCAAAAGATGCGCAAAGTGTGCCAATAAGCTGAAAAAAGAGGCACAAAATGAGCCCAACTAAAAAGATGCGCAATGTTTGCCTAAAAATTAAAAAGATACAGAAAGTATATCAAAATCAAAAGATGCGTAAAGTGTGCCAATAAAATGAAAAAGGAGTACAAAATTAGCCCACAATGAAATAAGCTTCCTCCTCTTTAAAAATCTTAGAAGAATTCATGCACTACTTAATTAATTCAAACACTTGAGTTTGAAAATCATGACTTCTGGCTCTTTGATTTGCAATACTATTTTATCACATATTTTTTCTGGAATGAAGTTTGAAAGGATCACTTTGCTTATCTAATTTCTTTTCTTCTGAATTAGATTTTTATTTAAAAGGAATTTGAACTTGTAAGATGTCCGAGGTAGGAGTTACGAAAATTGATTTCCAAGTTGTTTGGATTTTAATGTTGTCAATTTTCTTCTTATTGGCTTTTGAATTGAAAATTAAGAAAAAATTCTGATTTATTGGAGCAAATCGATTCAATAGATAACATGGACGATATACCTCATCATCCTAGATGATATGATCAAATCAGAATTTTTTTTAATTTTTTTGTTGATTGTTTCCTTATTTTAAATTTTTTTAGTTTTTTTGTCTTTGTTTTTTTTATTTTAATCTTTTTTATGATTTTTGGGTCCTTTGATTATTCCTCTCCATCCTTGATTCATTCATCTTGGATGATATGATCCAATCATCCCCATCATGAACTAATGATTGATCTGAATAAATTATTGGTGATCATCCTGGACGATACACCTCATCATCCTGGATGATCCACGTGGCAGCAGTTGGATGACTTGACTTTGGCCCATTTGGTTCATTTATTACATATCATCTTGGATGATCCACCTAATCATCCTGGATGATCCACCCAATCATCTTGGATGATCCTTTTCATCAAAAGTCATCCAGCCTGACTCCTCAGGATGGTTGCCTTTGTCTAATCATCCTGGATGATATCTGATCATCCTGGACGATCCGACCACCATTTTGAACCATCATCCTGGATGCAATTATTGCTACCTATCATCCTGGATGATCTCATGATCATCTTTGATGATCTTGCGATCGTCCTGGATAATATGGCCAATTTCTATATAAATAGTTGATTTCATCCATTATTTCATCAATCTCTCTTTTTACACTACAATATTCTTCTTGTGGCTGATGGCAAAAGGTTTTGGCACTAGGGAGCAAGTTCCTCTAGGGGGGATGTTGATCCTCGCTTCACTGATACAGCTGATAAGGCTGCATTCCAATGCTATCTCGATGTGGGGATTACTCAGTCCAAAATAGTGAATCCATGCATCCTCACCTATCCGGTACTGGACATCTTTGCTCACACCTCCCTCACCTTCAGTTTGATACTTACCTTTCCATTTAGCATTAACCTTCTCCGTGTCTTTTTGCGAACCTCTGCATTGATCGTGATTATACTACACTTCGCTCCTTTGTTAACGGACGACCTGTAGAACTAACCATTCAAGATTTTCATGACATTCTCCAACTTTCCATCACTAGCGATAAGCTTCACCTCTAGCCCTCTGATCCCGATTTTAACTGGAGTCTTGACAATCATTTCCTTATGAACACCAACACCCCCTACCATGATAATGCTTGCACTTCCCTAATCAAGGATGCTAGAACAATCCAGCACATCCTTTGATCTTCTATTATTCCAAAGGCTGGTGATCGCATCCACATCACTCCCTTGCTATCAATGTCTACCTACTACATCATGGCCCATTGTGACTTCAACGCTACTAATCTTCTGCTACGCTATATTGAACATTTAACTAGCATTTGGGATCCAAGCCATAGAAGACGTCCCAATTTAGCCTTAGGACACATCATAGCCTATGCTCTTGAAACCAAATATAAACTTAAATATCCAAGTCTAGCAAATATCCCTCCTTCCTTCTATTCCAAAAACTCTTTCTATGTTCTTCACATCACTCGTCTTTATCCAGAGCCTAGCACGGATGTTGAGGGAGTAGAGGAAGAAGCTGCTCCTGAGCCTATCCATGTACCTACTCATCTCTGCTTGGAGTCACCGTTAGATAACCTGGTGCATGGATTTGACCTGTGGGAGGCTTACTTTGACTCCTATGTGGCTGCACATGAGCAGTAGCATGTTGAAGATGTGAATCATTTTAATGCCTATGTCACCCAGTAGTAGCAGCAGCATGAACAGGATATGGCCTGGTTTGGAGAGCAGTTCGCCACCATTCATAGTCTGTTTTAGCCACCATCACCTCCTCCTTCACCTGATCAAGGTCCCTCTTATTACTAGGATGGTTGCTTTTCCTTTTTCTTAGTGATGTTTCTGTACTATCATTCTACATTCCTCTGTGATATTTTTTCTTGTTTCCCCTTTTTGAGATGTCAAAAGGGGGAGTAGTTTGTGTTCTGGATTATTATACAATTTTCCTGGCTAATAAAATTTGCATTTCTTAGTTTTTCTTGCTCTATGTTTTATTTATAGAATTGAAAATTATCTAACAAATATTTTCCATCATCAAAAAGTGGGAGATTGTTACAAATCAGGATTCAACGATTATGATTTTGATGATAACAAATATTTCTATTTCTGTTTGAGTGCCTAACCTTTCAGGTTCATAAGATCAATTACAATTCAAGCTAGCTCAAGATCGAGTCAGTTTATTTTTGTTTCAAGTTCAATATAATTTTTTAACTTTTTTGAGTCAAATGTAATGTAATGGATCACCAAGCTAAATAACCTTGCACACACACACTCAGGGGGAGAGTTTTAGTGATTTAGAGTTTCTATTCTGATTTTGTTCATATCATCCTAGATGATAGTAATATCATTCTTGATGATCCATTAAAAATAGAAATCCTAGTTAGGGCAGCCATGTTAAGTTGGTTTGATTAAGCAGATCAGCCTAGATGATACTCCCATCATACTGGATAATATGCTCAAATCAGAAAATCTTAGCCACCAGACTAAGTTAGGCAAGTTTTTATTTTTGGTATTTTGGTCTAATCGTCTCGGATGATACATGTATCATCTAAGAAGATTCATTACAATCATGCTTAAATTAGTCAAGTGATTAAGAAAAGTAATTAAGGATTGATTGATCAATCACATCTTCTTAGATGATTAATTAGAAATCCTCATCATCCAGTGTATCTCACTTGAACGACCTGAACTATCTGCCAGATAATATTGCCATTTCGGAATTAATTATACAGGATGATATAAATATCATACGGGATGATCTAGTCATTTTGAAATCATCTAGCATAGTTGTATTGGACGACCTGAACTGTGTACCGGATGATATTGGGTGTTGTTGAACTAATCGTACAGGACGATAGAGATATCGTTATGGATGATCAAGTCATTTTCTTTAGATCGTCAAGCCTGTTCTCGTGGATGTCCCAAAATGTCTGTTGGACGATATTCTTGATTTAAACTAATCATCCAGGATGATCGCAGAATTATCTTTGATGATCAGAACAAAGCATGTCTTCTAATCATCCAGAAGAACCAGATTGTCCAGGCCAAAAAGGGCTGATTTACACTAATCGTACAAGATGATCTCAATATCATCCTGGACAGTCTTTGATGGCAAGTTGAAATTTAGGGCAATTGTTTAGCCCTTCTATTTAAGGTCTCTTTCTTCCTACTATAAAAATCTTTTATCACTGTTGTCACCTTAGAGAGCCTTGAGAGGGAGAGGGAGAGCTTGGGAGAGAGAGAGAGAATCTTGTGAGGGGAAGTTT
The DNA here is from genome assembly GCA_019925795.1 of Dendrobium chrysotoxum. Taxonomy (NCBI): domain Eukaryota; kingdom Viridiplantae; phylum Streptophyta; class Magnoliopsida; order Asparagales; family Orchidaceae; genus Dendrobium; species Dendrobium chrysotoxum. The sequence continues at coordinate 24,850,255 of CM034303.1, forward strand.
GTGAGGTGTTCACAAAGGTTACTCCAAGCAAGGATTCGAGTCATCATCTCCAATCATTGTCCCTTATCCCGTGGTGTCTCTATGGGAAGGATCGTCAACAAGAAGATCAAGGTTCTCTGCCTACTTTGGGAGGAAGTGAAAGGAGGTAAGGTTCTCTACCTACTTCAGTAGGAATCAAAAGGAGTCTGGGTTTTTTGCCTCATCAGGTTGGTGAAATAGAGTTTTGTAAATGCTTCTCAGCCTTACTGTGGGAGTAAAAGGAGAGTCATTGAGTTTTAGTGCAATACCTGGAGGGGAGGCTCCGGGTGTGGACGTAGGTTAAGTTGACTGAACCACTATAAAATCTAGTGCATTCTTTCTTTTATTATTCTATTTTTTAATTTCTGCACTTTATCTTTTGTGGATGATTGTGTGATTAAAGTTATTATTTTGTTTGATTAAACATCTCCACAACAATGTGAAATTGTAATTATTTTAAAACATTCAAAAAGGTTTTCAAAATCATTTTGGCGTAAGTATTTTTAAAACAACAAATTCACCCCCTTCTTGGTTAGCCTCAGGCTAGTTCACAAGAGCTTAACATCCCTAAAGAACTTTTAGTTGATTGAAGTTTGATTTAAGACTGGATGATTAATGCTTGAATGGTAACTATTTAACTATAGATAAGTGCAAGTTGAGGTTTGAAGTGTAGATATAGTTTTGGATAATTGCCAGCAAGATGATTGTCAACCATCAAATTAACACATAAGAGCCTTGATAGATCCTAATGACCTCAAAGAGAAATTAGGTCAATAAATGGACCACTAATATATGCATTAAAATGAAGTTCTACTTCACATATTGGTGAAAGTTTGAAAGGGATGTTAAGCCCTAGTGAACTAGTCCCGAGGCTAACCAAGAGGGGGGGTGAATTGGTTATTTAAAAATTTCACGATAACTACAAAAATCTTTTCGATACTTAGCAGCGGAAACAAGTAAATAATAATGAAAAGATCAACCAACGATATTCACCTAAGCAGTTTATATTGAAAAGTAAAGTGCAAAACTGAATCAGAAAATCAAACCAGATTTTATAGTGGTTCGGTCAACTTGACCTACGTCCACTCCCCGGAGCCTCCCCTCCGGGTATTGCACTAAACGAAAGTGACTCTCCTTTTGCTCCCACAGCAAGGCGGAGAAGCCTGTACAAAACACCTCCTTTTCACCACACGGTGAGGCAGAGAACCTGACCTCCTTTCGCTTCCTCCTGAAGCAGGCAGAGAACCTTCGAACTCCTTTTGCTTCCACCTGAAGCGGGCAGAGAACCCCGGATCTTCTTGCGAACGATCCTCCCATGTAGAACACCGATTATACGACAGACGATGAGTGGAGAAGACGACTCTGATTCGTGCTCGGAGCAACCTTAGTGAATCCCTCACTAACTCCCCCTCACAAGATCTCTTCTCTCTCTCCCAACTCTCTCTTCTCTCTAGGGTTTCTTAGGGAAGGAAGGTAGCAAAAGATTTTTCCAAAAATTGGAAAAAGTTCTTTTAAAGGAGGGCTTAAAATTTGCCCTAAATCTCAACTTGTCGGCCAAGATCGTCCAGGACGATCGGTAGATCGTCTTATACGATCAGTTCAAATTCAGCTATTTCAGCCTGGACGATCTGGCTCTTCTGGACGATCAGTAGAAAAAATTGTTCATATCGTCCCGTACGATACTGCGATCGTCCGGGACGATTAGTACAAATTGAGGAAAATCGTCCAGAAGATAGTTCGGGTCGTCCAGAGAAATCTGTGCTGGATGACCAAAAAATGACTTGATCGTCCAGGACGATTGGTATATCGTCCTGTACGATTAGTTCAAAAAGGCCCAAAATCGTCCTGTACATAGTTCGGGTCGTACAGCTGAAATGCACAAGACGATCACGATCGTCCGGGACGATCCTGCGATCGTCCAGGACGATGTGATCGTATCAATTAAACATTAATTGCTTTCCTTAATTACCAGACTAATTTAGGCATGATTGTAGTGAATCGTCCAGGACGATACACGTATCGTCCGGGACGATCAGACCAAAATACTTAAAATAAAACTTGCCTAACTTAATCTGGCGGCTGGGAATTTCTGATTTGAGAATATCGTCCCGTACGATCCAAATATCGTCCAGGACGATCTGCTTAATCAGACCCTCTTAACTTAGTCGCCCTAATTAGGGTTTCTGTTTTAACTGGATCATCCAGGACGATGCAACTATCGTCCAGGACGATCTGAACAAAAATTGAACAGAAACTCTAACTCACTCAATCTCTCCCCCTGAGTGTGTGTGTGCAAGGTTACTTAGCTAGGGGATCAGTTACATTACAATTGACTCAATAAAAGGAAAAATCATACATTTGACACACTTGGACCCGATCTTGAGTTGGCTTGAGTGGCTCGCGGTCTTTTGTGCCTGAAATAGATTAGCCAAGCAAAACACACTGGAAACATGTTTGTCATCATCAAAACCAGATTTGCAACAATCTCCCCCTTTTTGATGATGGCAAACATTTGTAAAGTAGTCTGAAAATAAAAGTAAACTAGGAGATCCAACAAACAAATATATATATATATTTTTTCAAAATTTTCATTTAACAGCTAAAACAATACATGAAGCATGACTCAGAAAACAGAAACAGACACGACTACAACTGACTCCCCCTTTTGACATCACAAAAAGGAGGAGCGAAAAACATAACACGGAAATAAAACATAAAATAAAACATATTGATTTTAGATTCAAAAACCAATGACAGGACGATTAGACAGCGCTGAAATCCAGAAAAGGTTGGAAATAATCAACTTTCGTAACTCTGACCCCGGGCACCTTATCGATGCAAACCTCTTTCAAAACAAAAATCCGATTCAGAATAAAAGACATTAGATTTGAAAAGAAATCCTTTCAAGCCTCGTTCTAGAAAAATATCTGATATAATAGTGTTACAAAGTAAAAAATCAGAAATCGGGATTTTCAAAACTCAAGCTTTTGAAAATATTAAGTGGCGCACAGATTTCTCTAAGACATTTAACAATCTGAAAGGAAAGAAAGCTTGTTTTGGGCTCATTTTATGCCTCTTTTTCAAATTGGTTGGCGCTTTGCGCATCTTTTGATTTTTGATACACTTTGTGTATCCAATTTGGCAATTTCGCATCTTTTCAGTTTTGGGCTCATATTATGCCTCTTTTTTAAATTATCTGGCGCACTGCGCATCTTTTATAAGCTTTTTCCTTTTCATAATCATTAAAGAGTCTCAGCTGTGAGATTATCTTCCAGACATAGGAGATGACTCTCCGCAGTAAGGAAGAACGATTCACAAAACAAAATCCATACAACATATGATAAATGCAATCACTTGGTTTAGAAAATCAAACTAATGACTCAAGACTTTGAAAAATACTATTGATATGAGGCAGATTACTGTAGGAAGAGAAAATAATCTCTATTTCAAAAACTAACATTTTAATTTTGAAAAGGATTTTTATTCAAAAGAAACTACACACTAGTAAAGGAGTTAGAGGAAGAGAAACAATTATCAATGTTTCTTCCCTTTAACAGATTCAGTGAAGTCAATCACTGCTTATCAGCTTCCAAACCAAAATAAGGTAAAAACTCTCAGTCAAAAATTCAGATCACCAGAAGTAGTGAGCGGTGATCAGATCTTGAAAAGCATAAAAACAGGTAGAAAATCATAGCAAAGTAAATACTCAAATCAAACTAACAAAAAGGGTAACACAGAAATCAGCAGAAGAAATAAAATCAACTGAAAGCAAATAATCAAACCAAAACTAACTAACAGAAATCAGAAATCAGAATACAAAAAACTAACTAACAGAAATCAGAAAACAGAATACAAAAAACTAACTAACAGAAATTAGAATACCAATCATAACAATCATAAATCAGCAGTCATCCGAATCAAGCATTTATATCAATCACTCCTAATCTGGTTCTCAAAATGCTGAATGAGTCAAAGGCCAGTGGTTTAGTGAATATGTCAGCCAGCTGATTTTCAGTTGCTACGTGGTGTAGCTCAATGTCCCCTTTTGTAACATGGTCCCTAATGAAGTGATGCCTAATGTCAATGTGTTTGGTCCTAGAATGTTGAATTGGATTCTTAGAGATACAGATGGCACTAGTATTATTACACAGAACAGAAATTGTGCCAATAAGTACTCCTAAATCCAAGACTTGCTGCTTCAACCAAAGAACTTGGGCCACACAACTCCCTAAGGCAATGTACTTAGCTTCATCAGTGGAAAGTGCAACTGAGTTCTATTTTCTACTGGACCAGGAGACTAACGACTGTCCTATAAATTGACAAGTCCCAGAAGTACTCTTCCTATCCACCCTACACCCCGCAAAGTCAGAATCAGAATATCCAATGATCTCAAAAGAGGTGCTGTGCCTAGGGTACCAAATTCCTAGGTTTGGGGTTCCTAAAAGATATCTAAGAATTCTCTTAACAGCAGTCAGGTGGGACTCTTTAGGATCAGCCTGAAACCTAGCACAAAGGCAGATACTAAACATGATATCAGGTCGGCTAGCAGTCAGGTAAAGCAGTGAACCTATTATCCCTCTATACTTCTTCTGATCAACAGATTTTCCATTTGAATCCTTATCTAACTGAACTGAGGAGGGCATGGGAGTATTGATTGGCTTGGCTTTGTCCATTTCATATTTCTTCAAAATGTCCTTAGTGTATTTTGATTGATTGCGAAAGGTTCCATCATCCGTTTGCCTTATGCTAAACCCCAAAAAGTAGGACAATTCTCCCATCATACTCATCTCAAACTCCTTACTCATTGTTTTGGAAAACTCATCACATAAATATTTATCAGAAGATCCAAAAATTATATCATCAACATAAATCTGGACAATGAGTAAGTCATCTCCTATTCTCCTCAAAAAAAGGGTGGTGTCTACGCTCCCCTTAACAAACTCTCTTTCTAACAGGAATGTGCTAAGCCTCTCATACCAAGCTCTGGGTGCCTGTTTCAATCCATATAAGGCCTTTTTTAATTTATAGACATGATTTGGATATTGGGAACTCTCAAAACCTGGGGGTTGTTCTACAAAAACATCTTCTTTAATTACCCCATTTAAAAGGCACTCTTAACATCCATTTGAAACAGCTTAAATCCCTTGTAACAGGCAAAGGCTAGTAGCACTCTAATGGCTTCCAATCTAGCTACAGGGGCAAAAGTTTCCTCAAAATCTATCCCTTCTATCTGATTATACCCCTTAGCCACCAATCTTACCTTATTTCTCACCACCACACCAGAATCATTCATCTTATTCTTAAAGACTCACTTGGTTCCCACAATACTTTGGTTTCTAGGTCTTTCTACTAACTCCCAAACATCATTCCTTACAAATTGATTCAATTCTTCCTGCATAGCTAAAATCCAAAACTCATCCGACAAGGCTTGATTGATGTTGGTGGGTTCAGTCATTGAGATAAAGGCAGAATGGTTTACTTCCTTCCTAAGTCAATGCCTAGTCCTAACACCTTCAGAAGGGTCTCCTAAGATCAGTTCTTTAGGATGACTCGAAGAATATCTCCAATCTCTAGGCAATGGGGTTTGAGGTTCTACCCTTTCCTCCAAATTTGTATTTCCAACTCCTTGGGTAACCTCAACAATCTCTTCATCTTCTACTTCAGATCTAGACTCCTTAGGATCAGATTCATCAAACACTACATGGGTTGTTTCTTCCACCACCAAAGTCCTCCTATTGAACACCCTAAAGGATTTCCCCACACTTGAATATCCTAAGAACACTCCTTCATCAGATTTGGGGTCAAATTTTCCTAAGGGTGACTTCCCGTTATTCAGAATGAAAACCTTACAGCCAAAGACATGGAGGTGGGACAGATTTGGTGTTCTACCCTTAATGATCTCATAAGGTGTCTTGTTCAGTTTGACTCTCACATTCACCCTATTCAGCACATAACAGGCAGTGTTCACCGCTTCAGCCCAAAAGTATTTTGGAAGTGAATACTCGGCAAGCATGGCTCTAGCGGCTTCCACTAAGGTCCTGTTCTTCCTTTCAGCTACCCTGTTCTGCTGAGGGGTCCTAGGAGCTGAAAAATTGTGACTAATCCCATGATTCTCACAAAAACTTCCAAATCTTTCATCTTCAAACTCCCCTCCGTGATCACTATGGATGGTAATAATCTCACATCCTAACTTCTTCTGAATCCAAGTAGAGAAAGATCTAAACTCATCAAATGACTCAGACTTGTGTGACAAAAACTTAACCCAAGTGAACCTTGAATAATCATCAACAATCACAAAACCATAGACTCTCCCCCCTAAGCTGGCAGTGCTAATGGGTCCAAAGAGGTCCATGTGAAGAACTTCTAAAGGTATAGAGGTGCTAATGTCCTTAACAGAGTGAAAAGAGGACTGGACTTGCTTCCCCAACTGACAGGCATCACACAGGTGATCCTTAGTGAACTTAAGCTTGGGCACACCTCTAACTAAGTCCTTTTGGGTGACTCTCCTAAGGGTTTTTATACTGGCATGACACATTCTTCTATGCCATAACCAAGACTCATCAGCAGCAGTTTTTAAGCAAATTGAATTATCAGATTTAATGCTACTTACATCCAGCTTGTAGACGTTGTTGATCCTTTACCCCTGCAAAACAACTTCATCATTTAAGCTTAAAATGCAGCCAGTGGGCAGGAATTTGATGCTGTATCCCTTGTCACAGAGTTGACTGATGCTCAGCAGGTTGTGTTTCAGTCCATCTACAAGCAAAACATTATCAATCATAAAGTTCTTTGAATCACCAATTATACCTGTGCCTACCACCTTCCTGGTGGTGTTATCTCCAAGTGTAACCTTGCCTCCAGCTCTGGCCTCCTGCGAAATGAACTGATTTGCATCTCCAGTCATATGTCTAGAACATCCGCTGTCTAGGTACCACATGCTCTCACGAGGTCTTGTGTGAGAGCACACCTACAAAATCATCAAATGTCAGTCTTAGGAACCCAAACAGGTTTGGGTTCCTTCTTATGAAAAGAAGAATGCGATGCATGCGTGCTGTGCTGTGAAACAGGCAGTTTGGGTCTCCACACCCAATGTGTACTACGGTGAACAGTACAAGTGTGTGATATGTGTCCTAACATGCCACATGAAAAACATCTAACACCAGGAAAAGGATTAACTAAACGTCGTGAGTGATAGTGCCTCTTCCTAGTAGTGTATGAAACATGCTTTGATGAACTTGCAACAGAATTTTTAAAAGGTGGCGGTGCATAAAACTGTTCAAAGGTAGGCGGTGTTTTGTTCTTTTCAAAAGCACTGATTTTTACTTCCAAAAACTCATTCTCTTTCTTTAAACTTGCAATTTCAAATTTTAAAGCGCCATTGTTACTTTCTACTTCACATGCCATTGTATCTAACTCTTTAAAAGCTTTTTCTAAATCAACATGCATGGTTTTCAAAGAATCATGCTCAGAAACTAAATCAGAATATTTTTTGTTCAATTCATCAAACTCATCAAGCAGAGACATGTGATTGGAATCAAGTGTGGAATAATCTTTAACTACAGAATCATGCTCTTTTTGTAAAGTCAAATAATCTAATTTCAAACTAGTATGGGTTTTCTTAAGCTTCCTATACGATGTATGAATCTTTTCAGAAACTTCAAATAACTGATCGTAAGTAAGCTCACATACCTCTTCCTGGTCCGACTGACCAGGGTGATCATCCGCCATCAGACACAAGTTTGTTTCCTCCTCTTCAGCTTCAGTCTCAGAAGAGTCGGATGCAGAGTCTGCCCAGAACACCTTCTGAATCCGCTTCTTGTCCTTTCTGAACTTTGGTTTCTCCTCACCCTTCTCCTTGCTTGGGTGAGCTTTAAGTGTTGGACAATCAGCCTTAATGTATCTAGGCTTCCTGCATTCAAAACAAACCAATTCAGATGAACCCTTAAAGTTTTTATTGAACTTACCCTTGTTCCACTTCTGATAGTTCTTATGTTTCTTCCTTAAAAAGCTTTTGAATTGTCTTGTAATTAAGGCAACTTCATTGCTATCAGACCCAGAAGTGCTAGCATCTGAATCTTTGGCCTTTAGTGCCACGGTCTTCTCTTTCTTGCGTTCACCTGCATCAAGTTGCCTTTGGTTCACCCCTTGCTCGTAAGCAATGAGTGATCCAAGTAAGCTGTCAATAGAGTAAGTATTTAAATCTTTGGATTCAGTAATAGCAGTAATCTTAGCATCATAAGAAGCAGGCAAACATCTAAGAATCTTGTTCACTCTTTCGTAGTTGGTAAGTTCTCTACCTAAAGCATGCAAAGAGGTAACAATCTGAGTGAACCTTGTGTACATTTCTGAAATAGTCTCACTAGGTTTCATGCGAAAAAGTTCGTAATCATGTAACAAGATGTTTAACCTAGACTGTTTGACTTCAGTTGTACCTTCGTATGTTATACATAACCTATCCCAGATTTCATTTCCCGTTGTACAAGTAGAAACACACATATAGTCTTCAGATTTCAAAGCACAAAAGAAACAGTTCAAACATTTTGCATTCAACTGTGCTAAATCACGATCATCAAACGTCCAATCAGCAAACGGCAATTCAGTTTTCACATTGTTAATCATTCAAAAAGGTGGTTCGTATCCGTCCTTAACTAACATCCACATGCGATAATCAATAGATTGCAGAAAAGCAGACATGCGTGTTTTCCAAAAATCAAAAGGAATATTGTCAAACAACGGTGGTCTAGTAATAGAATAACCTTCAGCAGTATTACGATTGTTACAATTAGCCATTGGATCAAATTCAAAAGTTTTTAAACAGAAATTTTGAATCCCGCTCTGATACCACTTGAAAGTTCGAAAGGGATGTTAAGCCCTAGTGAACTAGTCCCGAGGCTAACCAAGAGGGGGGGTGAATTGGTTATTTAAAAATTTCATGATAACTACAAAAATCTTTTCGATACTTAGCAGCGGAAACAAGTAAACAATAATGAAAAGATCAACCAACGATATTCACCCAAGCAGTTTATATTGAAAAGTAAAGTGCAAAACTGAATTAGAAAAGCAAACCAGATTTTATAGTGGTTCGGTCAACTTGACCTACGTCCACTCCCCGGAGCCTCCCCTCCGGGTATTGCACTAAACGAAAGTGACTCTCCTTTTGCTCCCACAGCAAGGCGGAGAAGCCTGTACAAAACACCTCCTTTTCACCACACGGTGAGGCAGAGAACCTGACCTCCTTTCGCTTCCTCCTGAAGCAGGCAGAGAACCTTCGAACTCCTTTTGCTTCCACCTAAAGCGGGCAGAGAACCCCGGATCTTCTTGCGAATGATCCTCCCACGAAGAACACCGACTAGATGACAGACGACGAGTGGAGAAGATGACTTTGATCCGTGCTCGGAGCAACCTTAGTGAATCCCTCACTAACTCCCCCTCACAAGATCTCTTCTCTCTCTCCCAACTCTCTCTTCTCTCTAGGGTTTCTCCGGGAAGGAAGGTAGCAAAAGATTTTTCCAAAAATTGGAAAAAGTTCTTTTAAAGGAGGGCTTAAAATTTGCCCTAAATCTCAACTTGTCGGCCAAGATCGTCGGTAGATCGTCCTGTACGATCAGTTCAAATTCAGCTGTTTCATCCTGGACGATCTGGCTCTTCTGGACGATCAGTAGAAAAAATTGTTCATATCGTCCCGTACGATACTGCGATCGTCCGGGACGATTAGTACAAATTGAGGAAAATCGTCCAGAAGACAGTTCGGGTCGTCCAGAGAAATCTGTGCTGGACGACCAAAAAATGACTTGATCGTCCAGGACGATTGGTACATCGTCCTGTACGATTAGTTCAAAAAGGCCCAAAATCATCCTGTACACAGTTCGGGTCGTACAGCTGAAATGCACAAGACGATCACGATCGTCCGGGACGATCCTGCGATCGTCCAGGACGATGTGATCGTATCAATTAAACATTAATTGCTTTCCTTAATTACCAGACTAATTTAGGCATGATTGAAGTGAATCGTCCAGGACGATACACGTATCGTCCGGGACGATCAGACCAAAATACTTAAAATAAAACTTGCCTAACTTAATCTGGCGGCTGGGAATTTTTGATTTGAGAATATCGTCCCGTACGATCCAAATATCGTCCAGGACGATCTGCTTAATCAGACCCTCTTAACTTAGTCACCCTAATTAGGGTTTCTGTTTTAACTGGATCGTCCAGGATGATGCAACTATCGTCCAGGACGATCTGAACAAAAATTGAACAGAAACTCTAACTCACTCAATCTCTCCTCCTGAGTGTGTGTGTGCAAGGTTACTTAGCTAGGGGATCAGTTACATTACAATTGACTCAATAAAAGGAAAAATCATACATTTGACACACTTGGACCCGATCTTGAGTTGGCTTGAGTGGCTCGCGGTCTTTTGTGCCTGAAACAGATTAGCCAAGCAAAACACACTGGAAACATGTTTGTCATCATCAAAACCAGATTTGCAACAATTGGCATTGACAAAATTAAAAAGTCAAATCAGAGATTTTGATTCCAAGGGAATGGAGCATCTAACATTGTATAATCAAGATTGAATTAATCCTAGGGTGGTGCCACAAAGGCGTACCCCACCACTTGTATATCTAATCCTAAGGGAAGGAAATATGATGACACATACCTAACCTTAAGGATCAAAAAGCTAGAGTGGTGCCACGAAGTGGTGCTCTACTACTAGCAAATGATCGTATGAAAATGAAGCCTGAGGTGGGGACTCACACCTGACCATAGAGGATCAAAAGGTTTTTATTTGATACTAGGTGGTGCCACAATGGGCATGCTCGACCACTAATGGATCTATTCTTATAGAGAGAAAACATGATGACTCACATCTAACCTCGAGGAGAAGAAAGCTATAGTGGTGCCACAAAGGGCATGCTCTACTACCAACAAATTTAAATTTGAATGCGAGATTAAATCCAAAACAAGAAAATTAGGATTATGCCAAGGGTGTTTGCTGCTTCACTAGTAGACCTAATCCTAGGGGAAGGAGGCATGATGACTTACACCTAACTTTAAGGATCAAAAAGTTAGAGTAGTACCATGAAGGGTGTGCTCCACTACTAGTACATGATCATATGGAAAGGAAGCCTGAGATGGGTCCCTAGACCTAACCTTAAAGGATTGAATTTAAATTAATACTAAGGTGTTGACATAAAGGGCATGCTCCACCACTAGCGGAACTAATCCTAAGAAAAAACGCACAATGGCTTATATCTAACCTAGAGGAGAAGAGAGCTATAGTGGTGCTACAAGGGGCATGTTCCACTACTAGTAGATGATCTTATGGAACGGAAGCCTTAAGTAGGGATGCACACCAAACCATAGAGAATTAAAAGGTAAATTAGTACTATGGTGGTGGCATAAAGGGCATGCTCTGCCACTAGTGGATTTAATCTTAAGGAAAGAAAGTATGATGATTGACATCTATCCTTAAGGATCAGATAATGAGAGTGGTGCCACAAAGGGAGTGCTCCATTGCTAGGTGATGATCATATGGAAAGGAGGCTTGAGGTAGGATCTCACACCTAACCATCGAGGATAAAAATTTAATTAATACTAGGGTGGTGTAACAAAGGGTGTGCTCCACTAGTAGTGGATCTATCACTAAAGAAAATAAAGCACAATGACTCTCATCTAACTTTAAGAATTGGAAAGCTAGAGTGGTGCCACAAAGGGCGTGCTCCAGTACTAGTAAATAAAATATATAGAAAGGAAGCCTGAGATGGGGACTTACACATAACCATGTAAAATTGAAAAGGTTTAATTTTATACTAGGGCGGTTTCACAAAGGGCATGCTCCAACAGTAGCGGATCTAATCCTAAGGAAAGAAAGCATGATGACTCTCATCTAAACTTGAGGATTAGAGAGCTAGAGTGGTGCCATGAGGGGCATGTTCCACTACTAACAAATGATCATATGGAAAAGAAGCTTGAGGTGGGGACTCATACCTAACTATAGAGAATAAAAAATAAAATTAATACTAGGGTGGTGTCATAAAGGGCATACTCCACTACTAGTGATTTAATTTTAAGGAGAGAAAGTCTAATGACTCAACTTTAACATTAAGGATCATAGAACAATAATGGTGCCACCAAGGGCAAGCTCCATTGCTACCGGATTATAGTATGGAAATGAAGCTTAAGGTAGGGACTCACACCTAACCATAGAGGATAAAAATTGAATTAATACTAGGGTGATGCAAGAAAGGATGTTCTACACCACACGTGGATATAATCCTAAGGAAATAAAGTGTAATGGCTATCATCTATCTTTAAGAATTAGAAAGCTAGAGTGGTACCACAAGAGGTATGCCTCGCTACTAGAAAATGATCACACAGAAAGGAAGCATGAGATGGGGACTTACACCTAACCATAGAGGATTGAAAAGGTTTTATTTTATACTAGGGTGGTTTAAAAAGGTGATCTAATCCTAAGGAAAGAAAGCATAATGACTCATATCTAACCATGAGGATTGGAGAGCAAGGTGGTGCCATGAGGGCTACAAGCAAATGATCATATGGAAATGAAGCTTAAAGTGGGGACTCACACCAAACCATAGAGGATTGAGAGGGTTTAATTGGATACTATGGTGGTGCCACAACTGTCGTGCTCCACCACTAGCGGATCTAAACTTAAGGAAAGAAAGCACTATGACTCACATCTAACCTAAGGAATTGGAATGCTAGAGTGGTGCCATGAAGGGCATGCTCCACTACTAACAGATTATTATATGGAAAGGATGGCTGAGGAAGGAGCGCACACAAAACCATAGAGGATTAAGATAGAATTAAAATTAGCATGGTGCCATAGAGGTCATGCTCCACCACTAGTATATCTAATCAAAAGGGAAGGAAGCATGATGACTCACACCTAACCTTAAGGATTAGAAGCTAGATTTTTGGAATATGATACTTGGATAAATTTGATTCAATTTGATTCAAGAATTAAAAATGTTTCATTGATTTAAAATTCAAACTACATCAAGCATAGTATTTCTTATGGAAATGCCATTGACTAGAAGCATTGGGTGATTTCCTTTATAATAAACTAGCTTATTATAGCCTCTTTCATAGACTGTATCTATGATGAAAGGACCTTCCTATGTCAGTTCAAAATTCCCACTAATCTTTTGGTGGGCTAAGATAGGCCTCCATAGAACCAAGACCAAGTTTCCTTCTTGGAAGGTTTTAGGTCCCACTAACTTATCGTGGGCTTAAACCATTCAAATGTTTTACAACTCTAATTTTTGTTGATCTTGGAGGTAATGCTCTTCAAGGCTTTCGAGCTCATTTAATTGGAGTTGTGTATTTCATTTAGTTGTGATTTGGTTCTTTATTGTGATCCTCAGTGAGGGGATTTATACTTCTAGAGGGTGAACGACCTTAGACTTATACACTAATGCAAACGGAGTGGATTGGGTTGGGGTCCTATAAGTGGTCTGATAAGCCCAAAAGACTTCCACGAACCTCTCATCCCATTGGTATTTGTTGTAATCTTGGGTCTTTTTGATGATCTATACAAGGGTCTTGCTGAAGGCCTCAGTGAAACTATTAGCCTGTGGGTAATATATTATTGAGTATATCTATTCAATACCATAACATTTTGCAAAGTTGTTTATTTTTGTATACTTGAATGCATACCTATTATTGGATATGATCTAGTGGGATACATCGAATCGACATATGATATGGTCATGAAAAAATTTCATGACATGGTGTGATGTTACGTGGTGTAGCAGAACTGCTTCGACCCACTTAGAGAAGTAATCAGTCGATACTAAAATGAGTGATAACCCTTTATAAAAAGAGGGTCAATAGGCCTGATAACAATTGTGCCCTAACTATTTAAGGGCCATAAACCTATCATGGGATTAACAAATTAGGAAGCTGATGTAAACCCATACCATAGATTTGGCTCTGATGAAAATGGTTTACAATATTTATGCAATCATCAATTATTGTAGGCCAATAGTATCCAAGTCTTTTAATTTTTATTTTCATTATAGGACTTGATTGATAAACATTGCATAATCTAGAATGGACTTTGTTCATAATCTTCAAGGCCTCCAATTTGCATAGACAATGTAGCCACATCTGTCGAACGATCGATCGTATAGAGTGTTGTTCACAAGTGCATATGAGAGGGCACTTTTCTTAATTTGATTGGTAAGGGACCTATCATGATGGAGCTTTATATCTTGAAGGTAATCAATGAGTGGTTATCTCCAATCACTTTCTTTAATAGCTATTGAAGAGGCAAATAAGGCTTGGAATGGTTTTTTTGTTAATGTGCTCTAAATTTATAGGGGCTAGGAACTGGTGACCCTAAATTTCTATAGAAATAGATTCTTCCTCTGGACAAGCAGACTCTTTTGCCAGCTTTGCTAATTCATCAATAGCAGAATTGCTTCAATGGGGAATTCTATATATAGTTACAATAAGAATTTGCTTGAGTAAGTGATTTGTCTACTGATGGTACTTCAAGAGTTTTGAACTCAAAATCTTATAGGTTCCTACAATTTGGTTTATAACTAACTGAGAACACCAATGACTATAATTTATTTTATATCCATCATTATTGTATGATCCAAATTAGTTATTAGAGCTTGATACTCAGCCTCATTAATTGGGCAAGACTTTGATAAGTGATAGGAAAAATGCATCATTCTCTTATATAGTGTTATGAAAATTAGGCCAATTCAGGCTTTTTCAAGAATAGTATATTTTTATGCATGGACTCACTGGGACGATGCTGCACCATCAAAATATAATTCCCAGACACGATTGTTAGATTCCTCAAAACTCATTATTTATTCATCAAGTAAATCATCATTTTGAGGATATTTTACTATCAACGAGTGTACTGCCAAAAAGTCAACATTGACCTATCCTTTTAAAGTACACTGGGAATGAAAGTTATCTTGAATTGAAGCAATATCATAGACCACTGTGCCAAACATCCTAATAATGAAGGTTGGGTCATAAGATATTGCAACAGATTGACTCTTGAAATCAAACTTATCTGATGAGAATGCATATAGTGCCTTAACTTTGGGCTACAAAAACTAATGCAAGATAATGTTTCTTAATGGAAGGATACCAAGTTTCTATAGGGAGAAGTCATTGACGCATGTAGTAAAGGATGTTTTCTTTTCCCTCATTAATGACTCGGTGTAAAGAATAAGAATTTTTCATGGAACAGGGCTACCAATACTGACAAATTTGTAAGATATTATTTGGTATTCCAAACCACTTTTACATTTCTCATAACATATAAATTTGGTGTCCTTTTTAGCTAGGATAGAGGAGGACTAACACCTTATAGAGAGATTAGAAATAAACCTCCTTATATATACAAATCTACCTTGAAGGGTCCTTAGTTGGGTAAGACTTTTAAGAGGTGGCATATTTAAGATGACTTCTATCTTAGCATATTTAATTTCAATTCTGTGGTGCCTCACTATGAAGCCCAAAAATTTTCTTGAAGTAACACCGAAAGCACACTTTAAGGGATTCATTTTGAGGTCGTAGAGGCTAACTGCTCAAAAATGATTCTTAAGCCATATAGGTGAGCTTTTTTAATTTTTCTCTTGAAGACCAAATCATCAATGTAGCATTCAACTTTTTCTTTTTGAAGAAATGCATAAAGCAATTTATTAAAAAGAACTAGTTACAACCAACTAATTGATTGAACCCTAATTGCATTCCTCCTTTAATAAAGAAACAAAGGAAAGAGGAATATTATTACAACTAATATTAGCCCAAAAAAAGTCAAATGAAAGAGGATAGTTAGCACAAAAATCAGCTAACTTATTATAATTCCTGTTTGAAAAATAAAATAACACTTGGTTAAAATCATTAAAAAAGGAAAGATCCTTCGGCTTTCATATATCTTCCTTGATAATTTCCTTGTTCAGCAAACTTTGAAAATACTTAATAACATTATAATTATCACCTTCTACAATTATACCTTTAGCTTCAAACATCCACTCATGAAGAAATTTCCTTAAGGAATAAATTGATAACAACTCTAGCAATGAACTATCCCAATGAAGACTGCTGAAGCCAAAAGCACACAAAATTCTTCCTCTATGATCTCTGAATATGCCCCCTATACTAGCTTTATAAGAACTTACCAAGGAAGCATCAATGCTGAACATAATCCATTCGGGAGGAGGAGGATGCCAAGAAGAATTAAACAACTAATTCAGCTAGTTCACATCCCAGTTTTTTGAAATAAGATTAATCTGAAAAGATGCAACAACAAAAATGATTACATTAGCTACTATGAAAATTGCACTATCCTCAGATCCACCGTGCTTTATCTTATTACTGCTTTTCCTAGAGAAAAAATAGTAGAGCAGTTCAAGTTGCCAATAAAAGGATTAGACATTGGAAGATCTTCCAAGACATAAATACATTCCTCAAGATAGGCAAAAACAGGAACATTAAAACCCCATTTGTTGAGAAAGAAGAGCACTTGAGAAAGGTTCAGACAATTTACTGCAATATGCTCTGAATTTTCAACAACATTACAACCTCTAGGATAACCATTAAAGTCCAAAAGCCTTTTATACATAAGAAAATAATTTGAAGGAATGGCATTGTTGTTTAACCACCACGAAAATAGCTCAACACGAGGCCTTAAGTTGAGACTTTTCATCCACCTCCAATGTCTATTATCTCCTCCACATTCATACAATTTTTCTGAAGCTAATGCAGAGATTGACTTCCCAGAACACTTAGACACCAATTCCAATTGCTATTTATGCAAATTAGAATGAATAGGCATAGACATAATTAGCTCGAGCAGTTGTCCAAAGAACAGCTTTAGAAGTGACCCATTCCATTTACCTTCCTGAATGAAACCACAAAGGAATTTAGTATCTTCACTCATCTCCGCAATAAACATTGGCCACTTCTCTATACTCTTGTAAAAAATCCACACATCTTCTATGGTATTAATATCACAACCATTAGAGACCTTCCATCTTATAATCAACTTCAGACATTTAGCTCCATTTAAAATGATTTTCCAAGTTGGAGAGAAATAAGTCTTATTTTTAGATTTCCAAATATCATTACAATATTTAAATATAAGAATCTTATTGAGATGAGAATTCGGCTTTGAGATAATGTTCCAAGAAAATTTAACCCTCAATGGACCAACTTTTGTAGCAGCAGATTGCAAACCCTGGCCTCCAGTTCTTTTTTATTTACATAAAACATCCCATGCAATATAATGGAGCCCCTTATTACCATTCTGCTTGTGCCATAAGAAATATCTACACATTCTATCAAAATCATTCAACACTCCCATAGGAATTAATGAATGAGTTGATAAAAAAATAGGAAGAGAAAAAAGTGCCAAATTAACAAGAAGAAATTTTCCTGCCAGTGAAATAAACCTATTGCCCCATACATTTAATCTACTTAAAGCATCCTCTAACAAGTTTTGGAAATCTATGATAACCAATCTTATCAAAGAAATCTTGGCACCCAAATACATCATTTCACTAACCACCTTAAAGCCCAAGAGTCTTGAATGAACATTTCTCCTTCTTCTTTTAACGGATTTCCCGAGCAGAACATAAGATTTATGATTATTCACCTTTTGTCCAGACCATTTGCAATAGTCTTTAAAAATTCTACTCTCTATCTTCACACTCTTATGATTAGCTTCTGTAAAAATGATAATGTCATATGCATAAAGTAGATGATAGACTTTTTCTGCATTTGGAGCCACTTTAATAACAATATTCCTTCCTGTTTGAGCAAAAGCATCAGATAACAATTGTGAACATAAGATGAAAAGATATGGAGAAAAAGGACAGCCTTGTCTAAACAGACTTTTAGCCTCAATCTATTTAGAATAATTGCCATTAACCATAATAAAAAAAATTTATGATCAGCTACACATTTAAGAAACAAATTGTAGAATTTTACTAGAAAAATAAAATGCTCTAATACTTGCTTTAGAGTAAACCAGTTCATACTACCATAAGCCTGTTCCATATCAATTTCGATAGCCATCAACCCTTTCTTAGATTTAGAATATCTGAATTTATTAAAAATCTCTTAAGAGAGCAAAATATGGTCGGATAAAGATCTACCTTTAACAAAGGCTGATTGAACTTCTAAATGAATTTTGGGAATGAGACAATTCATTCTTTCCACAATCTTATATATATACTAACAAAGGCTAATAGGATGATAATTGGAAGGAGTCAAAGGTGTTTTCACCTTAGGAATCAACACCATAATAGTTTCTCAGAACCCATTTTCCCCGAGGTAAAAACAAATTAATGGCCTCCCAAACAACATCTTTAATAATAGACCAATAACTTTTGATAAAAGAATAAGTAATGCCATCATTACCAGGTGATTTAGTAGCCTTAAGATGTTTAACTACTAGATCCAGATCACCTCTAGTAAAATCGGCTTCCAAGGACTTCTTGTCAACTTCTTCCAGCACTTTTGATGAGGAAGGCCAGCCCTTCAAAACACAACTTCTTCTCTACCATTAGCATTTAAGGAACTCATAGAAAATGACTTCTTTCAGGTTTTGGTCTTCTATCAACAAGCCATTACCATCTTTTACTTGATTAATCCAATTACTATTTCATATCACCGTTGCATACGCTTGGAAGAACATATAATTGGTATCCCCTTCTTCAATCAACTTCACTTTTTCCCTTTGCCTCCACCATGTATTAAGTCATGCAAGAGTAGAATTGAACTCAAACACCTTCGATTTTAACAAGCAAAGCTTCTCCTCAGAAAGTCCCCGCACTCAGCCTCCTCCTCATGCAAATATAGAATATTTTCTTTTAGATATCCTTCAGAACAGTAAAGTTTTGATGTTTAGCTTTACTCCAAAAGAATAAGGCCTTCAATGCTCTTCAAAATTTTAAGTTTAAATTCTGGACAACATCTCCTTGCACACTTTTTCTCCAAGATTTGAACGTAATTGTGGGGGAAGCGGGGTAAGATGCCCACACATCTTCAAACTTCAAACATCTATTTTTTTGAAAACTAGAAGGGAAGATTTTAATCAAGATTGGACAATGATCAGAAGCTATCCTCGCTAGATGATTAACAGTAGCCAACTGTGTAGCTTCCAAAGCAACAGAATTCAATAGGAAACGGTCAAACCTCGCCAAAATATGTGCTCCACCACTTTTATTGTTACACCAAGTGAACTTTGGACCAATCACCCCAATATCATGATAGTCACATTTGTTCATGAACATATTCGTATCCTGTGGCCCTTGAGAGAGAACAAACTTCTTCCCTCATCTTTTATCATCTCGAGATAGTATACAATTAAAGTCTCCTCCCATAATAAAAGGAAAATTTATTCCTTAAAAAACCTTCAGACTACAAAATTCTCCTTATATAAACATCTTTAGTTCCATAAATAGTAGCAACCAAACATACGCCTTTATTAGCAGTACTAAGCTCCCCGAAGACCACTTGAGAAGAAGTTTCATTAGCTGAGAAAGAAGTAACATCAAACCTCCAACAGACCATAATGCCACCTGATAAGCCATCTAATGGAAACAGGAAGAAATCCCAATTATCACCAATAAATTTATTGAATTAAAATTTATTAATAGAAGAAAGCTTAGTTTCAATAAGCCAAACATAGAAGGTATCAAAATCTTTCACAACTTCCTTCAAATATCAAGAGGTTTCACTTTTCCTCGCCCCTCTACAAATCCAAAATACTATGGAAGTCATTTAATTTTTGAATTTGGATTACTCCCATTACTGTCTCTAATCAACAAACCACCTCTTCTATTAAGAGGAATAGAATTAACTTTACCCAATGATCTGAGTTCTTTCTGTAGTTTAAACTTACCCATACCAGAACTAAGACCATCAGAACCTTTACTAGATTCATCATTCTTCAAATCTATAATAACAATTTCTCCATCTTCCGTTTCCTCAACCAAACCAACAAAGTGAAGAATACCATTATTATTCTCTTGCTCATGAGAAGGCTCCAACACATTAAACAAATTGACATCCATAGGTATAAAAGAAATCAAAGTGCTAGATATTGTACCAGCCACCGAACTAGAAACAATCTTTAATGTCTGCTTGTTCAAATTGTCATGGACATCCTCCTTTAGCTTATATTCATCATCACCAACCAAAGCTTCAAAATCAGGTTTACCAAGATCTTTTTCCAGATCCTGAATAACATCACCAGGAACATTGGTTTTATCAGACTCCTCCAATATAGGGAAATGTGAAAAATTGTTCATTGGATGTACCTTTTTAACATAACTAGCCCAGCTTTAGATTGATTAACAATTCTATCAACAAAAACCTTTTCCTTGTCTACTTTGTTATTATAAGCAACAACGTTCCTCCTTCTCCCATAATTAACATGCACCCAAGGTCCATAAGAAGTCCCATTATTTACATCTTCTAGCATAGACATACCAGGAGTAATAACTTTTGCATTAGCCCTGACAACACTTCACTAGTAGATAGTTTATCCTTCAGATTACATTCATTGATGAAAGGTCAAATTCTACAACATTTAAAATAAAATGTAGAAATTTTATCATATTCAATCTTTTAGAAGAATCATCCTTCCACTCCTTCCACCCAAACACCCGAAGGGAGTTGCTTATCTAAAGCCACATGAACACAGACTCTAGTGAATTCTCTCTTACCCCATTGGAACATATTACCATCTGTCCATAAGGAAATACCTATCATTGATGCAATTCTTACCACATTAATTTCATCCCAATATAGTAATGGTAGAAGAGGTATTCTAACCAAAATAGGAGATGACAATCCTTTCAATGAGGTAGGTGAAAATTGAGGAGTCCAGTTGTCAAGTCCAACAATATGACCATTCACATACAATAGGCCACCTGATAAAACATTATCTACAGCTTCAAATGAGGTAAACAAACATAAAACCAAACTTAAACCAAGGCTGATAAGGAGGAATTTCCCAAATTGCAACCATTGATGACATAACTCATCTACAATCATATGGACTAGAACATCCTTCCCAAACACTTTAACTACTATAGAAAAATGAAATTTTTCTAAATTAGCAATAACACTTGCCTCATGCAACTTCACATAATAACACCATCTTCAGAAAGAATAGATTCCTCCTTCATATCACCTTGATGTTCAGATGTCTAGCCCAGGGATTCGTAGGAGGTTTATCAGGCAGGCATCCATGATCAACCAACCCTTCAAATGAAACATTTTCAACATGAACATTCTCTTGAACATTTAAAACAAACATCAGAGGGCTTATCAGATACCTCCTTCTTAAAGGAGTCCTCCTTCACAAGAATAAAAGATTTAGAATGAAAGTTAACAAATCTATTTACCATCAAATTCATACGAGAGGAAGATGATGCTTCAAAGTCATTCAGTCTTAATGGAGGTGAAAACTACCAGAAGGCCAAGGAGTCTCAATCCCTAATCCATTATCAATTCCTTTACCTTTGCCAACAATCAGAGAAGCAGGATTTACAGGAACGGAAGAAGGTTCTTTAATGACCAAAGTGCCATTGTTGACAAATTTACTTTGAGGGAGAGATCCATATTGAAGAATTGAAGAAAAGGAACCACCTTGGTTTCAAGAATCAGAAGAGGAACTTCCAGTAGACTTTCGGTGACCACCAGTGGCCACTGATGAACCAATAGTCATACGAAAATTATTTTGCCAAAAGAGCGGAAATGAAAAAGTTTGAAAAAAGAGGGAGTTTCTCTCTCTAGGAAAAAATGGCTATGTAAATTTAGTTGGTTATAGCATTCAACTTGATTATAGATTAATTTATCAAAAATTTGGGTCATCGTACACAGGTTGGTTGCACTAGCATTTTTGAGACCAAATGGCATCACCTTATAACAGAAGATCCTAATAGGAATTCTAAATACATTGTTCCTCTTATCTTCTAAGGCCATCTTAATTTGGTTATAACCAGATGAGCCATCAATAAAAGAGAAAATGACATGCAAAGAGGCAATGTCTACCTTGAGCTTGGGTATGGGTAAAGGAAACTCATCTTTGGGACATGCCTTATTTAGATCACTATACTCAACACAGATTCAAATTTGACCAATTTTCTTTTGAATTGGTATGATGTTGGCTACCCAAGAGGGATATTATTCCTCCTGAATAAATCTAGCCTTAACCAATTTCTTAATATTAGAAATGACTTGTTTCCTAAATTCTAGATACATGCATCGAGGAGCTTACTAGTATCATGTAAAATTCCAAGTTTATGAACTGTTACATCACTAAACAAGCCTAGTATTTCATCATATGTCCACGTGAATCATTCCCTAAACTTAGAGAGAAGTAGAATTAGATCCATTGATTCATCCTCACTCAACAAAGTACTTATAAAGGTAGGTCATGGGTCATCCTCTATTACAAGGTTAATTTCTTTGAGTTCATTGACTACCAATTTAATTTCTTCTTCAAATTTAAGGGGTGCATCCCGAACTTAATGTTATTTAAAACCATCTAATGTGTCCAAACAAATCCCATCAATGAGATCAATGATTTCCATAGGGACCATCTTAGATTTAGGATGATTGATTATCATAAGATAAAATTCATCGTTATTAAACTAACTAATGGTATCAAAGCTGATGCCACAACTCAAATTTCTTTTATTTTTTGTATGCAAAAGGCTCTCATGGTATCTAGCTTATCCCTTGGTCCGTTGACCCGGCATGAGACCTTTAGAGATATAATTCCTTACACACACAAGAAAGTAGCCAAGAAGTAATTCTAATAATTCATTAAAATATTCCTCCTCAAGGATTACATCATCTTCCTTCCTTGAGGTGGAGGGGCTAGAAAAAAACTTCTGGACTTTTCTTACATCATTATCTAAGTTAGGATAATCCTTAATTACTAACCCTGCAACCTTGCCAACAAACAGTTTGGTTAAGGTTAAGGCTTTAATTCTTCTATTCAGCTTTTAATTAAGACTCGACACTTTAAACTTTTGGCATGTCACCCACTAGATCACTCTCTTGTTCGAAAGTGAGAATAAATTTTGGAGGAGGATTTATCTTTTGGCAATAAAAAAAAATTATTGCACCCTGTACTTTTGAGTCATCATCTAAACTTGATTGTAAATCAATATATATATCAAGGGTGTTCTTCTTTCAAATGAAGCATGGCCTCGACCACTTGCTCTTTGGGCCATCCTCACACCCCATTGAGGGAAAATGTTTTGAGGCCTAAAGATCATACCCTTGATGTTGTCTTCACTTTATGATTGTTATCTTTCTTTAATTTTGTCTTTTTCTCTTTCTTTTTCTCCTTATGATTTTTTGTTATCTTTAAACTTTATTCATTCATTTTCTCCTCTTTGAGTGTGATTGCAATTTTAGGATAGGTAGTGGACCCTTTAGGTGCATAATATGCAGCATATGTATATATCCCGATCTCATGAAAAGAGAATAGTGGCAAATCATCATTAATCATATATTTAATATCATTTCATTAGTAGTTGATGTATTAGTGTATAGCAGATAGAACCATCCTATATTCATTAATTTAGAGCTTACCTTAAAGTACGTTAAAATATATCGCTAAATTAATTATGTAAAATTTGGCATTTCTTTTTAACTCTCTAATATATCTAAAAGGAGTGTGATTGAACCTAAAGCCTTCTCACCCTTCTCAATGAATATGCATAACTCATTTTATTAGTGATGAGCTTATATGTATCCACTTTAAATTATTTGAGAGTCTTTACATTTATTATATCAGCCGATGCACCAGGATCAATAAGGACTTTGGATAATCTAAAATTTCTCACATTTATGGTAATATAAAGTGGGAAGTTATGATCGATAGTTCCCAGAAGAAGATCCTCATTAAAAAAGGTTACCCTTGGGATTTCTTTAAAATAAAGAGCTTCATCTTATTAAATCGTACCTAACTGAGCTAAGTAAATCTCTAGGTCCAGAAGTACTTTGATTAAGAATTCCCTCATCCCCTTTGAGAGAATGAGGGCATCGTATATACTCAACTTAGCCAGCAACTTCCTGAGAGGCGCTAAGATGTTATAATCGACCTTAGGAAAATTAGGATCAAGACTCGGTGGATTGGAAGGAAGATTTGATTATTGAGAAAAAGTTTGAATTGGATCCTCGGACATGACTTATTCGCCCTTTTCTTAAGTAGAGAGCTTACGAGGTAAGACTTTGCACAACCAAATTGTACCTCCACGATCTCTTTGGGAGGGCAAACTGTAGCGAGATCTATCCTTTTCCTAGGCGAAGCAATATAATTTTTTGATGGGGACTCTGAATCTAAAAAATCTATCATTAGGGGACTCCTCTGAACCTTAACTTTGGGGGTGATGCCATATGTTTAGATCTCAAATTCGACACCCTCATTAGAGGTCAAATCTGAATAATCAAGTTTTTGAGAATCTTGATTGATCACTGCTAAGTTTTGATTTTCTTTTATGAAAGAGACATTTTGTGATTCATTCTCATTATTAATCATCAAAATATGTATACAAGGAATTTCTTTTCATTATTGTTTGACCCTTTTTTGTTTAATGGGGCAAAGAAAAAGTCAAATAATATTAGGGGGGATTAGGGTTTTATGCCATTATCCACTATCTTAATACATCTATCATCAATATATTCCCTTTCTAAAAAAATTTCACCCTTTTCCTTTTTGTTGTTTATAGTAGTTCCTACACTTACTAGAGAGAAAACCATCTCAACATCATCATACGATTCCTCCAGCACGACCTCCAAGAGTAGACCCCAGGCTCTTATTGGAAACTATTAAGAAAGATGAAAAAATTTGTTAATCAACTTTTTAAATGCCAAGGATAAGGTAATATTAGAGTGTTACCTGAGATTATTTTGATGGACCCATGATTCAGGTCCACCAAGTACTCCTTAAGAATTATTATGTTTCCCTATTTGAAATTTCTCTTAAGAGAATCCTTAAAGACAAGATAGTCTTTGATTGTGTAGCCCAATATATGATAGTAGGGGCAAAATTTTGGGTCATCATACTTATTTGCCTCTTCAGTCCTCTTGGCCTCCACTAATCTAAAGTCTGCCTTCTTAAAGATACTCTTAAAGATTTTCCTTAATGTCTCTCATTTAAATGGATAGACTTATGACAATATCTATTTAAAATAGATCGAGTAAGGCTCCCTAGTAGGCTGAGGGGTTACCTGAAATGCTTATATCTAAATTATTTATGGTGGAGGACAACTTGACTAACTATTGGCTTGTTTCCTCCCCTAATCTTCTATGGAGACTTTTACTACCCTCTTCTAAAAAGATTTTTGAGGCTTTTTTAACTTCTCATCAGACGGATCCTTCAAGAATAACATCTTATAAGCCTCTTCCTATAGGTTATTTGCCTTATTCTATAATTTTTCAAAAGTTTGTTATGAACCCTTTTAGAAGAAAAGCAATAGACCCATGGATATTCTTCCGAAGAATTTCTACTTTGTGTGACTGTTGAATTGTGGTTCACACTTTATTGAGAGATTTTGCCACCTCAAGATGTACTTTACCAGAGACTCTCTTAGTTTTTGCTTCTTGAAGACCAGATCGACCACAATTATATGATGTTGAGCTACAAAGAATCTATTTAAGAATAAACTCAGTAAAGGTTCTCATAGAACCATTCAATAGATTGGCATGCCACTCCAAAGCGTTCATAGAGAGACTACTAATAAATTGGTAAAATAGTAGAGAATCTGAATCTCCTGTGTTGCAATAACTTACATAGAAGTGGGTCAGATGCTACCTCAAGTTTTTAATACTGCTAAAAATTTTAAAAGCAGGTGGTACGAAGACATTCAAATAAAGAACTAAGTTATATTCCTCAGAGTAGGGCCTACCATTTGGAATAGATGCGACCCCATGGGAATGGGCTAAAGACTCCCTTACTTGGTCTCGATCATGTGTTTGATGTCTTTATCAGCTAGCACTGTAGATATCGAAGGGATTACTAGTGGTACTGGAAGAACTATTATAGTTTACTCTTAAATTTTTGTGTTTGAACCTGACTTTCTGCTTTGATAACCCACCATATGTATTATTGATTACAATAATTCAGGCTGAGGCTGCTGTATT
Source organism: Dendrobium chrysotoxum (assembly GCA_019925795.1). Classification (NCBI taxonomy): domain Eukaryota; kingdom Viridiplantae; phylum Streptophyta; class Magnoliopsida; order Asparagales; family Orchidaceae; genus Dendrobium; species Dendrobium chrysotoxum. The sequence goes on from CM034303.1 coordinate 24,876,446, forward strand.
TTGGCAAGCTAACTCTGTATTTCCTCTTTCCTTAATATCATTTCCTCAACTTTCTATTCCAGGTGCCTAATGGGTTCATCCTTATCTCTTAACCTGACTGATGCATCTAAATCAGAATTAACTATCAATGAATCCTCTTCTCTACTTGGTTAAGGTCTACTGGGCTTGAAAACTTTCAGCAGTGCTCTTGTTTCAACCATGTAAATACAACAAACAGTAGCATCATCTTCGTCCATCAATAGGTCATCTAAATCTGGGTTGAAGGTTTTTATGGCCTCTTTCTTTTTAAGGATATCTCAAATTTCTTAATCTTTCTCATCAACTAGTGTTCCCTCCACAAACTCAGGTTGATGGGCAAATATTCACTGTATTCCATCATGTCATTATACTCTTGCTCACCCAGCTTAGACAGAATGTCTTGTATTTTAAGCTCCTCTGTAGAATCAAGGGACTCCTCTACTATCAGATCAATTATCTCATCATCTATACTGAGAAGTATTCCTTCCCCTTTGACTATCCCGAGGTTAGTAGTTACAAGGGTGTCACCATAATAGATTGAGGCATCCTCTTTAGGAGGTGATGGAGGAGCTTGAAGAGTAGAGCTTCCAACATTCGGTGGGGTAGAGCCCTCACATCCTTGAATGGGAAGCCCTAGGACATCTATAGGTGGCTGAAGATTTTCAATCTTACTAAGCTTCTTAAGAACATAATGTTTCTTAGGAGACTTGGGCCTCTTACCCTTAACTTTTATTAGCTTATTATCTTTTTCCTCTTCTCAAGGATTAACTATGATTAAGGTAGGCTTCGAAGGTCTTGAAGGATGAACTGGCAGCCTATTGTTGTAAAGTTGGCCTTCTAGATCTACTATCCTCCATCTTGATAGATGGGAGGTGAGGCACCCAATGGAAGTCGTTCATTTGTACAGATGTGGCAGACTACCTTACATACTTTTTGTTCTTCCTTACAGGCAGATGTGTTAAAAACCTTGCCTCAATTTTCTCTTCTTCTAAAATCTCTTTCTCAAATTTGTGTGAAATCACTCCCTTTAGGTGTTTCATGTACTAGTCTTTAGTCTCACCTGCTTGAGCAGTACAGTTTTGGATGATGTTTCTTAGCATCCTAATCCTTTGGATTTCCTTCTCCATAAGAGTCCACTTAATATAGTAATCCATCGGGCAATGTGGAGAGCATGTTATCCTGGTGACTCTCTCCTCCCTCGTGGCAGCAATGAGGTGGTAGAAATGACTTTCTTTAGAAGGGGAGGAGAGGTAGGAATAGGGAGCTCCTTAATAGTCTCAGGCTCTACTTAGCCCAGAGCCATTAACTCAACAATCTTTTTGGACTTGGTGATTTTCTTTTCAACTCAACATAGGTAGTTCTTTCTCTAATTTCTGCTTGTATGGGGAATCGTAGAACTTCCCCCAATCTCAAACATAGAAGTTGATTGAGTATTAACTATAGATTTAAATTTCTCATCTTCCCAAGTAAAAGATACAATGGGTATGGGGATGACAACCACTTCTATTTTGGGAGCGACGAGCCAATCCCTGACCACACAGCAATCTCAACTAAGGGGATGCCTTTTACATTCATAGCAGCAAGGTCTACTACACTTTCCCCATTGATAGTTTGTTTAAGGGTTTGGAACCTAATCTCAAATTGGATTGAATTATTGCAAATTCGTTCCATGACATACATGTCTCAGTCCAGAGAAAAAATCAACTTGCCAGCCATTTCACTATTTTTGATTATCAGAAATTGAGAAAAGATGATTTGCATTAGTTTATTTAAAGTGGAATTTGAAAAGTCATGGATGATTTTGTCTATTATCACATTTTCTTAGTTTTATAAGATATAATCCAACATGTGATGGTAAGGTGCAAGAATCACTTATGACTTAAAGAAATTTTTATTCTCATTGCATATGCTAAGCTACAAGAGATATTGAGGCATAACATATGACAATGATATCTAAGATTTCTTCTAATCATTTTTAAAAGGAAGTTTTTGAATTTGATGGATTTTCTTCAAATTTTAAAGCTCAATATGTTGAGTTTCACTCAACATGGTGGTTCACAAAATTGACATAAAATCATCCATAATTGGCTTGACTATTTCATTCTACTAATTAACTTAGAGTAAAATGTCAAAACCTAAATTTTGTCATAGGTTTCTTCACTTACCTCTCTTGCTAATTTTTTTCTTTTTAATGTTGGCCACACTCACACAAAGATAAATGGGTAGAGGGTCCAATAGAAGGAAGGTAGTCAAAACTACAGATGTAATAAAATTTCTACCATTATTAAAGATAGAGAGAGATTTTCCCTAATGGAGTTGCCACTTTTATTTTTTGATGTTTGTTACTTTACTTTAGAAAGAATGTATAGCAATTAAAATTTTAATTTCTTTGGAAAGCTTGAAATTAAATTTTGAATTTTAATTTTGAAATTGAATATACCATTAGAAATGATATACTTCCTCAGAAGGCGGAGATAAAATTTCTTAATGGTTCATATTTAGAATTATAAATTTCATCCTGAATATTATAGCAAAATTCATCTATGATAACCAATGGATCAAAATGATGTTCGATCAAATATTTAGCTATGATAATTTAGATGTATTATCATTAATTTCAATCTGAGCTCATAACAACAAATGAAATATCTTCCCAAGGGAAGAAAGTACCATTTCTTTTTAATTACTCGAATATGATGATAATGATCATTATTGATTTTCTTGATTTTCCCAAAGAGAATTAATTAAATTTTTAATGTATCTAGGTTCTTTAAATCTCCTATAAATGTAATACCTTATATTTAATTACATCATAGGAAGCTTGAGTTTCTTACAAATACTCTTGATTAAAATAATGGTAGGAATTTCAATTTTTAATTTTTAAAGAGTGATATCAAAGGAGTGAGGATAGAATCTCAATGGGATTGGTTCAAGTTTGAAGAATAATTTTAAAAGAAAATGGTGAAGTAGGAGGCATTTTGGGATTCTGAAATAATTCAAAAAAGCCTTATTTTATCCTTTGTGTTTGGATTTATATTTTGGTTTGAATAAAAATTTTAATTTAAGTTATCATTTTATTAGAATATTAGGATTATATTCTTGAGATTAGGGACTTATGATTTTGGGTCTACCCTAGATCCTAAATCTATTTTGGGAATTAAATCATAGTAGTCTGAATATAGCTAATGATAAGCAAATCTTGGATTATCCCATCCTAGATTGGGGAGCTTACTAACCACCTAACACTTCAAAGCCATGAATCCTATCTTTTATGAAAGATGGGTGGGCTGTAATTTATGTTTTGAGGAATTGGGGCCATTGTCTAGAGAGTCCTAATTTTCCCCTTTACTTATATAAAGTGATTGTTCCTTAAATACAATTAAATTTTTGTTAATTAAATTTAATTCTAAAGCAATTCATATTGATTGACCTTGTATGCAAAAGTGATTTGAAACTGTTTAAAAATAAGGCCTAGAAAATAGATTTTTTCTAAGAGATTTACAACATCCCCTGGAAAGAGTTGCACATTCATAGGCAAGGTGGTCTGCCACAATCCTCAGGTGGGGATGTGCCTAACAAGGTAGAGAAGATTCAATATATATATACATGAGACCCTCGACAAACTCGAGCTTACATCTTAAAATTGTTTATGTTTCTATGTTGACCTAAAATTTTGATTTAAATTACAAGTTGAAAATTTTTATTCCTTAAAGAGCTTAAATGCTTCTAGTCGAAATTAAAAGTGGCTTGCGTGAGTAAGAAACCTAGAAAGATTATGAAACTCATACTACAAGGAATTGAACACATCAATAAAATCAAATAATTAAAATAAATCAAACAAGTGTAAAATTCCATGTAATAAAAACCACTTAATTACAACTACGGTATGTAGAAATTAAAAGTGGCCAGGTACCACTAACAATAACCTAGATTCTAATCCTAAAAATTATGCAAGTAATTTTATGAATGGGATATTCTTAATGTCTTCCTTTATTCATCTTCCTACCTTTTACGAGCTTCTTGGATTCGTCGTGTCCAAGCATCCAAATGGAAATAACTCCTCGAAGGGGTGTTTCTTTCCTCTTTGAATTTTCAAATCATCCTAATTGAATTTTCAAATGAAGGGAACTCTTCCCTAAGGGGATGTTTCCTTTATTTTGTACATTAAATTGGATGGTTATTATCCCATCTTAAAACTTAACTTTTATAACACTTTAAATTAAAATACATGTAAAAAATCAAAAAAAGACTCTAGACAATCTACAAGGTTATCCTAAGCAATTATAATTAAAATCATCCCAAGTAGTAATATTATTTAAGTTGCTCACATTTGAGCACAAACACGCTTGGCCATGCTATTTTAATTTCAAGGGAGATTTATCATATTTTAGTACGCGTAGAAAATTTATTAATTAAACTTAACTTTTACACTCTTATTTTAACTCTACATGAGCATGTCCACTTGCATAAAATTTTGTGAGCATCCAAATTATTCCTAACCTTGGAGGAATCATACACCAATCACATCAATTCATAGATTACAATAAAATTATTACATTAATAAACATCATATCAATTAATTATAGTAACCGACATGCAAAAATATCCATAAAAGACTTGACACACTAGTAGCAATGGGATGTTTACTGTGTATTTGAGGGTTGGTTATCTAATTTTAATGATTACGTTGATGTTTGTTGGAATTTTGAACAATTGTTGATTTTTTTGAATTTTATGAATTCTTTAATTCCTTAATTAATGGTGTCCAATTGGCTTTTTAATTTGAGACCTCTAATTTTCATATTTTTTATAAATACTAGACTCTAAGATGAGTAAAAGGAGACTAAGTTTATTGGATTTAGTTTTTTTTAGAATAAGTTATGATTTTCCAAAGTCTTGACACATTTTTGAATTAGAGTTGATGAAAGAGTTGACTTTTGATTTTTAATAAATATGAGACCCTTAGAGGAGTCTAGCCTTTAAGTTTGCTCAATTTGAATTTTTATGGAATTAATTATATATTATTGATATTTTGCCATTTAATTGAAGTAATTAATCACTTAATTAATTAAAGGTTTTGATGATTTTGCACTAAACATACTCTGAACTCCTTGAAATCACTCCCAAAGATTAGGGGTGACCTGTTCGAGTGTTTTCAAGGGTTTGCATTTTATTTGGCATTTTAATAATTTTTTATTAATCAATTTAATTATAGTTTTTCTTAAAGTAAAATTAAGATCAAAATTAAAGTCTAGTGATGGAGCTTTTAATTTTCCTTGGTAGAGGGTTGAATTATGAATAGTTTGACATATTACTTGCATTTTTTGGATTTAATTTAAAATTATTAGAATATTTTTAGATTTTAGGCTCTTAAAAAGGCCAATTTTACTTGATTAGTTTTCTAATCTAATGGACTCCAATTCCAGGGATTTTTTAACCTATGGTATGTAATATCACTAAGTTTATGGTTCCAAAGTCCAACCCATATTGGGTGTGTATAGAATTTACTAAAAATTTTCAAAGTTATCTAGACATTGGCCTTATTATTTTTCTTAGGTGTCACTAGTGTTTCAATTGGTCTAAAATTTTGTTCAACTTACCCTAACACATATGCAAGCACACAATAGAAAATTCACCTCCTAATCCTATCGATTTAGTGATTTATGAATTTTTAAATTTTTTGGTCCAAAATGGGCTGATCACTTTATAAATTCACATCACAGTAATCTCGAGATCATCTAAACCTTAGAAAATGTAGGGGATACCTAATGTGCTCAATTGTTTTACGCCAAAAATTTGGTCTAGTTTGACCATTGGATTGTGAGAAAATTATCAAAATTGAATTTCAAACAAATATAATTTTCCCATAATTCACTAATCAAAACATCATGCAATTAATTATAATAAATGCTAGGGATCAAGCTCTTTCTAATAAATCCAAAACAACTCAATTTGGTGAAAAATTATATTTACTATGGATTTTAAAACTTTTGGCATCAAAATAATTTTTTTAATTCATTTCTGAATTTGAATGGCGGCCCAATTTCTGGTGCTGACACAGTTAAAGACATGTGGATAGTTAAAACCACAAACACAATTTCAACTAAACCCGATCAGTACTGCATTTTAACCATCTAATCTGAGCTAGGAGATGTGGAGGGATAGGATGGTGCCACAACCCCCACCTCATTTCAGCTGAACACCTCGCATTCGAATAAAACAATCAGACGGCTCATATTAAAAGGATTTTTTTAGCTCAGATTGAACTGAAACTTTGATAGCTCATAACATCAAAAATACTCATCCAAATTCTACAAAATTTAAAGCACAATCTTATGACAAAATAATCATCCATTGCTTGGAGTTTGCAAGCTCCATGCATTATAAATTTTGAATGGTTTCAAATTAAATTTTAAATTAAAAGCTGAGATATCTCACCAAATAGTGAAAGGATTTTGATGATCTTTGACTTTACTTGCTCCTAGTGATGTCCTCTACAACTTTGTATAAGACTCCCTAAGCAGATAATGGTTGGATTGAAAGATGTGGAGCAAACCTCACTTTCTCTCACTAGGACCCTCTCTCTTCACCAAAATAGTGTTTAGATGCTTAAATTTGGTGGAGAAAGGCTTGGAATGGCTGGGAAATGGTTGGAGGACATGGGGATGGAGTTGGAGAGTCGGGCGCTATTAGAGAGTAAGTTTGAATGAATGATTGAGCAATGAGCTTTAGGTCAAGTTTTCCCCTCAAGCCTTACTTTTTGAGTGGATAGCCTAGATTGGATTAGGACTTAGCCTAGATGCTTACCAAGTGTACCAACATAGTTAGAAGCCAGGGGGAAGGCTGGGGGCTTGAGTGTTATCCATAAGGTCATGTGATGAGGGGACCACTTGAATTTACCCTTATTTGGTTAAAGCATGGCTTAATCATGTGTTTGGGGCTATACTAAGGCCTCTTAGGGAGGTGAATGGACTGCTCTATAGCAGGTTAGAGTAGGATTTGATAGCGGGTTAGGATTTATAAGCTCATTTGAGAGATAATTTGACCATTTGATTGGTCAAACCATTCAATGGGGTTGAGGTGGAATTCAAAGGAGTGCACTTGCTTGTTTGGATGAACATCTAAGTACATAGTGCCAGGGGCTTGGAATTTTTTTCAAGTGTATGGAAATGGAGTGTGTTTTTACCCCACCAATTGGGTTGGCCAAGTCAAATAAAGGGGATTTGAATTAGGGAAATTTTGGGCTTGATTGAAATGTCCAATTGAAGGATTTTGAAGGGTCAATCTAGCTTAAAATTGCTTAGAGCATTGATTTTGACATAGTTATAGGTGAAAGGTTAATTTGGTTAACCATGGACCAAGTCAACCCATGGGTTGGGTTTGGGTCCAACAAGTTCAAATGAGTGATTTGAGACCAATAGAGATTGTCTCATGTAATAAAATGGCAATTTGTCTTGAAATGACCAATTGGACCCTTATGGGGCAATTTAGTTAAGATGAGTTTACCTGGTCAACCATGCATGACCAAGGCTTGAATTTTTTAAGTTTAATAAGGATGTTAGGCCTAAATAAACTTGTTCCTAGGCGCACCAAGAGGGGGGTGAAATGATGAATTTAAAAACTAATTACTTAATTTAAAAACAAAGACAATACCTTTGGATTTTTCAATATTTGAAAAATAACTAATAATTATCACTTAGTGCGGAAGCAAACAAATTTACAAAAACATCTAAGCAATGATGATGATATTCTAATCAGTAGAATGAAGCATTGAGTACAATTTTAACTAAGCAATAATAACGGAATTAAAATGCAAAAAAAAAATAAAAATATGATAATAAAAATCACAAAAAAACCAGTGATTTTTAGTGGCTTGGTTAAACAATAACATACATATACTCCCAGAGCCCTCCGCTCTGAATATTTCACTATCACTATATTATATCTCCTTTTGCCCCCATAGCAAGGCGGAGAAGCCCTTACACAATTCACTTCCACCAAACCCGGTGCGGCAGAGAGCTAGAAGCTTTGTCACCCTCCAGGTGATGGCAGCGGACCTTTAAACTTTTTCTCCATCCTGGAGAAGGTAGAGTACCTTGGACTCCTTTCTCACACTGCTAGTGATGGAAGAGAACCACATCCTTGGGCTGAAGAATTTCTTCCTAGAGCCACCCAAGATACCTAGACAAACACTTGGAGGAACAAGGCAAGACATTTGCTTGGAGTATCCTTGTGATCCCCGCACACTACTTCTCCCTCACACATCAGAATTTTCTCTACCCAAAGCTCTCCTAGATCTTCTTTTCAAAGTTCCCACTCAAGAAAACTCAGCAGCCAAAGACTTGAAATAAGTTACTTGAGAGAGATTAAATATAAGACCATAAAAAATGATCTAAATTCAATTCTGGCAACTCTTATCGTATAGTACAATCATGGATCATCCAGTACAATTAATTTTAAGTAATTGTGTTAGTAGTATATGAAGAGCTAGATGATATATGATCAGTTCAAAGAATTATGCTAATCATAATCATCCTGGATAATTTGAAACATTGTATAGTACAATTAGTTCAAAAGACTTGGATTATTAATCCGTATGATTGGCAATGATAAATTATCATCCCATGTAGGTTTCTAGTCATACAATATAATTGGTCAAGTCATCCTGTACAATCTGACTTGATAAATTAATCCAAAAATACTTCCCTAATCATAGGATTAATTTAGGTAAGATTTAATTACATCTTATAGTACGAAACTTATCGTACAATGCAATGAGTACAAAATTTAAATTTTAAATTATTTCCTAAATTGTGATTGGTGGTTGGGATCTTCATTTTAGTTGATCACATGTATGATATTCATCTTACAGTATGATTAGTTCATTTTGCATTAATATCATAATTAACCATTTTAACAATTTTTTAATTAGTTGATTGTATAATACAATATGGATCATATAGTACAATTAGTTCAGAAAATTCAACCTCTGATATTATCATTAAATCATTCCCTTGTATGTGCGTATGCACGGTTACCAAGCTTAGTATTCACCAGATAAATGATTTGACATAAGAAAAGTAAAAATACATAAGAATTAAAAATATAGACATTGGATAACATACTGTACCCTAATCTACCCAATCTTGAACTGATCAGAACTTACAAGTGTACGGTGGACCTAAAATGTTAGTTCATAGGAAAAAGCAGATATGCAGTAATTACAGTTAATAAGAGATAGCATCGTAAGGACTCCAAAAATATTTGTTATCATCAAAATCACAAGACTTGGGTCCAGATTTACAACAATCTCCCTCTTTTTAATGATGGCAAATATTATTGGTAAATATCTCAAATATTGTTTTGCTATTTCCTAAACTCCCCGTTACTAGTTAAATCTTTTAAAAATAGGGAGTGTTATTTATTTGTTTTAAATGCACAAAGAAAGAACAGAAAGTAATAGGAATAACAGATTAATCATTCAAACATAGAGTATAATCTACCAACAACAAACTATTCCCCCTTTTGACATCACAAAAAGGAGGAAATAACGAAAACATAAGATGCCAAAATGTGGAACAAATATTATAAAGTAAAGACAAAAAAATACAAATACTAAGAAAAAATACATAGCAAACTAAAAGTATGAAGAGTCCTGATCAAGTGGAGGTAGTGGTAGTTGTGGTTGAAAGAATGGGTGAATGGAGGCAAACTACTCTCCAAGCCAAGCCATGTCATTGTCGTGTGGTTGCTGTTACTGTGATACATAGTTATCAAAGCGAGCCATATCACTGACATGCTACTATTGTTGCTTTGCTACGTATGTGTCAAAATGAGCCTCCCACTTGTCAAAAATATAAACCAGCATATCATACTGAGACTGTTGGTGAATAGGTGCAGGTGCTGGAACTAGTGTTGGTGCTGGCCCTTTTGCCTCCTCTGGCTCGGTCTCCACATAGCTGGTTGTGAGTGTTGTGAATGATGTGGACGGAGATATTGGAATAGAAAGTTTGAAGGTGATCTAGCAGTGCAAGAAACTTGGAAGTTATATTCAGATTCAAGGATGAAAGCAATTATGTGACATAAGGCAAGATTTGACATTCTTTTATGTCTAGGATCTTGAATGCAAGTTAGATTTTCAAGATATTGAATAATTAGATCAGTTGCAATGAAATCTATCTCAACCATTATGAAGTAGGTAGTCATAAATAAAAGCGGAGAGATGTTAATTCGATACCCAATTTTTTGAATTATTGAGTTATAAAGGATATACTGGATGATACTAGCATCTTGCACTAAGGTATTGACATAAGGGATGTGGTATCTAATATTTGATTCCCTAAGGATAGTGTTTGTAAGGGTCCAATCATAGTCAGTGTTTGGAGCTACAAGGTGAACATTTTCTCCAGTTGTAGAAAGGTAGAGGAATTCATAAAAATCTTGGTAGGTAATTTCGTAATGACGTAAGATTAGAGGGTAGTACTCTCACTATTAATTCAGAGACTAGCAAAAAATTTAAAAAGATGTTAAGAATTAAACGAGTGGTAAGTGTGAGAATGAACTAAAGGATGGTGCAAGTGAAGAGAGAGTACCTGGAAGTTTAAAACTTCATGGTTTACAATCTTGGAAGGCATGATCACGACAATTTTGTACCGATTATAAGCCACTTTATCTGAGGCTTCGACAAAGCGAGAATCAATGAGGCGTCGAGAAGAATTTCTCATTAGAGCTCATGAATGCTTTCCTCTGGCCATTTTAAAGGGAAAGATCTATAGGGAGGAGGTAAGAAGAGTGAAATGGATTGAGTGAAGAAAATCTTTGAATTTCTTCTCTTTAAATAGAATGGCCATGTGATACCGTACAATAGAGACATCGTACAGTACGATCGAGTGAACTCAATTTTGTTTAGTCTGATCAGTCAAAGAGGCGGTCATATTATACAGTTCGATTAGAATCATACTAAATGATTAGAGAGAAGACATTCATCCCGAGGCATCATCCTGGATGATCGTTGACTGGTCAGATCATCCTGTATGAAAAGTTGTTAGTACAATATGATACGATATTAAATATCATATTGGCCAAATTTAATTCATTCAACATCCACTGCCACATGTATCGTATAATATGAAATAGGTGTTCATACAGTATGATCACCAATGATTGATCAACATTATCCATTGGATGTGTTGTGATCTATGATTTAGTTTTTTTATGAATATTGTATAATACGATATGAAATTGTATAGTATGATGTGAGCAAAATTCATAGAGTGGTGGGAGATGATCAGGAAAGCTTCATAAAAACAATATAAAACATATAACAAAAACAAAAGTAATAATACAAACAATCATAAAACAAATTATGGAAAAATACATAAAAAAACATTTATTTTATCCAATTTCAAAATTATCCTAATTCAAGGTTGAATATTTATGAAACCAAGTCTAGTCCTTAAGGAGCTAAAGGTTTCAAAAGCTAGTGGTTTTGTAAATATATTTCCAATTGATTTTTTAGTAGCTACATGATGTTGCTTTATATCCCATTTTGTCATAAGATCTCTAATGAAATGGTGCCTAATGTCTATGTATTTGGTCCTTGAATGTTGAATTAGTTTCTTTGTTGTACAAATGGAACTAGTGTTATCACATATGATTTAAATGTTGCATATAGGTAATCTAAGATCTAAGATTTATTATTTAAGCCATAAGACTTATGCATATGGTACCACTACAATATCATCCTAGAACTAGCATACATGTTCCTATAAAGTTTGAAATGTGTACAATGAAAGAAACTTATGAAAAGACTTCCCTCTAACTAAAATCTAACTCCCATATGAATGTAATTCATGTAACATGAAGCAGTATATGAAAGAGAAGAGTGTAAGAAATATCTTTATTTATTTATTGAAAAAAGAGATACAACCTAGGGTCAATTGAAAAGTAAGATGGCCAAGATCCACCATAATAGGCTTTGATTTCTACTCTAATAAATGTTTGTTTAAATGTATTTTTGTATTGCCTTCTAGCTCTATATCTCATATAGGATTTCAAAGGATAATATTTCTCAAAGGAAGAGAAAGAAATTCCATTTGGAGCCCTATGCAAAACTCTTATAATTCTTTATAAAACTCAATCTATATACATCCTAAACACTTTGTATTGGACATTAAACTTTAAAATTTACATTAAGAACCCAAATATATTATAAAGACTATATTGTAAGTATAATGTAATCCAACATGCAACTACTAAATATAGTGCACTGTGTAGGTAAAATTGTGTAGAAATGAATGAATATATAGAATGTTGAAAGTAAATAAACTAACATAAGATGCCCTGCAAGCAAGGCATCTGCGAGCACACCAAAAAAATCACGGACCTAGCCCTAAAGTGATCATACAATGGTATGATTACCTTAAAAGATGCTTGGCATGAGTTTCGGGAGAAGCTTTGTGTTAAGAAAATTTACTCCATGTTTTGGCATAAGAGTATTCCTAAGACTATTTCGGTTTTTATTTGGAGAATCATACTTAATTATATTCCTACTAATGATAATTGAGAAAGAGATGTTTTATTTTAACTTCCAAGTGTCAATGCTACTTTCATGAAGAAATTATGCATCTTCTATTTATTTCTGGTCCAATTGTTGTTAAAATTTTGTCCTACTTTGATGATATTTTCAACTTAAACCAATTTAGTGCTCATATTTTTATTAACACTTGCTTGATTCCTAGTTCATTAACTCTAAAGGGCATATTAGAAATGTCATTCCTTTCGTAATTTTATTATTTTTGTGGCTTGCTAAAAATAATTCTATTTTCAATAATTGTAATATGGACTCTCGCCATATTATTAGGAACATTAAAGATAAAGTGTGCAGTCTTTTCTCTGCCAACCTTTTGACTTTAAAAAATTTTAAAAATTACTTTTTTTTGCTCATGATTTTGGTATATCTCTGCACTATAAAAATGCTTTTGATGAACCTAAATTAGTTTAGTGGATAAAACCTCCCCTTAATATTTATAAATTAAATGTTGATGGGGCTATAAAAAATAGCTCTTCTAGGTGTGGTGGCATTATTAGGGATGTGCAAAGAAACATGGTTATGGATTTTGCCACCCCATTGATGAAGTGTTTGGTGGTGATGGATGAGCTCTCTGCTACTTTTAATTGTCTTAAATTATGAATTTTTCTTGGCATTACAAATATTTGGATTGAGGCGGATGCCGCTTCTAGTATCCATTGTCTTATGAAGTAAACATATAGTATTTGCAGCCTAGATCTCTTTTACCTTAATAGAGAAATTAATAGGCTCTTAATTTTTGTGGACTATTACTCATGTGTATAGGGAAGGTAATTCGTGTGCTAATTTTCTAGCTAATTTGGGTTGCAATTTGAATTATCTTACTGACTTCGTTGTTACCAATTTACCTAATTTACTAAAAGGTATGATTAGGTTGGATAAAATGGGTTTACCTTATGTTAGAATTTTGTTTCTTTTTGGCCTTATCATTCCATGGCTATGTTCTTCTTGTGTTATTTTCTAATAAGCATGGATCTATTTTATCTCAGTTCATTGATGCGTGTCTTCTATCTTTGGAGTGTATTATGTTCTACACTGCCTGGTATTTTAGAGCTTGGGTCTTGAGCTGAGATTGGAATTGTTGTTACCCTGATTTAAACTCCTCTTATTGCTCTTTTATTCCTGGGAGTCTCTTTTCGGGTTGGATGTGTTATTTAATGTTAATTGGGTGTTGGCTTAGTTGGCCTAGCGTGCTATATTCTTGGGGGTTATCAGACTTCTGGGGGTTTGTTCTCGGCTGGGCTTTAGGTTGTCCCCCTTGGTTGGATTTCTAGTCATTCGGTCTCGATTATTCTTACCTTTCTTCCTTTCTTTACTGGCTATTTGATGGGATCTTGAAGTGTAATTCTGCTATGATTTTGGTTGTGATGGCCTATTACATGAAGTTTCTAGCTTTCACTCAAGTCTACTACATTTCTTTATGCCTGAATGAGTATGGGTTTAGAATTGAGAGGCATTGGGGTTTTCATCATGATGGTTGCTGTAGAGGCATTGGGGTTTTCATCATGATGGTTGATGTGGAGTTTTCTTCCTGAGCTCTTTTGGCCCTTTTTATTTGATGGGTTCCCTCATTTAGTTTCTGGCTTGCCATATTTCTTTTTCTAGTTCAAGGAGTTAGATTTTCTTTTGTTTAGCTTATATTTTTGGCTTTGGGTTTGTTGTGCTGCAACTTTTTGGATCTGGTAGGATTGAATGTCGAGAAGTAATTTTGGGGTTGATACTTGGGTTTACTAGCTACTTTTTGTGATGTTGTTGAATGGTATTTTGGTCTACTGTGGTTGTTTCATGGGTTTTGTTTCTCCTTTAATGCTTCCTGGGTTTTCCTATGTTAACAGGATTATTTATTCTTATTATTATTAGATTTTTATGATTTGTATTAGCTGGTTGTTGTAGTTTTTCAGGTGTTGGTTCTTACTGAAAGTTTGATAGGTATGTTAAGCCTTGGTGAACTAGTCCCGAGGCTAACCAAGAGGGGGGGTGAATTGGTTATTTAAAAATTCGTAAGCAACATGAATAATCTTTTTGATGGTTTACAGCGGAAACAAGAAAACACATAAGCAAAAAGATCAACCATAGATTTCACCCAAGAAGATAGTAACAGAAAAATAAAGTGCAAAAAATAATCAGAAAGAATACACCAAATTTTATAGTTGTTTGGTCAACTTGACCTACGTCCACTCCCCGGAGCCTCTCCTCCGGGTATTGCACTAACACAAAAGTGACTCTCCTTCTGCTCCCACAACAAGGTGTAGAAGCCTGTACAAAACTCATTTTCACCAACCCGGTGAGGCAGAGAACCTGAACTCCTTTTGCTTCCTCCTAAAGCAAGTAGAGAACCTGGACTCCTTTCGCTTCCTCCTAAAGCAGACAGAGAACCTGAACTCCTTTTGCTTACTCCTGAAGCGGGCAGAGAACCTTAATCTTTTTGTGAATGATCCTCCCACAGAAAACACTGACAAGATGAGAAATGACAAATGGATAAGATGACTCTGATCCTTGCTTGGAGTAACCTTTGTGAATCCCTCACAAACTCCCCATCACAAGATCCTCTCTCTCTCCCAAACTCTCTCTCTCTCTAGGGTTTCTCTGTAATAGAAAGTGGCAAAAGATTTTTCTTGTTAGAAGAAAAAGATTTTTTATAGGAGGGCTCAAAATTTTCCCTAAATCTCAACTGGTCGGCCAATATCATCCAGGACGATTGATAGATTGTACTGTTCGATAAGTTCAAAATCACCTATTTCAGCCTGGACGATCTGGCTCTTTTGGATGATTAGTAGAAAAAGTTGTTCAGATCATCTAGGACGATTAGTGTAAATTCAAAAATTTTGTCAAGAAGACCGCTCTGGTCGTCCAGAGGAACTTGTGCTGGACGACCTAAAAATGACTTGATCGTCCCGGACGATATTGATATCATCCTGTACGATTAGTTCAAAAAGTTCCAAAATCATCCTGATCACTGCTCTTGACGTACAGGTGAAACACACTAGATGATCATGATCATCCCGGACGATCTTGCGATCGTCCCGAATGATATGATCGTATCAATTAAATATTAATTGCTTTCCTTAATCACCAGACTAATTTAGGCATGATTATACTGGATCATCCACGATGATACATGTTTCGTCCAGGACGATCTGATCAAATCTGTCTAACTTGATCTAGCGGCTGAGAATTTTTTATTTGGGCCTATCGTCCTGTACGATGGATGGATCGTCCAGGATGATCGTCTTAATCAGACAGACTTAACTTGGTAGCCCTAATTAGGGTTTCTATTTTCACTTGATCGTCTAGGACGATCTGAGCAAAAAATAAAGAGAAACTCTAATTTACTCAAGCTCTCCCCCTGAGTGCGTGTGTGCAAGGTTACTTAGCTAGGAGATCAGTTACATTACATTTGACTCAAGAAAATGAAAATATTACATTTCGACACACTTGGATCCGATCTTGAGTTGGCTTGAGTTGCTTTTGATCTTTTGTACCTGAAATGGGTTAGCCAAGCAAAACAGAATACAAACATCTTTGACATTATCAAAACTATACTTTTTGAAACCAGATTTGCAATAATCTCCCCCTTTTAAATGATGGCAAATATTAGTGCAGTAGTTTAAAATAAAATAACCAGGAGTTAACCAACGCACATACGAAAAACAAATATCTTTCTAAATTTCACTGAACATCTAGAACATTATAGGAAAACAACTACAAATGAAATAAACAACACAAGATAAGATCAATACATAAAACAAAAACTACTACAACTAACTCCCCCTTTTGACATCACAAAAAGGAGGAGGAACAGACATAATAGTACAGACAGAAAATAGCACAAAATATAAAACTAGAGCAGAGGCGGATCCTGATCAGAAGGAGGAGGTGGTGGTGGCGTAAAGTAACTGTGAATGGTGGCGAAGTGTGTTCTAAACCAGGAAATATCCTGGTCGGGCTGCTGTAGCAGCTGAGCAACATAGTCATTAAAGCACTGCAGATCCTTAGTGTGCTGCTACTCCTGGGTTACAACATAAGAATAAAATCGGGCCTCCCACTGGTCGAACCGCTGCACCAGATGATCAAAAGGGGAAGCAATACGAAGGGGAGCCAGTGCAGCAGGAACAGGAACAGCTTCTTCCTCTTCCTCCTCAACATCCAGGGCGGGCTCCGGATGTAGTCGGGTACTGTGTAGTACATGGAATGAATTATTTGTGAAGTAGGAAGGAGGGACATTGGCTGGGACTGGATATTGTAGATCATATTTTATCTCCAAAGCATATGCAATGATGTGTCCTAAAGCTAGATTTGGACGTCGTCTATGGCCTGGATCCCTAATGATAGTGAGATGCTCGATATATCTGAAAAGGAGATCGGTAGCATTGAATTCTCCGTGGGCCATGATGTAATATGCAGTCAGAGATAGTAAAGGGGTGATGTGAATGCGGTCCCCAGCCTTTGGGATGATGGAGGAACGAAGGACATGTTAAATGGTACGGGCATCCTTAAGGAGGGAACTACAAGCGTTGTTGTGGTAGGGTGTATTGGTATTTCTAAGGAAGCGATTGACGACACTCCTATCATAATCAGGATCAGAAATAATGGTGTGGTGTTTGTCGCCAGTGATAGAGAGATGAAGGATATTATGAAAATACTGGGCTGTGAGTTCTACAGGTCGCTGATTAACATAGGAGTGAAGGGTGGAGTAATCAGCAGCGATGTAAAGATTTGCGTTGAAGACTTGGAGAAGTTCAAGGCTAAATGGGAAGGCCAGGGTGAGGATGAAGGTGAGGGAGGTATGCGTAAATAGATCTTGGACAGGGTAGGTAAGAGTGCGGGGGTTTATGATTTTGGACTGTGTGATTCCCACTTCAAGATATTATTCGAAGGCAGCCTGATCGACTGCATTTAGAAAGCAGGGATCGACATGTCCCCGTGAGGAGCTCACACCCTTTTTCCTAGAGCGCTTCCCCCCAGCCATTAGAAAACACAAGAGATGAAGTATGGAAGGAGAGGTGTGAAGAAAGCTGAAGAAAATGGCCGGATCATCCCGTATGATCGCAGGATCATCCAGGACAATAGGAGTAATTATAACGGCTAGGACGATTGGTCAAAAAGGCGGTCGGATCTTTTGGGATGATCAGAGATCATCCAAGATGATTAGAGATAGGCGATCATCCCAAGGAGTCAAGCCGGACGACCGTTGATAAAAAGTATCATTCAGGATGATTAGCTGGATCATCCAGGACGATATGCAAAAAATATATGGGACGGGCCAAATTTGAATCATCCAACTACTGATACATGGATCATCTGGGATGATGAGGTGGATCGTCCAGGATGATGAATAATAATTGGTGCATTCTCAGCCGTTTGATCAGGATCAGGAAGTATGCATCATAACATCCAGGACGATGTAAGGATCATCCAGGACAATCACCAATAATTGATGGAACTCAATCGCTTGATCAGAGTGCGAATGATTTAAATAGATCATCCAGGTTGATGTATGGATCGTCCAGGATAGAGACGATCATCCAGGACGATTTGGGGGTCATCCAGGATGATGTGAAGAAACAGTGAAAAAGATGGAGGATGGAGATGAAAGATCAGCGATCCAAAAACACATACAAGAAAACAAAAAAGAAAAGCAGAGTAAACAAAACTCAAAACATAAAAATACACAAAAATAATGATTTTTTTAATTTTTTTTTAAAACGATCTGCTTCAGTAAATTAGAATTTTCCTTTGATTTTGAATCCAAAAACCAATAAGAAGACGATCGACAGCGCTAAAATCTAGAAAAGTTAAAAAATTGACTTTCGTAACTCCCACCTCGAACACCTTATAGATGCAAATTCCTTTCAAAACAAAAATCCAATTCATAAGAAAAGAAATTAGATTCGAAAAGAGATCCTTTCAAGCCTCGTTCCAGAAAAATATCTCATATAATAGTATTACAAAGTAATAAATCAGAAATCATGATTTTCGTCTCAAGCTTTTAAAAATATTAAGGTTGCCTGGATTTTTTTAAGACATTTAAATATTTGAAAGGGAAGAAAGCCTATTTCTTTGTGGGCTAATTTTGTGCCCCTTTTTTAATTTATTTGGTGCTTTGTGTATCTTTTGATTTTTGATACACTTTGTGTATTATTTCAATTTTTGGCGACATTGCACATCTTTCTAGTTTGGGCTAATTTTGTGCCTCTTTTCATTTTGGTGCTCTTTGCGCATCTTTTGTAGGCTTTCTCCCTCTCAAAATTGTTAATGCATCTCAGTTGTAAAATTACCTTCCAGACATAAGAGACGATAAAGCTCACTCTCTACAATAAGGAAGAGTAATTCACAAGACAAAAACCATACATCGTATGATAAGTGCAATCACTTGGTTCAGAAAATCATAACAATGACTTAAAACTTTGAAAATACTATTCATATGAGGTAGATTACTATAGGAAGATAAAATAGATCTCTATTTCAAAAACCAACTTTTTAATTTTGAAGAAGATTTTTATCCAAAAGAAACAATACACCATTAAAGGAGTTAGAGGAAGAGAAATAATCATTAATGTTTCTTTCTTTTAACAGATCCAATGGAATCAATCACTGCTTACCAGCTTCCAAATAAAAACAAGGCAACATTCTCAGTCAGAAATCCAGTTTATCAGTAGTAGTGAGCAGTGATCTTATTTTGAAAGAGATAAAACAGTAAACAAAAGAGCTGAAATAGTAAATAAAAACAATTTAGAAATCGCATTCAAAATAAATACTCAAATTAAACTAACACCAAGGCTAAAACAGAAATCAACAGAAAAACAAAAATAACAAAAAATAGATAATCAAATCAAGCAGCTAACTAATAAAAACAAAATAAAAAACAAACAAATCAGAAATCATTAGTCATCAGAATTAAGCATTTATGTCAATCACACCTAATCTGGTCCTCAAAATGTTGAATGAGTCAAAAGCCAGTGGTTTAGTAAATATGTCAGCCAACTGATTTTTAGTTGCTACATGATGCAGCTCAATGTCCCCTTTTGTAATATGGTCCCTAATGAAGTGATGCCTTATATCAATGTGCTTGGTTCTAGAATGTTGGATTGGATTCTTAAAAATGCAGATGACACTAGTATTATCACACAGAATAGAAATTGTGCCCACAGGTAATCCTAAATCCAAGACTTGGTGCTTCAACCAAAGAACTTGGGCCACACAACTTCCTAAGGCAATGTACTCAGCTTTAGCAGTGGAAAGTGCAACTAAGTTTTATTTTCTACTAGACCAGAAGACTAAAGACTGTCCTATGAATTGACAAGTTCTAGAAGTGCTTTTTCTTTCCACCCTACATCCTACAAAGTCAGAATCAAAATATCCAATAATCTGAAAAGAGGTGTTGTGCCTAGGGTACCAGATTTTTAGGTTTGGGGTCCCTAAATGATATCTAAGAATTCTCTTAACAGCAGTTAGGTGGGACTCTTTAGGATTAGCCTGAAACCTAGCACAGAGACAAACACTAAACATGATATCAGGTCGGCTAGCAGTCAGGTAAAGCAGTGATCCAATTATTCCTTTATACTTTTTCTGATCAACTGATTTTTCCCTTGAATTCTTATCTAACTGAACAAAGGAGCTCATGGGAGTGTTGATTGGCTTGGCTTTGCCATTTCATATTTCTTTAAAATGTCCTTAGTGTATTTAGATTGATTGAGAAAGGTTCCATCATCTAGTTACCTTATGCTAAACCCCAAAAAGTAGGACAACTTTCCCATCATACATATCTCAAACTCCATACTCATTGTTTTAAAAAACTCATCACATAAATATTTATCAGAAGATCCAAAAATTATATCATCAACAAAGATCTGGACAATGAGTAAATCATCCCCTACTCTCCTCAGAAAAAGGGTGGTGTCTATGCTCCCCTTAACAAACTCTCTTTCTAACAGGAATGTGCTAAGCCTCTCATACCAAGCTTTGGGTGCCTGTTTCAATCCATATTAGGCCTTTTTTAATTTATAAACATGATTTGGATATTGGGAACTCTCAAAACCTGGGGGTTGTTCTACAAAAATATCCTCTTTTATTACCCCATTTAAAAAGGCACTCTTAACATGCATTTGAAATAACTTAAATCCCTTGTAATAGGCAATGGCTAGTAGCACCGTAATGGCTTCCAATCTAGCTACAGGGGCAAAGGTCTCCTCAAAATTAATCCCTTCAATTTGATTATACCCCTTAGCCACTAATCTTACCTTATTCCTAACCACCACACCAGAATTATTCATCTTATTCTTAAAGACCCACTTAGTTCCCATTATACTTTGATTCCTAGGTCTTTTTACTAGCTCCCAAATATTGTTCCTTACAAATTGATTCAATTCCTTTTGCATAGCTAAGATCAAAAACTCATCAAAAAGGGCTTGATTGATGTTGGTGGGTTCAGTCATTGAGATAAAGGCAGAGTGGTTTACTTTCTTCCTAAGTCCATGCTTAGTCCTAACACCTTCAGAAGGGTCTCCTAAGATCAATTCTTTAGGATGACTCGAAGAATATCTCCAATCTCTAAGAAAAGTGGTTTAAGGTTCTACCCTTTCCTCCAGATTTACATTTTTAACCCCTTGGGTAATCTCCCCTACCTCTTCTTCTTCCTCAACTCTAGTCACCTTAGGATCAGATTCATCAAACACCACATGAGTTGTCTCTTCCACCACCAAAGTCCTCTTATTAAACACCCTAAAGGATTTCCCCACACTAGAGTAACCTAAGAACACTCCTTCATTAGATTTGGGGTAAAATTTTACTAAGAGTGATTTCCCATTATTCAGAATAAAAATATTACATCCTAAGACATGGAGGTGGGACAGGTTTGGAGTTCTACCCTTAATGATCTCATAAGGTGTCTTGTTCATATTGGATCTAACATTCACCATATTCAGCACATAACAGGCAGTATTCACCGCTTCAGCCCAAAAGTATTTTGGAAGTGAATATTCAGCAAGCATGGCTCTAGCCGCTTCCACTAAGGTCATGTTCTTCCTTTCAGCTACCACATTCTGCTGAGGGGTCCTAGAAGCTGAAAAATTTTGACTAATCCCTTGCCCCTCACAGAAACCTCCAAACTTCACATTTTCAAACTCTCCACCATTATCACTATGAATAGTCAAGATCTCACAACCTAACTTCGTCTGAATCTAAGTGGAGAATGACTTAAATTCATCAAATGACTCAGATTTATGTGATAAAAATTTAATCCAAGTGAACCTCGAGTAATCATCAACAATCACAAAACTATAGACTTTCCCCCCTAAGTTGGCAGTGCTAATGGGTCCAAAGAGATCCATGTGATGGACTTCAAAAGGTTTATAGGTGCTAATGTCCTTAACAGAGTGAAAGGAGGATTAGACTTACTTCCCTAATTGACAGGCATCACACAGGTGGTCCTTAGTGAACTTAAGCTTGGGGACACCACTAACTAAGTCCTTTTGGGTGACTCTCCTAAGGGTTTTCATACTGGCATGACATAATCTCCTATGCCATAACCAAGACTCATTAGCAGTAATTTTTAAGCAAATTGAAACATCAGCTTTAAAGTAACTTACATCCAGCACGTAGACAATATTGATCATTTGTCCCTACAAAATATTTTTTTCATTTAAGCTTAAAATGCAGCAAGTGGGTCAGATTTTGATGTTGTATCCTTTGTCATAGAGTTGACTGATGCTCAGTAAGTTATGTTTTAGTCCATCTACAAGAAAAACATTATCAATCATAAAATTCTTTGAATCACCAATTATACCTGAACCTACCACTCTCCTGGTAGTGTTATCTCCAAGTGTAACCTTGCCTCTAGCCCTGGCCTCCAGCAAAATGAACTGATTTGTATCTCCAGTCATATGTCTTGAACATCCGTTGTCCAGGTACCACATGCTCGCACGAGGTCTTGTGTGAGAGCACACCTACAAAATTATTAAATGTCAGATTTAGGAACCCAAACAAGTTTAGGTTCCTTCTTATGAAAAGAAGAATGCAATGCATATGTGCTATGCTGTGAAATAGGCAATTTGGGCCTCCACACCTAATGTATACTACGGTGAACAGTGCAAGTATGAGAAATGTTTCCTAACATGCCACAAGAAAAACATCTAATACCAGGAAAAGGGTTAACTAATCTACGTGGGTGATAGTGCCTCTTCCTAGGTTTGTATGAAACATGCTTTGATGATTTTGAAACAGATTCTTCAAATAGTGGAGGTGCATAAAACTGTGCAAAAGTAGGAGGTGTTTCATTTTTCTCAAAAGCACTGATTTTAACTTTCAAAAATTCATTTTCTTTCTTCAAACTTACAATTTCAAATTTTAATGCTCCATTACTACTCTTCACTTCACATGCCATATTATCTAATTCTTTAAAAGCTCTTTCTAAATCAATATGCGAGATTTTCAATAAATCATGCTCAGTAATCAGATCAGACTACTTTTTGTTCAGTTCATCAAATTCATCAAGTAAAGACATGTGATTGCTGTCAAGTGTGGAATGATCTTTAACTATAGAATCATGCTCTTTTTGTAAATTTAGAAATTCTAGTTTCGGGCTAGCATGAGTTTTCTTAAGCTTCCTACACGATGCATGAATTATTTCAGACACTTCAAATAATTGATCATAAGTAATCTCACAAACCTCTTCCTGGTCAGACTGACCAGGATGATCATCTGCCATCAAACACAAGTTAGTTTCCTCCTCTTCAGCTTCAGTTTTAGAAGAGTCGGATGCGAAATCTGTCCAGAATGCCTTTTGAATCCTTTTCTTATCCTTCTTGAATTTGGGTTTCTCCTCACCCTTTTTCTTGCTTGGGTGGGCTTTAAGTGTAGGACAATCAGCTTTAATGTGTCCAAGCTTCCTGTATTAAAAATAAATAGTATTAGATGAACCTTTAAAATTTTTACTGGACTTACCCTTATTCCACTTCTGAAAGTTCTTATGTTTCTTCCTTAGAAAGCTTTTGAATTGCCTAGTGATTAAGGCAACATCATCGCTATTAGACCCGAAAGAATCAGTGTCAGTTTCGTTGGCCTTCAGCACCACAGTTTTCTCCTTCTTCTTCTCACCTGCATCAAGCTGTCTTTGGTTCACCCCTTGCTCATAAGCAATGAGTGACCCAAGTAAGTTGTTAATAGAATAATTGTTCAAATCTTTTGATTCAGTAATTGTAGTAATTTTAGCCTCAAATGAAGAAGGCAAACATCTCAAAATCATGTTCACTTTTTCATAATTTGTAAGTTCTCTTCCTAAAGCATGCAAAGAAGTGACAATTTGAGTGAACCTCATGTACATTTCAGAAATAGACTCAGTGGATTTCATGTGAAAAAGTTCATAGTCATGCATCAATATGTTTAACCTAGACTGTTTGACTTTAGTTATACCTTCATAAGTGATGCACAATCTATCCCAAATTTCTTTGCAAGCTGTACAAGTAGAAACACGCATGTAATCCTCAGATTTTAAGACACAGAAAAAAATAGTTCAAACATTTGGCATTCAGTTGGGCTAAGTCATGATCGTTAAAAGTCCAATCAGTGAAAGGCAGTTCAGTTTTAACATTGTTAATCATTCTAAACAGTGGTTCATAGCCATCCTTAACAAGCATCCACATGTGATAATCAATTAATTGAAGAAAAGTGGACATGCGAGTTTTCCAAAAATTAAAAGATATGTTACCAAACAATGGCGGTCATGTAATTGAATAACCTTTTGTAGTATTACGAACCAAAGTTAGCCATATATCAAATTCAAAAGTTTTTCAAAACTAGATTTTATGAATCCCGCTTTGATACCACTTGAAAGTTCGATAGGGATGTTAAGCTTTGATGAACTAGTCCCGAGGCTAAACAAGAGGGGGGTGAATTGGTTATTTAAAAATTCATAAGCAATAGGAACAATCTTTTCGATGGTTTGCAGTGGAAACAAGAAAATACATAAGCAAAAAGACCCACAGATTTCACCCAAGTAGATAGTAATAGAAAAATAAAGTGCAGAAAATAATCAGAAAGAACACACCAGATTTTATAGTGGTTCAGTCAACTTGACCTACATCCACTCCTCGGAGCCTCTCCTCCGGGTATTGCACTAACATAAAAGTGACTCTCCTTTTGCTCCCACAGCAATGCGGAGAAGCCTGTACAAAACTCCTTTCCACCAACCCGGTGAGGCAGAGAACCTGAACTGCTTTTGCTTCCTCCTGACGCAGGCAGAGAACCCAGACTCCTTTCTCTTCCTCCTAAAGTAAGCAGAGAACCTGAACTCCTTTCGCTTCCTCCTGAAGCGGGCAGAGAACCCTGATCTTCTTGCTAACGATCCTCCCACAGAAAACACTAACAAGATGAGAGACAACGAACAGAGAAGATGACTCTGATCTTTGCTTGAAGCAACCTTTATGAATCCCTCACAAACTCCCCCTCACAAGATCCTCTCTCTCTCTCTCTCTAGGGTTTCTCTGTAAAGGAAAGTGGCAAAAGATTTTTCTTGTTGGAAGAAAAAGATTTTTATAGGAGGGCTCAAAATTTACCCTAAATCTCAACTGGTCAGCCAATGCCATCCAATATCATCCTGTACGATCAGTTCAAAATCACTTATTTTAGCCTGGACGATCTGGCTCTTCTAGATGATTAGTAAAAAAAGTTGTTTAGATCGTCCCGTACGATTCTACGATCGTCCGGGACAATTAGTGTAAAGTCAAGAATTTTTTCCATAAGACCGCTTTGGTCATCCAAATGAACTTGCGCTGGACGACCTAAAAATGACTTGATCATCCCGGATGATATTGATATCATCCTGTACGATTAGTTCAAAAAGTGCCAAAATCATCCCGATCACCTCTTTAGACGTACAGGTAAAACACATTGGACGATCATGATCATCTCGGACGATATGATTGCATCAATTAAATATTAATTGCTTTTCTTAATCACCAGACTAATTTAGGCATGATTATACTGGATCGTCCAGGATGATACTGTATCGTCCGGGACGATCAGATCAAATCTCTAAAAATAAAACTTGCATAACTTGATCTGACGGCTAAGAATTTCTAATTTGAGCTATCATCCCGTACGATGGATGTATCATCCAGGACGATCAGCTTAATCAAACATACTTAACTTTGTCGTCCTAATTAGGGTTTCTATTTTCACTTGATCGTCTAGGATGATGTGAATATCGTCCAGGATAATCTGAGCAAAAATTAAACATAAACTCTAATCCACTCAAGCTCTCCCCCTGAGTGTGTGTGTGCAAGGTTACTTAGCTAGGAAATCAATTACATTACATTTGACTCAAGAAAAGGAAAACATTACATTTAGATACACTTGGACCCGATCTTGAGTTCGCTTGAGTCACTTTTGATCTTTTGTACTTGAAATGGGTTAGCCAAGTAAAATAGAATACAAACATGTTTGTCATCATCAAAACTATACTTTTTGAAACCAGATTTACAACACTTACTGGATTCTTGCTATTGTCACTATTTTTCTGCTAGTATCATGATTTCTATTAATAGGTTATTGATCATTACTTCTAAAGTGATTATCTCCACATTTCTTTTAGATAAATCTAATGGAAATCCTCTATTAACTAACTATTATCCTTTGTGTAATCTCTTTTGTTTGCTATATTTGTTTTCCTCTTATTTTTGTTATCTCTTACAGGTTAATGGGAAGGAAATTTTTATGGAGGACATGATAATTTTTTGTAGGAAGAATGTGCTCAATGATTATTTTTTCTTCTTTCTTTTTTCGGTGATGTCTACTTACTGCCCTAGAATGTTATTAAGGTGATTTTGTAACTTATAGTGTAGAGGGCTATCGGCTCGTAGGATTTTTTTGCACTTCTTTTGTAGCTCTTTCGAGCAATACAGAGCTAAAGGTCCCATTTAAGGACCATGTAATCTTTTAAATTTATTAATGCGTAAGCCCCGCTGTGGGTTTCCCCCAAAAAAAAAATCCATGGTGTGTGAAGAAGATTGTGTGCCTTAGATATATCCTAAGGGGTTTTATCATTTATGTTGCTTGGATTTGAAGTTGTTTCTTTATTAAAGGGGGAATGTTACAATAAATTTACTTTAAATCATCTCCTGTTTGGCTAAGGATGCCTAATCTACCACTTTATTGTTCAGATGAAATTAATGTGTCTAGAATTCCT
Source organism: Dendrobium chrysotoxum (assembly GCA_019925795.1). NCBI lineage: Eukaryota > Viridiplantae > Streptophyta > Magnoliopsida > Asparagales > Orchidaceae > Dendrobium > Dendrobium chrysotoxum. The sequence goes on from CM034303.1 coordinate 24,903,235, forward strand.
TCTTTAATTGGAACACCACTATTGATAGATGGTAATATGTTCCAATGGGGAAGAAGAGAGTTTACTAGAGTATGTGTTCAAGTGAAACTAGAAAAACAACACCCATTGAGTGTTTGGGTGGAATGTTTGGATGGTTTGTTCTTTCAAAAGGTGGAGTATGAGAAAATCTCCTCATTCTATTTCATGTGTGGGAAGATTGGTCATCTAATCAATGCTTGTAAATTGGAGGAGATTGAAGGTGGTGATAAAGGTGCAGTTAAGATGGTTATTAATGAAAATAATTATGAGAAGTCTCTGCCAAAGGATCCAAATAATTATTTATCTTATGGCCCTTAGGTTCATGTTAATTATAGAAGAAGTAATAAGTTCACGGCTGTATCTCAAAAGAAGGTTAATTTCCCTAAATCAGTTCCAATTTTTCTTAATAAAGCTCAGACAAAAGAGATCTCTAGACTGGATAAAGTTCAGAGCGCGATTTCTAATGCTGAGGTAGTGGAATTGCCTTCTATCATTGTAGAAGGTTAAGTTGAGTAGTTATGCAGGATTGCATCGATCTGAAGAGAGATGGTAATAATCATGGAACTTCTAGTGCAAAAGGTATGGACTTATCTACTATTGTTGGTAAGGATCAGTCCTCTTCTAACATGGAAATTACTATTGAAGATGATATGTTGAAATTATTGGAATCGTGTTATGGGGATGAGGAGAATATGTATAAGTCTGGGTTGGTTGATTCTAGAAGGGATGAATTAGAAGATGGTGAATTGGTGAAGGATGTGAATGGTAATGTCGATCGTGGGATTATTATGGAGAGAGAAAGCTTACGTGCAGTGAAATGTAAACTCCAAAAGGAGCTAAAATCTCTTGGCAAAGTTAATTTTTGCCTCCTAGTAGAAAATTTGAATTGATGAAGAAAGGTTTAGTGGGAGCGATCCCACTTTTAATCTTAAATGACTTCCATTGCTTTTTGGAACTCTAGGGGTGCTAGGAAAAGTGAAGCCTCTCAGTATTTGAAGGAGTTTGTGAAAGATTTTAATACATTTTTTGTTGGGCTTGTTGAAACAAAAATTACATCTATTGATAAGTTTGAGTTCAATAGATTCATTGGTGGTAACTGGGATTTCTTTCTATTTCCTGTGAATGGTTTATCAAGTGGTATCATGGTGTGCTGGAGGATAGATGTGTGTTTTTCATTTATAAAAGCTTCTGCTTAACTAGTTGTTGGAGAACTTAGTATTGTTAATAAAGGGGTGTGGCTTATAGCTATGGTTTATGATTGTAGGGACACTTATAAGAGGAGGGGCTTATGGAGTAGTTTGGAGGTGCTTTCGGGTAGTAAGATTCCTTCTGTGGTGGGTGGTGACTTCAATTGTATTTTGCCCTGAGATGATAAAAGAGGAGGTAAAAAGTTTGTCCTCTCTCAAGGACCTCTATATATGCTCTCATTTATGAGGGATGGTGATTTTCATGAGATAGGGGTGATTAGTCCTAAATTCACATGGTGCAACAACAAAGGTGGTAATGCTCGTATTTGGGAGAGGTTGGATCGGTGCATTCTCAATTCTGTTGTGTTAAATTCTATACAGTTAGCGGAGGTTAGACATCTTGCTAGAGTGGCTTCAGATCATTATCCCATTTTACTGAATATTGTTTTTGCTGGCTTTCGGAAGAGCTGGACTGTAAAGTTTAAAGAAGTATGGGTATCTTATCCAGCTTATTTTTTTATTATTTTCCATTCTTGGAAGAAGAGCATTCAGGGAGATGTGGTTGGTATCCTTAGTAAAAACTTCAAAAGAGCTTTGAAAGCTCTGTTCTTATGGAGTAATGCTAAGCATAAAGACCTTTTTATTTTAAAAGATTGTCTTAAAAGAGAAATTCTGGAAGTACAAATAGAGGAAGCAGAGTGTGAAGGCATCTCGGATAATAAGCTTGCCTTATTGAAGTCTAAGGTTAATGAATTTAACTCTACTCTTAGCCGGCTTACTTCATGGTGGAAGCAAAGGGCGAATGTTCAGTGGATGGGAGAGGATGATACTAACTCAAAGTTCTTTCATGCTTATGTAACGGCTAGAAGAAATGGAAACTTGATTATTCAAGTAAAGGATAACAATAGGTTGTTGATAGAGGACCAATACCATATTAAATCAATTTTTATGAATTCTTCAAAGATAAATGGAAGGAAAGGAGGTGTGTTTTAAATGACTAGTCTTTCCCCTCAACGGTGCTTAAAGATTATGATAGAAAGTTTTTAGAAAATGAGTTTTCTAAAGAAGAGCTGGAGTTAGTGGTTAACTAGTTGGAGGGTGATAAATCATAAGGTATGGATGGGGTTACTTACTCTTTCATCAAAGCATATTGGTCCATTATTAAAGAAGACATTTGGCTATCCCTTAAAGTTCTCTATCAGAGTGAATGGTGACAACTCTGACTGGATTGAGGCAAGAAGTGGGTTTAGACAAGGTTGTCCCTTGTCTCCATATCTTTTCATTATGTGCTCATAATTGTTATCGGATGCATTTGCTCGAAGGGAGAAGTATTGGTATCAATGTGGCTCCAAATACATATGTGGATGATATTATTATATTTTTTAGGCTAATTTTAGGAGTGCAAGGAAAGTGAAGAATATTCTCAGTAAGTATTATAAGTGGTCTGGACAAAAAATAATTTTTAAAAGTCTTCTATCCTTTTTGGGAAGTTTGTTAAGAGAAGAATAGTGAAGTGTCTTTCAAGAGAGATGGGGTTTAAGGTTCTTGGTGAAATGGACTATCTAGGAGTTAAAATTGCTTTAAGAAGATTGGCCCTTTCAGATTTCCAATGTCTTTTGGAAAAAGCTTCTAATAGATTAAATGTTGGGGGAAATAGGTTTATTTCTCTTGCTGGAAAATTCCTTCTTGATAAATCTGCTTTTCTTTCTATTCCTATATTTTTATCAACTCATTCATTAGTCTCTTTGGGGGTCTTGAGTGAGTTTGATAAAATATGTAGGAATTTTTTATGTCACAAACTTGACAGCAGTAAAGGGCTCCATCATGTTGCTAGGGACGTGTTGTGCAAATCCAAGAGGAGAGGTGGTCGTGGATTATATTCTGCGGTAGGGAAAGTTGGCCGTTTGAGGGCTAAATTGGCATGGAACTTCATCTCAAAACCTTACTCCCTCCTCAACTAGAGTTTCGCGTCTAAATATGGTGAGGATGTCTGGAATTCTTGTCCTAAGAGGAATGCTTCGTCTACTTGGAAGATTATTTTGGATGGAGCAAAATTTCTTCGTCCGATTGTTAGATGGAGGATTTCTACAGGTTCTGAGATTAATATGAGTAGACATACATGGATTTTGGATAAAAATATTGAGAGGTGGCCTACATTTATTGCCAATATGAATGTGGAGAATGAATGTCTTGTGGGTTTTATCAAGGATGGGAAATGGAATGAGTCCCGGCTGAGACAGGTTTTTGGATAGTAATTGGTGGATCTAGTTTTGTCCGTCCCAATTTATTTAGATGATCAAAAGGATTGTTTGGAGCTATCATTCAAGGGTCTAGGGAAGTATATTTCTGCTCTAGCTTTCGATAAATCTATTAAAGACGGTGAGGAGGAGGATCATTGAAGCTGGATCAATAAACTCAAGTTGAGATTTCGTGTTGAGTTATTTTGGTGGCTTCTGAACAGGAATGCCATCCCTTCAAATAAATTTTTTGGTGAATAGAAGACTTATGGAGTTTAATGGCTGTCCGAGTGGGTGTTTAGACATTAAAGATTCTTATCATGTGGCAACAAAGTGTTTGATGATCTCTCAAGTGTTTCTTTCTCTTAGTAAAAGGGGATTTTATCTTTCAATTGTTTGTTCATTTGAAGAGTGTATCAAGTTACTTAAACAACTTGTTAATTTAGATCCTTTTTCTAGGAATTTGTATTGTTCGATTGTATTCTAGTGTTGGAAAAGCAGGAACAAGTTAATACATAATGGATTAGAGGATAGCTCAGCTTTCATAACAGCTAATTCTTTTAGTTTAGATGTGGCTTCTTTTCAGGATAATCAGATTTGAGAGAACTAGGATGCTAACCAGCTTTTTTAACTATCTCAGCCCTTTAGGGAAACCCCCCCCCCCCCCCCCCCCCCCCCCCCCCTCCTCTCAATTGGATTAAGGATAATGTGGATGCTTGGGTGTTGAGTTCGAACAAAGCGGGTGTGGGCGGTGTATTTAGAGACTATAAAGGTAGATTCTTGTGTTCCTTTGGATTTAGTTATCTTTATTGGGACAATTAACAATTAGAAATACTTTCTATTCTTTCTTTGAGAAGATTCATAGAAGATTAGATGCTTGAGGCTAACGGTATCATCCTTGAAGGGGTATTTTGATTGAAAAATGTAGGTTAAAAAAAAAGTTAATTTTCTTTAGAAAATGATTAATTTCTGGAATTTTAATTTTATAATTCAACACTTATTATGAATGATATATCACCTCAAAATATGAACATTTCGTTCCCTAATAGGTTCTGATTACAAATCTTGATTTATCCTGATTATCGTAGTCAAACTCAAGAAGAAATAACATATGATCCCGAAGAATCAGAATGATGTTTATTCCAATATTTAACTACAATAATCTAGTAAAGAGATCATTAATTTCATAATCAAGATCACGATAATAGTACGATATATCTTTCTAAGGAAAGAGGATATTGTCTGTTATCGATCATTTGAAAATGACGATAATGATCGTCAACTCTTGAATTTCCCAAAGATAATTAATTAAAACTTTGAAAAACTTGATTTTTTTTTGAAAATCTGGTCTAGGTTTCTAAATCTCCTACGAGCGTAAGCCCTCGTAGTTAATTACATCGTAGGAAAACCAGAAAATTTCCTATGAATACTCTTGATTAAAATAGCGATACGAATTTCATTTCGATTTTCAAAGATTGATATCAAAGGAGGTAGGGACTAGAATTTAAATGGGATTGGTTCAAGATTGAACACTTATTTTTAGAGTCAAAGGAAGAATGGTAGGAGATGTTTTGAGATTCTGAATCACTTTAGAAACACCTCAAATTATCCTAAGTGTTGGGCTTGAATTAGATTGAAAGAGATTTAATGTTTAAGTGATTGATTTTATTAGAAAGTGGGAGTTAGATTCCCGGAGGTTGAGGTCTTAAGATTAAAAATCTGCCTCAGAACCTAAGCCTAAAATGGGTACTAAAAATCAGTGACCCGGATCCTAGCTAACGCAATACAAGGTCTGGACTTACCCCAGCCTGGATTGGGTAGCCAGCTAAGCCACCTAAGCACTTCAAAACCATGTGTCTGATCTTTTAAATGAAAGAGTGGTTAGGGACGTTATTTAAGATTAGTTTAAGGAGAGCGGGGCTGACATCTAGAGCAGATTCCTAATTAGCCCCTCAACATATGTTGGGTGAAATACTTAAGCTAAAAATGCAATTAAGAATTAGACTCAGTTTTAATTTGTATCTAATGTAATGTATGCTAGTTGACTTGACTAAATGCTTGAAATCAAAATGAAGCAGTTTTAAAATTAGGCTTAAAAATAAGTTTTATCCTAGAGATTGCACAACATCCTCTTGGATAGAACTGCATCCTAATATGTCAGGTGGTCTGCCAAAACCCGCAGGCGGGGAGGTGCCTAACACGGAAGAGAAGTTTTAATATGAATGCATGAAAAACCGCCGGTGGTCTCGGGCTTACTTCTTAATGGCATTAGAGTTTCTATCTGAGCATAAAGTTTTTAATTTTAATTAAAGCAGAAATAGTTTGACTGTACCCTCACGAGCCACCGATCGGATTCCAGGCTAAATCAAAATCGACATGCAAGAATCTCCAAAAACTACTAAAAATATGCAGGTCCTTACTCGCAATCAACATTAAACAATCAACTCAATTAAATAATTAAATCAATTAAATAAATATTCAAAATGAAAGTCCATAGGAAAGTGCCTCTTAATTGTACAACCCAGCGTCTGCAGGAAAGGTAAAGTGGCCGGGTACTACTGACTACAACCCGGATTCTATTCCTAAGACTCAAGTGACTTTGAGAATTGAGATTCTTCTCTTTCTTCACTTCTTCATCTTCTTGGAACTCTTTGTTGCAAATCTAGTTTCAAAAAGTACATTTTTGATGATGACAAACATGTTTATATTCTATTTTGCTTGGCTAACACATTTCAGGTACAAAAGATCAAGAGCAACTCAAGCCAACTCAAGATTGGGTCCAAGTGTGCCTAAATGTAATGTTTTCCTTTTTCTTGAGTCAATTGTAATGTAATTGATCCTCTAGCTAAGTAACCTTGCACACACAAGCTCAGGGGGAGAGCTTGAGTGAATTAGAGTTTCTGTTCAATTTTTATTCAGATCGTCCTAGATGATATTCACATCATCCCGGACGATCAAGTCAAAATAGAAACCCTAATTAGGGCGACCAAGTTAAGTCTGTCTAATTAAGCCGATCGTCCTGGATGATCCATCCATCGTACAGGATGGTAGGCTCAAATCAAAAATTCTCAGTCGCTAGAATAAGTTAGGCAAGTTTTATTTTTAGAGATTTTATCTGATCATCCCGGATGATATGTGTATCATCCTGGATGATCCAGTACAATCATGCCTAAATTAGTCTGGTGATTAAGGAAAGCAATTAATATTTTATTGATAGGATCATATCATCCGGGAGGATCATAAGATCGTTCGGGACGATCATGATCGTCCAGTGTGTTTCACCTGTACGTCCTGAGCGGTGCTTAGGATGATTTTGGCACTTTTTGAACTAATCGTACAGGATGATATCAGTATCATCCTAGACAATCAAGTCATTTTTAGGTCATCCAGCACAACTTTCTCTGGATGACCAGAGCGATCTTCTGGATGAAATTCTTAAATTTACACTAATCATCTAGGACAACCGCAGAATCGTACCGGACGATCTGAATAATTTTTTCTACTGATCGTCCAGAAGAGCCGATCATTCAGGCTGAAACAGGTGATTTTGAACTGATCGTACAGGATGATCTGTCGATCGTCCTGGATGATATTGGCCGACTAGTTGAGATTTAGGGCAAATTTTAAGCCCTCCTATAAAAGAACTTTTTCTTCCAACGAGAAAAATCTTTTGCCACTTTCCTTTATAGAGAAACCCTAGAGAGAGAGAGTTTGGGAGAGAAAGAGACGATCTTATGAGGGGGAGTTTGTGAGGGAAAAGGATCAGAGTTGTCTTCTCCATTTATTGTCTCTCGTACTATCAGTGTTCTCTATAGGAGGATCGTTCGTAAGAAGATCCAGGTTCTCTGCCCGCTTTAGGTGGAAGCGAAACGAGTTCGGGTTCTCTGCCCGCTTAAGGAGGAAGCAAAAGGAGTTCAGGTTCTCTGCCTCACTGGGATGAGGGAAAGGAGTTTTGTATAGGCTTCTCCTCCTTGCTGTGGGAGCAAAAGGAGAGTCACTTTTGTGTTAGTGCAATACTCGAAGGAGAGGCTTCGGTGAGTGGATGTAGGTCAAGTTGAACAAACCACTATATAATTTGGTGCATTCTTTCTGACTATTTTCTACACTTTAGTTTTCTGTAATTATCTACTTGGGTGAAATCTGTGGTTGATCTTTTCATTTATTTGTTTACTTGTTTCCGCTGCAAATCATCAAAAAGTTTTTTCCTGTTGCTCTCAAATTTTTAAATAACCAATTCACCCCCCCCTCTTGGTTAGCCTCGAGACTAGTTCATCTGGGCTTAACATCCCTATCGAACTTTTATGTCGTATCAGAGCGGGATTCATCAAATCTAGTTTTGAAAAACTTTTGAATTTGATCCATGGCTAATTTTGGTAATCATAATACTGCTGAACGTTATTCAATTACACGACCGCCATTGTTTGATAGCATACCTTTTGATTTTTGGAAAACTCGCATGTCCACTTTTCTTCAATCAATTAATTATCGCATGTGGATGCTTGTTAAGGATGGCTATGAACCACCGTTTAGAATGATTAACAATGTTAAAACTGAACTGCCTTTCACTAATTAGACTTTTGATGATCGTGACTTAGCCCAACTGAATGCCAAATGTTTGAACTATTTTTTCTGTCCTTTAAAATCTGATGATTACATGCGTGTTTCTACTTGTACAACAGGCAAAAAAAATTGGGATAGATTATACATCACTTATGAAGGTAAAACTAAAGTCAAACAGTCTAGGTTAAACACACTACTGCATGACTACAAATTTTTTTGCATGAAACCTACAGAGTCTATTTCTGAAATGTATACTAGGTTCACTCAAATTGTCACTTCTTTGAATGCTCTAGGAAAAGAACTTATAAATTATGAAAAAGTGAACAAGACTTTGAGATGTTTGCCTTCTTTATTTGATGCTAAAATAACTACAATTACTGAATCAAAAGACTTGAACAATTATCCTATTGACAACTTGCTTGGCTCACTCATTGCTTACGAGCAAGGGGTGAACCAAAGACATCTTGATGCAAGTGAGAAGGAGAAGGAGAAAACTGTGGCGCTGAAGGCCAACGAAATTGACACTGATTCTTCCGGTTCTGATTGTGATGATGTTGCCTTAATCACTAGGCAATTCAAAAGCTTTCTATGGAAGAAACATAAGAACTTTCAGAAGTAGAAAAAGGGTAAGTCTAGTAAAAATTTTAAGGGTTTGTCTGATACTATTTGTTTTGAATGCAGGAAGCCTAGACACATTAAAGTTTATTATCCTACACTTAAAGCTCACCCAAACAAGGAAAAGGGTGAGGAGAAACAAAAATTCAGGAAGGACAAGAAAAGGATTCGAAAGGTATTCTGGGCAGATTTCGCATCCGACTCTTCTGAGACTGAAGCTGAAGAGGAGGAAACTAACTTGTGTTTGATGGAAGATGATCATCTTGGTCAGTCTGACCAGGAAGAGGTATGTGAGCTTACTTACGATCAATTATTTGAAGTGTCTGAAAGAATTCATGCATCGTATAGGAAGCTTAAGAAAACTCATGCTAGCCTAAAACTAGAATTTCTGAACTTACAAAAAGAGCATGATTCTATAGTTAAAGATCATTCCACACTTGACAATAATCACATGTCTTTACTTGATGAATTTGATGAACTAAACAAAAAGTATTCTGATCTGATTACTGAGCATGATTCATTGAAAACCTCGTATGTTGATTTAAAAAGAGCTTTTAAAGAATTAGACAACATGGCATGTGAAGTGGAGAGTAGTAATGGAGCTTCGAAATTTGAAATTGCAAGTTTTAACAAGGAGAATTTATTTTTAAGAGTAAAAAATTAGTCTTTTTGAGAAAAATGAAACACCTGCTACTTTTGCACAGTTTTATGCACCTCCACCTTTTGAAGAATCTATTTCAAAATCATCAAAGCATGTTTCATACAAACCAAGGAGGAGGCACTATCACCCACGTAGATTAGTTAACCCTTTTCCTAGTGTTAGATGTTTTTCTTGTGGTATGTTAGGACACATTTCTCACACCTACACTGTTCACCATAGTACACATTGGGTGTGGAGGCCCAAATTACCTGTTTCACAGCATAGAACACATGCATTGCACTCTTCTTTTTATAAGAAGGAACCCAAACCTGTTTGGGTTCCTAAATCTGATGTTTGATGATTTTGTAGGTGTGCTCTCACACAAGACCTCATGAGAGCATGTGGTACCTGGACAACGGATGTTCAAAACATATGACTGGAGATTCAAATCATTTCATTTTGCTGGAGGCCAGGGTTAGAGGAAAGGTTACACTTGGAGATAACACCACCAGGAGGGTGGTAGGTTCAGGTATAATTGGTGATTCAAAAAATTTTATGATTGACAATGTTTTGATTATAGATGGACTGAAACACAACCTCCTGAGCATCAGCTAACTCTGTGACAAAGCATACAACATCAAATTCCTGCCCACTTGCTATATTTTAAGCTTAAACTATAAAATTATTTTGTAGGGACAAATGATCAACATTGTCTAGATGGTGGATGTAAGTTACTTTAAAGCTGATGTTTTAATTTGCTTAAAAACTGCTACTGATGAGTCTTGGTTGTGGCAAAGGAGATTATGTCATGCCACTATAAAAACCCTTAGGAGAGTCACCCAAAAGGACTTAGTTAGAGGTGTCCCCAAGCTTAAGTTCACTAAGGACCACTGTGTGATGCCTGTCAATTAGGGAAGCAAGTCCAGTCCTCCTTTCACTTTGTTAAGGACGTTAGCACCTCTAGACCTTTAGAAGTCCTTCACATGGATCTCTTTGGACCCATTAGCACTGTCAGCTTAGGGGGGAAAGTCTATGGTTTTGTGATTGTTGATGATTACCCGAGGTTCACTTGGATTAATTTTTTATCACATAAATTTGAGTCATTTGATGAATTTAAGCCCTTCTCCCCATGGATTCAGAGGAAGTTAGGTTGTGAGATCTTGACTATTGATAATGATCATGGTGGAGAGGTTGAAAATGTGAAGTTTGGAAGTTTCTGTGAGGAGCATGGGATTAGTCATAATTTTTTAGCTTCTAGGACCCCTCAGCAGAACGGGATAGCTGAAAGGAAGAACAGGACCTTAGTGGAAGTCGCTAGACCCATGCTTATTGAGTATCACTTCCAAAATACTTTTGGGTTGAAGCGGTGAACACTGCCTGTTATGTGCTGAATAGGGTGAATGTTAGATCCAATCTAAAAAAGACACCTTACGAGTTCATTAAGGGTAGAACTCCAAACCTGTCCCACCTCCATGTCTTTGACTGTAAGGTTTTCATTCTGAATAATGGGAAATCATCCTTAGGAAAGTTTGACCTCAAATCTGATGAAGGAGTGTTCTTAGGCTATTTTAGTATGGGGAAATCCTTTAGGGTGTTTAATAAGAGGACCTTGGTGGTGGAAGAGATAACTCATGTGGTGTTTGATGAATCTGATCCTAAAGTGACTAGAGTTGAGGAAGAAGAAGAGGTAGGGGAGATTACTCAAGGGGTTGAAAATGCAAATATGGAGGAAAGGGTTAAACCTCAAATCACTTTGCCTAGAGATTGAAGATATTCTTCGAGTCATGCTTAAGAACTGATCTTAGTAGACCCTTGTGAAGGTGTTAGGACTAGGCATGGACTTAGGAAGGAAGTAAACCACTCTGCCTTTATCTCAATGACTGAATCCACCAACATCAATCAAGCCCTTTCTAATGAGTTTTGGATCTTAGCTATGTAAGAGGAATTGAATCAATTTGTAAGGAACAATGTTTGGGAGCTAGTAGAAAGACCTAGGAATCAAAGTATAGTGGGAATCAAGTAGGTCTTTAAGAATAAGATGAATGATTCTAGTGTGGTGGTTAGGAATAAGGCAAGATTTGTGGCTAAGGGGTATAATCAGATTGAAGGGATTAATTTTGAGGAGACCTTTGCCCCTGTAGCTAGATTGGAAGCCATTAAGGTGCTACTAGCCTTTGCCTGTTATAAGGGATTAAAGCTATTTCAAATGGATGTCAAGAGTGCCTTTTTAAATGGGGTAATAAAAGAGGATGTTTTTGTAGAACAACGCCCAGGTTTTGAGAGTTTCCAATATCCAAATCATGTTTACAAATTAAAAAAGACCTTATATGGATTGAAACAGGCACCCAGAGCTTAGTATGAGAGGCTTAGCACATTCTTGTTAGAAAGAGAGTTTGTTAAGGGGAGCGTAGCACCACCCTTTTTTTTAGGAGAGCAGGGGATGATTTACTCATTGTCTAGATCTATGTTGATGATATAATTTTTAGATCTTCTGATAAATATTTATATAATAAGTTTTCTAAAATAATGAGTAAGGAGTTTGAGATGAGTATGATGGGAGAATTGTCCTACTTTTTGGGGTTTAGCATAAGACAAATGGATGATGGAACCTTTCTCAATCAATCTAAATATACTAAGGACATTTTGAAGAAATATGAAATGGATAAAGCCAAGCTATTCAACACTCCCATGAGCTCCTCTGCTCAGTTAGATAAGGATTCAAGTGGAAAATCTATTAATCAGAAGAAGTATAGAGGAATAATTGGATCACTACTTTACTTGACTACTAGCCGACCTGATATCATATTTAGTGTTTGCCTGTGTTAGGTTTCAGAATGATCCTAAAGAGTCCCATCTGACTGTTGTTAAGAGAATTCTTAGATATCTTTTAGGAACACCAAACCTAGGAATCTGGTACCCTAGACACAGCACCTCTTTTGAGATTATTGGATATTCTGATTCTGACTTTGTAAGATGTAGGGTGGATAGAAAGAGCACTTTTGGAACTTGTTAATTCATAGGACAGTCTTTAGTCTCCTGGTCCAGTAGAAAATAGAACTCAGTTGCACTTTCCACTGCTGAAGCTGAGTACATTGCCTTTGGAAGTTGTGTGGCCCAAGTTCTTTGGTTGAAGCAATAAGTCTTAGATTTAGGATTACCTATGGGCACTATTTATATTCTATGTGATAATACTAGTGCCATCTGCATTTCTAAGAATCCAATCCAACATTCTAGAACCAAACACATTGATATAAGACATCACTTCATTAAGGACCATGTTACAAAAGGGGACATTGAGCTACATCATATAGCAACTGAAAATCAGCTGGCTGACATATTTACTAAACCACTTGCCTTTGACTCATTCAACATTTTGAGGACCAGACTAGGTGTGATTGACATAAATGCTTGATTCTGATGACTGTTAATTTTTTATTTGTCTGTTTTTTATTCTGAATCTATTAGTTAGCTGTTTGATTAGATTATCTATTTTCTGTTGTTTTTATTTTTTCTACTAATTTCTATTTTAGCCTAGGTGTCAGTTTGATTTGAGTATTTATTTTGATGCGATCTTCTACTTATTTTTATTTACTGGTTCATCTCTTTTGTTTACTATTTTATCTCTTTCAAAATCAAATCAATGCTCACTACTGCTGATAAACTGGATTTCTGAGAGAGTTTTGCCTTGTTTTTATTTGGAAGCTGGTAAGGAGTGATTGATTCCACTGGATCTGTTAAAGAGAAGAAACATTGATGATTGTTTCTCTTCCTCTAAATTCTTAGAAAATCCATGCACTCTTAATATTTTCAAAAGCTTGAGATGAAAATCATGATTTCTGATTTCTTACTTTGTAATACTATTATATCAGATATTTTTCTGGAATGAGGCTTGAAAGGATCTCTTTTCGAATCTAATTTCTTTTTCTTCTGAATTAGATTTTTGTTTTGAAAGGGATTTGCATCTATAAGGTGTTCGAGGTGGGAGTTACGAAAGTCAATTTTCCAACTTTTTTTGAATTTCAACGCTGTCGATCATCTTCTTATTGGTTTTTAGATTTAAAATCAAGGGAAAATTCTGAATTACTGCAGCAGATCGATTAAAAAAAAAAGAGCGTTATTTTTTGTGTTCTCATTTCGAGTTTTATTTACTCTGCTTTTGTTTTTTGTTTTGCCGTTTGTATTTTTGGAATCCCTAATCTTTTATCTCCATCCTCCATCTTTTTTCTTTTTTTTCTCTTCATATCATCCTGGACGATCTCCACATCGTCCTGGACGATCCGTACATCATCTTGGACGATCCCTCCAAATTGTTCCCACTTTGCTCATACTGCTGAGATGAATCAATTATTGGTGATCGTTCTAGACAATCCTTACATCATCCTGGATGATATGATCCATACTTCCTTATCTGATCAAATGGCTGAGAATGCACCAATTATAGTTCAACATCCTTGATGATCCATCTCATCATCCCGGACGATCCACGTGTTAGTAGTTGGATGATTCAAATTCGGCTCGTCCTATACATATATTGCATATCATCCTAGATGATTCACCTAATCGTCCTGGATGATACTTTTCATCAACGGTCATTCGTCTTGACTCATCGGGATGATCGCCTATCTCTAATCATCCTGGATGATCTCTGATCATCCCAAAAGATCTGACCGCCTTTTTGACCAATCGTCCTAGCCGTCATAATTACTCCTATCATCATGGATGATCCTGCGATCTTACGGGACGATCCGGCTGATTTCTATTTAAACAGCCATTTTCTTCTGCTTTCTTCACACCTCTCCTTCCATACTTCCTCTCTTATGTTTTCTAATGGCTGGGGGGAAGCGATCTAGGAAAAAGGGTGCGAGCTCCTCGCGGGGACATATCGATCCCTGCTTTCTAAATGCAGCCGATCAGGCTGCCTTCGAATGATATCTTGAAGTGGGAATCACACAGTCCAAAATCGTAAACCCCCACACCCTTGCCTACCCTGTCCTTGATCTTTTTGCGCATACCTCCCTCACTTTCATCCTCACCCTGGCCTTCCCATTTAACCTTGAACTTCTCCAAGTCTTCTTCATAAATCTTCGCATCGCTGTTGACTACTCCACCCTTCACTTCTATGTTAATCAACGACCTGTAGAACTCACAGCCCAGGACTTTCATAATATCCTTCTTCTCTCTGTCACTAGCAACAAACTCCATACCCTTATTTCTGATCCTGATTATGATTGGAGTGTCGCCAATCTCTTCCTTAGAAATACAAATGAACCCTACCATGACAATGCTTGCACTTCCCTCCTTAAGGATGCCCATACCATTCAACATGTCCTTCGTTCCTCTGTCATCCCAAAGACTGGGATCGCATTCACATCACCCCTTTACTGTCTCTGACCACCTATTACATCATGGCCCACCGGGACTTCAATACTACTGATCTTCTTTTCAGATATATTGAGCATCTCACTACCATTAGGGATCCAGGCCAAAGACGATGTCCAAATCTAGTTTTAGAACACATCATTGCATATACTTTGGAGACAAAACATGACCTGCAATATCCAGTCCCTCCTTATGTCCCTCCTTCCTACTTTATAAATAATTCATTCCATGTACTCCATAGTACCCGACTACATCCAGAGCCCGCCCCGGATGTTGAGCAGGAAGAGGAAGAAGCTGTTCCTGTTCCTGCTGCACCTGCTCCCCTTCGCATCGCTTCCCCTTTTGATCATCTGGTGCAGTGGTTCGACCAGTGGGAGGCCCGATTTGATTCTTATGTTACTGCCCAGGAGCAGCAGCACATTGAGGATCTACAGTAATTTAATTATTATGTTGCTCACTAGCAACAGCAGCACGACCAAGACATTACCTGGATTGGAGCACACTTCGCCGCCATTCACAGTCACTTTACGCCATGACCACCTCCTCCTTTTGATCAGGATCAACCTCCATTTTAGCTTTGTGTTTTGTGCTATTTTCTATCTGTATTGTTGTTTATGTTCCTCCTCATTTTTGTGAGGTCAAAAGGGGGAGTTAGTTGTAGTAGTTTTTATTTTATGTATTGATCTTGTCTTGTGTTGTTTATTTCATTTGTAGTTATTTTCCTGTATTATTCTAGTTATTCAGTGAAATTTGAAAAGATATGAGTTTTTCGTATGTGTGTTGTTTAACTCCTGGTTATTTTATTTTAAACTACTGCACTAATATTTGCCATCATCAAAAAGGGGGAGATTATTGCAAATCTGGTTTCAAAAAGTATAGTTTTGATGATGACAAACATGTTTGTATTTTGTTTTGTTTTGCTAACCCATTTCTAGTATAAAAGATCAAAAGCAACTCAAGCCAACTCAAGATCGGGTCCAAGTGTGTCTAAATATAATGTTTTCTATTTTCTTGAGTAAATTGTAATGTAACTGATCCCCTAGCTAAGTAACCTTGCACACACACACTCAGGGGGAGAGCATGAGTGAATTAGAGTTTCTATTCAATTTTTGTTCAGATCGTTCTGGATGATATTCACATCATCCTGGACGATCAAGTGAAAATAGAAACCCTAATTAGGGCGACCAAGTTAAGTCTGTCTGATTAAGACGATCATCCTGGATGATCCATCCATCGTACTGGACGATAAACTCAAATCAAAAATTCTCAATAGCCAGATCAAGTTAGGCAAGTTTTATTTTTAGAGATTTGATCTGATCGTCCCGGACGATACGTGTATCATCCTGGACAATCCATTACAATCATGCCTAAATTAGTTTAGTGATTAAGGAAAGTAATTAATATTCAATTGATACAATCATCTCATCCGGGTCGATCACAAGATCATCTGAGACGATTGTAAGATCATCCGGGATGGTCATGATCATCTAGTGTGTTTCACCTATACATCCATAGCAGTGCTCAAGACGATTTTGGCACTTTTTGAACTAATTATACATGATGATATCAATATCGTCCTGGACGATCAAGTCATTTTTAGGTCGTCCAGCACAAGTTTCTCTGGACGACCAGAGCGGTCTTCTGGATGAAATTCCTGAATTTACACTAATCATCCCCGACGACCACAGAATCGTACGGGACGATCTGAACAATTTTTTCTACTGATCATCTAGAAGAGGTAGATCGTCGAGGCTGAAATAGGTGATTTTGAACTAATCATACAGGACGATCTGTCGATCATCCTAGATGATATTGGCCGACCAATTGAGATTTAGGGCAAATTTTGAGCCCTCCTATAAAAGATCTTTTTCTTCTAGCGAGAAAAATATTTTCCCACTTTCCTTTATAGAGAAACCCTAAAGAGAGAGGGAGTTTGGGAGAGTGAGAGGATCTTATGAGGGGGAGTTTATGAGGGATTCACAAAGGTTGCTCCAAGCAAGGATCAGAGTCATCTTCTCCATTCGTCGTCTCTCATACTGTCGGTGTTCTCTGTGGGAGGATCGTTCGCAAGAAGATCCGGGTTCTCTGCCCACTTCAGGTGGAAGCCAAACGAGTTCGGATTCTCTGCCCACTTTAGGAGGAAGCAAGAGGAGTTCAGGTTCTCTGCCTCATCGGGTTGGTGGAAAGGAATTTTGTACAGGCTTCTTCACCTTGCTGTGGGAGGAAAAGGAGAGTCACTTTTGTGTTCGTGCAACACCCGGAGGAGAGGCTTCGGGGAGTGGACGTATGTCAAGTTGACCGAACCACTATAAAATCTATTATGTTCTTTCTGATTATTTTCTGTAGTTTAGTTTTCTGTAATTATCTGCTTGGGTGAAATCTGTGGTTGATCTTTTCGTTTATTTGTTTCCTTGTTTCCGCTGCAAATCATCAAAAAGATTTTTCCTGTTGCTCTCAAATTTTTAAATAACCAATTCACCCCCCCCTCTTGGTTAGCCTTGGGACTAGTTCATCAGGGCTTAACATCCCTATCAAACTTTCACTCCTTGATCGTCGGGTCCGGATATCCAAATGAAAAGAAACTCTACCATCAAAGGGGGTTATATTTTCTCTTTGGATATTTGAAATAATCTAAATTTGGATCTCCAAATGGAAAGAGACTCTCCCCTAAGGGATGTCCCTTCCTCTTTGGATTCCAAATTGGATGCTTAAACATACCATTTTCAAAGCACTTAACAGTTACAACTTAATTACAACTCAAATCAAATTACATTTGAATTTAAAAGAAAAATCTTGACTCAACAACCTACAGGGTTATCCTAATAATTAACAGTTAATATTTGACATCCTAAGTAGTTAATATGTTGAAATTTAAATGCTCAAACCAGCCACACTTGGCCATGCTTTTTTTGATTTAAAGGAGGACTTAGCATTTTGAAGCGCCTGTAGAAAATAACGTTAATTTTAAAGCTTAATTTTATTAAATTGCCCCCTTTAAATTTTAAATGTCCTGTACTGCATGGCCACCTGCATAAGATTGAATTAGTACAAATCATTCCTAACCTAGGGGTAGATCTAGCGTACAATCAATCATAACACAGAATGCAAAAATTAAATAAATAATTAATCAATTCTATTACTAGCAAACAGCATGCAGTGAAAACTACGAAAAACCCGGCATACATAAGCAACGGAGAAGTAAACACCTACCAAGCCTAAGACTAGAGTTGGTTGTCCTAGCAAACCATTTAAAGTGTGTGAGGTAGGCTGTGTGGCTTTGATATGTCCTAAATAGGATCATTTGATTGAAGTTGTTTGATGTTCTGGTTGGTTGAAAGGCTTAAGAGAAATTTTCATTGAAGTTTAAGGCTTAATGATATAAAATTCATTTTAAAGTTGATTTTGATTGTTCATTGGACACCACCTTTGTTTCACACCGAGGCCGTGAAGTTTATTTCACCTTCCTTTGGGCTAATTTAATAGCCTCGTAGGCTTGGGTTACCTAGTGGTATCTGATATAATTAAATGATTTAAATTTAATTAAGATTGGAAGTTAATCAAAATTTAATTAGAATTGATTGGTTGCTTATTTTAAAGTTAAATTGATGTTTTTTGAATTTTTGATGATTTGTTGAATTTTGGAATTTTTGGACTATTTTAATCAATTAATTAAGAGGTCAAATGATATTTTGATTAAAAGTGATATCTAGAAATTTAATATTTTATTAAAATTCTATATCTTAATACCATCAATTAGACTATAAGTACACTGAAATTGGATTTTTCTACATTTTATTGTGAAGGTTTGAAGTTTTGACTTAATTTTGAACTAAATTTGACCAAAAGTTGAACTGTTCAAATTTGATTGATTTTTAGAAACTTAACATTTTTGATAAATATTAGACCCTAAGATGAGTCATATGCCTTTGAGTTTGACTGATTTGGAGTTTATTTGAATTAGTTATGAATTTGCAAATTTTGATGAATTATTTGAATTATTTAATTTATTTAATTAGAAGGCTTTTAATGATTTGGATCCAAATGACCTCCAAACTTCTTGAAATCAACTCTAAAGATCAGGAATGGTCTAAGGAGAGATTATCAAGTGTATGAGAAGTTTTTGGAATTTTTAATTATTTGTAATTAATTAAATTAATTAAATATTGAATTTCAATTAAACTTAAATTATTCTTAAAATTGATGTCAAATCCCATTGGTTTTAATTTTCATTGATTAAGGACTTAATGTTGGTCAGTTAGAGGTATTATTTGTATTTTTTGGGTTTAAACTTGATTTATTTCATTTTCTAGAAGTTTTAAGGGCTTAATTAAGGTTCAAATTTGATTAAGTTAATTAAGTGGCTTAATGACTTCAAAATTCAGCAAGAAAATTTCTATGGGCTGAATATGTCACTAAGTTCAAATGGTTTGAGTTTCAAATCAATAGGAGATGAATCCTAATTATGGGAAATATTCTATGTCTTCTAAATCAAGTCCTTAATTATTGTCCTTAGTGATGTCACTAAGTTAAATGGGTTTGAATCAATGTTCCACTAACCCTTGACAAGCTTATGTGATATGCACACATATAAACACAATCAATCCTAGATCTTGGAGAACCTTAAACTAAGAGGTGTGTGCACCCTAAGCATGCAAGCATTAAATATTAATTAATAAAACTAATGATTTGATTAGTGAATAATTGGAACACAATTACTCACTAACCCCTCCACACTAATTCCAGCCATGTATTCAAGCTATGATTAAAATTTCAACCTCACTTAAAGCTCTCAAAGGATTTAAAACATATATATAATTTTAAAAATAAATATTGATACCTAGAAAATAGATTAGTTTTGAAAATCTAGAAAATTTAAATTAATTCAAAATAATTTTAAATAAATTCCAAAAGAATAGCTTTAAAATAGTTTCAATGCAACTTTGAAAATATTTTAATAATATAAGATGATTTAAAGTAAGGGTTTTGGATTTTTGAAGAATTATTCAAGTTGAATATTAATTGAGCATTGATCAAATATTTAGAGTTTTAATTATTTAAAATTTTAAGATAGAGAATTTTAGATTTAAAATAATTAAACTTGGTTCTCAGATTTTAACTAAATAATATTAAATTTTTAATATTTTGAAAGTATTTAAGTAAAATTAGATATTTAATTAATTCTTAAAGGGGTTAAATAATTAAAATTCATTAATATTCATTAAATTACCTTTAATTTCAAATTAAAGATGTCTTAAAATAATTTTTAAATTTAGAATAGTTTTGAATGTGTTTTAGTTTTATTACAGAAATTTTAAAATTATATTTTAGAATTTTGAAAATTATTTAATTTAAAATCAATTAGATAGTAATTAAATGTTTAAATAATTAATTACTTAACATGATTTAAAATAAAAAAATGAATTTTAATCTCTGAATATTTTAAAATACTTCCTCATTTGAAGTAATTTCAAAATAAATTTTATCTTAAAATTATGAAATTACTTTGATTTATTTTAATTAAATAATAATTAAAATAACCAAATAATTAATATTTGAAATTACTTAAAATGCAGAGAATATTTTAAAATAATTTTACATTTAACATTGAAAATCCAAGCAATTTGATATATTATATTGATTTTTTGGATTTATATTTAATTTTTAACAATTTTTTGAAATTTTTGGATTTCAAATAAGATTAAAATTAATTAATCCTTAATCAAATTTTAATTCGGCGGCTGAAGAGGCCACGTGGCGATCTCCTATTTGCTACTCAAAATTGCAGAGCAATGATTGAACCGCTAACGCAGTTTACAAAACCACGTTGGATCGAAATATGGACAGTTCGATTATCCGCCATTTTGATTCAACGGTTGTGATTTGGCTGAACGGTGATCCTTAACGCGGGATCGGACACGCAGTGATGAAATACCGTGGAATGGCAGGATCTCAACCGTTGATCAAAAAAATCAACGGCGGAGATCCTGCCTGGCTACGGGAAAGCATAATCCGGAGCCCTAAACACGAAAACAACTCGTTCTCTCAAACCACATGATAGAACTTAATGAAATTTTAAGCATGTATTTCCTACATGAACAGAAGTAATGTGGAAGTTTTTGAATTATTAATAAGCACTTAATCAAACTTTAATTAAGTTTAAGTGTCCTAAGTTAGGGTTTAAGAATTTACCCAATATAACTGATAGATTTGGATGATCATGGGCATTTTGAGCTTGTTGATTGTCCATGATTAATCTTCCTGAAGACACAAATGGCTGAAAATGACTGGATCGAATGCTAGGAGGCTTGGACAGAACTAAGGCAAGGGTGGCCAAAAGCTCATCGCCGGCAGCTTCCTCTCGTCAGATTCTGACTTGGAAGATGCAGAGAAGCAAATACAGAGCTCAAACGAAATGATTCTAAGGTTTTGGGAGAGCTTTAATGGAGAGAGAGAGACTAGGTTAGAATGAGGCTTCATTTGGAAGACCTAGCCTATTCAAATGTCCTCTGATTGATTTGGACGGCTGGGATTAGTTTGGATGGACTCCAGATGGATGCCACCTGGCCTGGAGGTTGTTGGGAGCAGGAGGTATCAAGCATAAGAGGACAACTTAGGTGGAAAGGGGTTTTTGTCCTCACATGGGCTCTTGGGACCACAAGTCTTAAGTTAGGCTTAATCTCTACTTAAATCAGGTTTACATGAGGGTTAGAGAGCTTCTAGGGTCTACTCAAGTTGCTAGAATAATTTGATGTAGAGTGGATTAACTTTGAGAGGGATTTAATCATTTAAAAGGAGTTTTAAAGTTTTGTTGACTAGTTGACTAGTCAACAGTCAACTTTAACTGCCTAGGTGGCATATGGGGAAGTATCAAGTGCTGGTTTAAGTGGAGTTCAAAGGGATTGAGGGGTAAATTTAATGCATGAATAAAGAAACCAATGTTTAATAAGGTTTGACCATTCTCTACCTATTTGTTGATTAGGTTGACTGGTCAACAAGTCAATGGTTGATGAGATGGACTTTAGAAAATATATAGGAGCTGGTTGAATGAACTTGGAAATGATTTGAGTCTTAGAGGTTGAAGCTTGAGTATGAGTTCATGAGTGAAGGGAGATTTAACTAAGTCCTATGAGTTGACCAAATCAAATCAGATGTGTTTTGAATCATAATAGGTCTACATAAATTTAAATATCCTTTGAGATAGATTTGAGAGCTTAGGAGATTTGATTTGATCAAATGGGATGGAATAACCTATTTAGATCCTTAAAGAACACACCTGGGTCAACCTAGGTTGACTTAGTCAACCAAGTTGACCCAAGGGGTTGGTCCAGGTCTCATAAGTTTAAAATGACAAAAGGGATCTAGTATAGGCGATTTTAGGGTTTAGAAGGGTCATTTATATCAGATGACTTATTTAGGCCCTTAGTGGGCCTAATGGGTCAACTAGGTTGACTTGGTCAACAAAGTTGACCCAGGGTCAGGGATTAGGACAAACCAGTTCAAAATGACATTCTGAGTCTACTGGTGCTGATCTCAAGGTCTGGAGAAGTCATTTGGTCAAAATGACCTATTTGGGCCCTTAATGGGCCTTTAGGTCAACCCTGGTTGACTTGGTCAATCGGATGGGTCCAGGGTCTTGGAATGGGATCAACAGATTCAAAATGATATTTGGAGATCAATGAAGGTGGCCACAAGTTCTGAGGAGGTCATTTGGTCAAAATGACCTATTTGAACCTTAAAAGGCCTTCTTGGTCAACCTAGGTTGACTTAGTCAACCAGGTTAACCCAAGGGCTGATTTTGGATCCAATAGGTTGGGTTTGATATTTAAAAAATGTTGGAAATGTTTCTAAGCAATTTGGAGGTCATTTGATTTGAAAAGTGCATTTGAACCCTTGTGGGGTATTTTGGTCATTTTGACCCCTGGTCAATTGGGGGTTAAAGTGGGTCCAACAAAATCTAGTTTAATGCTCAATGGGTCATAATCAAGGGTCTGGAAATGATTTGAGATTTTGGAGATGGCTCCAAGGTCATTATCCACTGGGTGGCAAGTCCAGTGGCATAGACTGTAAATATTTGAGGGTTTTACAGCATTTGGATTTCAATTCAGTTTCTGGGGTTAGAGACATCAGAATGGGCTCAGATTTAGAGGATTGCCTCTAGAGACATGTCACATCAGTATGAAACTGACAGACCCTGAATCAGAGGTCATTTGATTGGGTTTGGAAATGTTTGAAAGTTCATTAGAAAAGGCTTTTAAGACTTAGACCTTTAGCCTTTGATTTGGATCTAGCTTTTTGGATTTGAATTGGATTTTGAGTTTAAATGATAGGGTTTGAACTACCTAAATCATTTACAATCATTTAGGTGATTGTAGATGATTAGATAGGATTAAGGTCAGGTCAGAGGCTATGACAACTGGATCTGAATTGTTTAAAGGTCAGGATTGGTTAGGGGTTTGAATTGACTTGAACTTTGGATTGATTTGAGTCTTCAATAGATTAATTTAAATTCTAGGTTGGTCTGGGGTTTGAATAGACCTGAGGTCTGGATAGATCTAAGGTCTAGGAGAATCCTAAGACCAAGATTGATCTAAAGTCTGGGTATATCTAGGATTTAGAATTTAAGAAGATCCTAAAATCTAGAAATCCTAGGGATTTAGAGTCTAGAAATATCTTAAGATCCAGAAATCTCAAGGTTTGAGATCTAGAAGAATCCTAAGATCTAGGAATCCTAAGGTCTAGATTTAAAGGATCCTAATGTCTAGATAAATCTAAGGTCAGGGCATATCCTAGGGTTAGATTAATCTAGGGTAGATCCTAGGGTATGGGTTGATCTTAAGATCTGGAATCTAGGGGCATCCTAGAATCTAGATAGATCTAAGATTTGAATTTAATTTGGGATCTAAATTTATTATAGAGCTTGGCTTGATCTAAGATCAGATTGATCCTAGGGCCTGGATTTATCTAGAGTCTGAGCTGGGTCCTAATGAGCTCATACAAAAATGAGGTCAACAAATAGACCCCCAATATGTGTAATTGAATGAAGTTCTATTACATATATTGGCGTTGACCTAATTAAAAGATAGTGCCTGGAATTTTGATCCTTAGGGAAAGAAAAATCTATCCCTGGGGAATCAGGGTTTGAATTGATTCTAGGATAGTGCAATGAGGAGCGTACTCTACCACTAGCAGATCTAATCCTAAGGAAGGAGGAAAACTTATCCTTAAAGGAAAAGCAGATCTGGGTGATCCTACAGAAAGAATGAACTCCTATCTATAAAGGATTAAATTTGGATTTGATTTTAAGGAAAAGGAAATCCTAACCTTAAAAAATTGAATTTAAAATGATACTAGCGTAGTGCTGGGGACAACGTACTCTATCACTAGTAGGTCTATTCCTAAGGGAAGGGGAATCCTAACCTTAAAGAAAAGAATGTTGAAGGACCCTGTAGGAAGGAAGAAATTCCTAACTACATAGAATCAATTTTAAAATTTGATACTAGGGTAGTGCCACAAGGGGCGTACTCTACCACTAGTAGATCTAGTCCTATGAGAAGGAAGAAAACCTATCCCTAAGGAAAAGATAGTTTGATTTTGAAAGTGAGATTGAATCCAAGACGGTGCCACAGGGGACTTACTCCATCATTGGGGAGTCTAATCCTAAGAGAAGGAGAATACTTACTCTAAGGAAAAGAGAACTGGATGATCTTATAGTAAGAGAGTATTGCTTCCTACAAGAGATCAAACTTTAAAGTTTTGAATTTTAAAACTAGAATGGTGCCGCAGAGGGTGTTATCCATCACTAGTAGATCTAATCTTAAGAAAAGAAAGCATGATGACTCACATTTATCCTTAAGAAAAAGAAGGCTGAAGGACCCCGAGGGAAGGAAGCATTACTTCCCACAGAAGGTCAAATCTAGATTTTAAATCTCGGATGGTGCCACAGAGGGAGTGCTTCATCTCTAGAAGATCTAATCCTAAGGAGAGAAAGCACGATGACTCACATCTGTCCTTAAGGAAAAGAAGACTAGATGATCCTGTGAGAAGTAAGCATTACTTCACACAGAATCGGATCTAGATTTTAGACCTAGGATGGTGCCACAGAGGGCATGCTCCATCACTAGAAGATCTAATCCTAAGGAAAGAAAGCACGATGACTCATATCTATCCTTAAGGAAAACAAAACTGGAAGATCCTGTGAAAAGGAAGCATTGCTTCGCACTGAATCAGATATGGATTAATCGTAAGTAAAGGAAACTTGCTTTACACAGTTGATCAGGTCTGGGCGATCATGTATAGAGGAAACTTACTCTATATAAAGGATCAGATCTGGAATGATCATATGTGAAGGAAACTTGCTTCACATAGAGGATCGAGTCTGGGTGATCGTATATAGAGGAAACTTGCTCTATATAGAGGATCGGGTCAGGATTGATCGTATGTGAAGGAAACTTTCTTGACATAGAGGAGCGAATTTAATTTTTAATTTTGAAATTAGGATGGTGTTGTAAAAGCATTATCCATCTCTAAAGGATCTAATCTTAAGGTGAGAAAGCATGGTGACTTACATCTAACCTCAAGAAAAGAGAAATAGAATTTTGAAAATGAAAAACTTAAACAAGACTGACTTGAAAAGATTCAAAATTTGAAAATTTTATTGATTTGAAATTCAAGCTACATCAAGCATAGTATTTCTTCAGGAATTTCCAATTTATAGGAAGCATTGGGTGATTTCCTTTACAATCCACTAGCTGATACAAGCCTCCTTCATAGAATATTTCTACTACGAAGGGTCCTTCCCAGGTTGGTTCAAACTTCCCGCCAAGCTTTCGGTGGGCTAATATAGGCCTCCAAAGAACCAAGACCAAGTCGCCTACATAGAAGGTTCTAGGTCACACTAACTTATCATGAGCTTGAACCATTCTGGCTTTATAGAGTTCTAGATTTTGCTGGGCTTGGAGATGACGTTCTTCAATACCCTCAAGTTCTTTTAGTCGAAGTGGTGCATTATGTTCTATTTTAATCTGGTTCTGGACTGCAGTTCTAAGTGAAGGGATTTGAATTTCTAGAGGGAGTACGGCCTAGGACCCATACACTAGTGCAAACGGTGTGGATTGGGTCGGGGTTTGATATATGGTCTGATAGGCCCACAAAGCATCCACCAACCTCTCATCCCACTAACGTTTATTATCATCCAGGATCTTTTTGATGATTTATACTAGGGTTTTTTTGAAGGCCTCAGCCAATCCATTAGCATGTGGGTAATAGATTATTGAGTATCTCCAATCAATATCGTGGCGATTTACAAAGTTATTAATTTTCGTAGACTTGAAAGCAGACCCATTATCGGATATGATTCTATGGGGTACGCCGAATCGATATACGATATGGTCACGAAAGAATTTCATTACAAGGTGTGACGTTAAATTTCTTAATGGAACTACTTTTGCCCACTTTGAAAAGTAATCAGTCGCTGATAAGATGAAGCGATGACCCCTTGAAGAAGGAGGGTCAATTGGTCCGACGATATCCGTACCCCAACTTTCGAAGGGTCATGAAGCTATCGTAGGATACAATACGTTAGGCGGTAGATGTAAGACCACACCATGAACCTGGCACTGATGATAATATTTTGCAATTTTCATGCAATCGTCAATCATCATAGGCCAATAGTAATCAAGTGTTTTGATTTTCATTTTCATCTTAAGACCCGATTGATGAGCACCGCACAGTCCAACATGGACTTCGTTAACAATATTCAGGGCCTCTCATTTGTCGAAATAATGGAGCCACATCTGATCGAACGATCGTCGGTACAATGTATCGTTGACTAGTGCATATTATAGGACACATTTCTTGATTTGATTGGCAAGAGACCTGTCGTGGGGAAGCTTACCTTCTTGCAAGTATTTGATTATTGGTTGTCTCCAATCTTTTTCTTCAGCAACTACTGAAGAGGTAGAAAGGACCTGGGGAGATTGTTTGTTGAGGTACTCCATATTTATAGGAGACAGGACTTAACGGCCCTGAACTTCTATAGGGATAAAGTCTTCTTCTAGACAGACAAATTCCTTTGCAAGCTTTGCTAGAGCCTCCACCGAGAAATTGCTTCCACGAGAAACCCTATACATAGTTACAATGGAAATTTTCTCAAGCAAGTGCATTGTGTACTGGTGATATTTCAGGAGTTTCGGATTCAAGACCTTATAGGTCCCTGCAACCTAGTTGATCACTAGTTGAGAGTCACCATAGATCTTAATCTCTTTAGTCTCCATCAAGATTGCAAGTTCCAGACTAGTTATCAGAGCTTTGTACTCAACCTCGTTGTTCGTACAAGGTTCTGATAAATGGTAGGAAAAATGCTTCATTCCCTTATCCGGTGTTATGAAAACTAGACCGACTCCAACTTTTCTTGGAATAATAGATTGTGGTGTTTTGCCTCATTGAGAGGATGCTGCACCATCAAAATACATTTCCCAAGTTTGAGTATTGGATTCCTCAAAACTCATGATTTTCTCGTCAGGTAAATCACCATTTAGAAGAGATTCCGCCAGTAGCGGGTGTGCCGCAAGGAAGTCGACAACGGCATGCCCTTTCACAGCATGCAGGGGAATGAAAGTGATTTCAAACTGAAGCAATATCATAGACCAGTGAGCCAAACATCCTTACAATGTGGGCCAGGTCATAAGATATTGCAAGGGATTGACACTGGAAATCAAACTGACTTGATGAGAAAGTATGTAATGCCTTAGTTTTTGTGCTGCAAAAACTAAAGCAAGGCAATGTTTCTCAATTGCAGGGTAATGGATTTTCGTTGGAAGGAGTCTTCGACTTAGGTAGTAGAGAGCATTCTCTTTCCCATCGTCATTCATTTGAGCTAGGAGTGCCCCGAGAGATTCGTCAAGGGCTGCAGTGTAAAGGATTAAAGGTCTCCCCGAAATGGGGGCTGCCAAAACTAGCAGATTTATCAGGTATTGTTTGATGTTTTCGAAAGCATTTTGATATTTCTCATCCCAAATGAATTTGGCATCCTTTTTAGCCAGGACAGAGAATGGTTGACTTCTTTTAAAAAGATTGGAAATGAATCTTCTTATATATGCCAGCCTGTCCTGAAGAGATCTCATTTGAGTGAGACTCTTGGGAGGCGGCATATTTAAGATAACTTTAATTTTGGCAGAATCAATTTCAATTCCGCGGTGCTTGACTACAAAACCTAAGAATTTTCCTAACGTGATGCCAAAAGCGCACTTCAAAAGATTCATTTTAAGGTCATAACGGTGCAACCGCTTAAAGACAGTTCTTAAGTCATAAAGATGAGCCTCTTTCACTCTGCTCTTGACAACTAAATCGTCGATATAGTACTCGACATGATTGTGGATTAAGTCGTCAAAGATATGAGTCATGACCCGCGGATAGGTTGCACCAGTATTTTTGAGGCCAAAAGGCATCACTTTATAACAAAAGATCCCTATAGGACTTCTGAATGCCATGTTTCTCTCATCTTCTGGGGCCATCTTGATTTGGTTATAACTAGACGAACCATCCATAAAGGAGAAAATGACATGCGAAGATGCAATGTTCATTATGAGTTCTGGGATTAGCAAAGGATATTCATCCTTATGACATGCCTTGTTCAGGTCTCTATAGTCTACACAGACTAAGATTTGACCGTTCTTCTTTCAAACTGGCACGACGCTGGCTACCCAAGAAGGATATTGTTCCTCTCAAATAAATCCAGCCTCAGCCAACTTCTTGACTTCAAAAATGACTTGTTGTATGATCTCCAAACACATGCGTCGTGGAGCTTGCTTAACAGGAATGGCATCATGCCGGATTCCAAGTTTATGGACTGCTACGTCAGTGAAAAACCCTAATATTTTGTCATATGTCTAGGTAAAACAATCTTTAAACTCAGAGAGAAGTTGAATTAGATCCTTAGACTCATCCTCACTCAACAAAGAACTTATGAAGGTGGGGCGAGGGTCATCCTCTATTCCAAGGTTAATTTCCTTAAGTTCATCGACTATTGATTTAATTTCTTCTTCAAATTCAGGGGGTGCATCCCAAAACTGAAGTTCATCAGAATCATCTAAAGTCTCAAAATAAAGTCCATTGAATGAATCAATGACTTCAGTAGGGATATTTTTAAATTCAGGGTGACTAGTTATCATTTGATAGAATTTGTCATCGTCAAATGATCTAACGGTACCAAAGCTGATACCACTGGTCTAATGTTTATTAAATTTTAAATTCCAAAGACTTTCGTGGTATCTAGCCTGACCCTTAGTCCATTGACTCAGAGCAAAACCTTTAGAGATAAGAGATTTAACACCAGCACGAAAGTAGCCAAAAGGTAATTCCATTAATTTATTGAGATTTACCTCCTCAAGGATTACATCATCTTCATTCCTTGAGGAGGAAGAGCCAGGAAAGAACTTTTGGACTTTCCTTACTTCTCCATCTAAGTTAGGGGCATCCTAATTCACTAACCCTGAGACCCTGTCAGTAGACAGTGGGGTTAAGGTTAAGGATTCAACCACTATATTAAGCTTTTTATATAGACTCAATTCAGGCTCGTCACTTTGAATTTTTAATTTTGTACCCTCCTGGTCACTATCCGATTCTATAGTGAGATCAAATCTTGGAGGAGGATTGATTTTTGTATGATCAAAAGCAAGTCTGGCACCCCTTTTTCTTAAGTCTTCATCAGAACTTGTTTCAAGTTCAATGTAAATTGGGGGATTTCTTTTTTCAATTGAAGGGCGGCCTTGACCGCGTGCTCTTTGGGCCATCCTCCCACCTATTTGAGCTAAAATGTTTAGAGGCCTAAAGATCACACACTCGACGTCGTCTTCACTACTTGAACTTTGTCTTTTCTGATTTTTGACTTTTCCTTTTCTCAATCTTTGAATTGCTTTTGAACTTTAACTTTCTGCTTTTTTCTCCTTGACATTGATCTCTACCTTAGAATAGGTAATGGACCATTTAGGTACGTAGTACGCCGCATCCTTATAGATCCCGATCTCGTGAATAGAGATTGGTTACAGATCACCCTTAATTTCAAACTCAATGCCATTTCATTGGTATTTGATGCATTGATGTAGGGTAGAAGGAACCATCTTGTACTCATGGATCCAGGGCCTTCCTAGGAGCGCATTAAAGGATGTCGTCAAATCGATTATATGAAACTTTACTTCAGGTTTCAATTCTCCTATCTCTAGAAGAAGGGTAACTGAACCTAAAGCCTCCTCGCCCATTTCATTAAACCCACTAAGCACTAACTTGTTAGTTGAGAGCTTGCTAGTATCAATTCTATGGTATACGAGAGTCTTTATGTTCATGACGTTGACCGATGCACCTGGATTAACGAGAACTCTTGATAACTTAAACTTGCCCACATTTATGGTGACGTAAAGTGGACGATTTTGGTCAGTAGTTCCAAGGAGTAAATCTTCGTTAGAGAAGGTAACCCCAGGGTTTTCCTTAAAGTACAAATCTTCCTCAGAAGTTGAAGCTAATTGAGCTAAGCAAATCTCTAGGTTGAGAAGTGCTTTAATTAGAGTCTCCCTCATCTCTTTTGAAAGGATAAGGGCATCATAAATGCTCAACTTAGCAGGTAACTTCCTAAGATGAGCTAAGATATTGTAATCAACACTTGGAACATTAATATCAGGACCTGATGGATTTAAAAGAACTGGAGTTGATTGTTGAGCAGGGATTTGAATTGGATGATCATAAATAACTTATTTTCCTTTATCCTGACGAGGTAGCCTAGGGGGTAAGACCTTGCCACCACGTAGCTGTACTTGCACGACCTCATCGAAAGAACAAACTACAGGGGAGTCTACGCTCTCCTTAGGCGATTGATTGTCGTTATCTGAGCGAGAGTCCGAATCCGAAAAGTCTATCATGACAGGACTCCCTTGAAAGTTAATTTCATGGGTTTTACCATCTGATAAGACATCAGATTTATTTCTCTCTTGAAGGGTCAAATCTGGGGAACTGAGTGTTTGAACTTTTTTGATTGATCTCAGCTTATTCTTAATTATTCTCAACAGAAGAGTCATTTTGAATTTCATTCTCAACATTAATCATCAAAATTTTTGCAGAAGGATCAGATTTTTTATTCAATTTTCGACCCTTTATCTTTGATTGGGCAAAATAAAAGTTAGATAATTTCAGTGGAGACAGTGGTTTTGAGCCACCATCCACCACTTATATAGATCTCTCATCAACAAATTTCCTCTATACAGAAGATTTCACTCTTTTCATTTTTAGTTGATACAGTAGTTCCTAAGACTACTGGAGAGGAAACTGTCCCAATGTCCTCCTGCGAAGCCTCGAGGTCAACCTCCCAGATCAGGTCCCGGGCTCTCGTCGATAACTGTTGAGAAAGATAAAAAGATTTATTAATCGACTTTTTAAATATCCAGGATAGTGCTATATCCCAACCATCTTCAATGGACAGAGAAGAGTTAAAATTCTTACCTGAAATGGATTTGACAGACCCCTGATCCAGATCGACCAGGAACTCCTTTGGAATTATGATATTACCTTCATGAAAATTCTTTTCGAGCCAGTCCTTGAAGATAATGCAGTCTTCGATTGTGTGGCCTAACATGCGATGGTAGGGGAAAAAAGTTAAATCATCCTTCTTATTTGCCTCTTCCGGCTTCTTGGCCTCCGGCAATCAAAAATCTGGCTTTTTCTGAAGACTCTTAAAGATCTTTCTCACTGACTCTCTTTTAAATGGATATGTACGAGCCAATCTCTCTTGAAAAGAAATCGGGTGAGAATCTCTTGTAGGTTGAGAGGTTACCTAATAAGGTGGAGACTTATGAGTTTGTTGAACTGGAGAATTACTGGACTGAACGTTCACTGGTTTCTTCCCCTTATCGACGACTGAAACTATTATTATTCTCTTTTTAAAGGACTTCAATCATTTACTAGCTTTCTTCTCATCATAAGAGTCCTTCAGGAATAGTATTTTAGAAGCCTCTGATTACTAGCCTTATTCAAAAGTTTTTCGAAGGTTTTGATAGTGAAACCGTTCAGAAGAAAAGCAATAGGCCCATGGATATTGTTTAAAAGAATCTCTACTGCATGTTGCTCTTGCAATTGAGGTTCACACTCATCGAGAGATTTCATCACCTCAAGATGTACTCAACTAAAGACTCTCCCGATTTTTATTTTTTAATGACGATATCACCAACGGTTACACACTGCTGAGCTCCTGAGAATCTCTTAAAGAATAGACTCTCGAGCTCTGTAAATGTATTCACTGAATCATTAGGTAGATCTCCGTACCACTTAAAAGTAATACCAGATAGACTACTCACAAACTGGTGAAAGAGTAGAGCATCTGACCCTCCTGCGTTGCAACAGCTCGCTCGGAAGTGGGCCAGGTGCTGTCTTGGGTTTTCTAAACCACTAAAAATTTTGAATGAAGGTGGCACAAAGCCTTTGGGATAAGAGACTAAATCATTTTCTTCAGGGTAGGGTCTACCCTTTGGAATAGATGCGGTCCTTTAAGAGTGAGCTAAGGCCTCCCTTACCTGGGTTTCGATCATCTAGTGGATATCTTTGTCAGCTTGAGAGGTTGGGGAAGCAACTTCTGGAGTTCTATGGCTTGATTCTATCTTCCTACTGTGCTCACCCACTGTATGTGTTGTAGGTTGCAACTGCTCGGATTGAGACTATTTCTTTTTAAGAGATGCATATAGCATAGAAAAAAAAATTATTACAAGCTAAAAATCAAAAGCAAAAGCCCTTTGAATCTAATATAATGGATATGTTGTCCACTACTTCCCATTTTAAACCCATTGGGGTGGAGGGGATACCATGTAATAAAACAACCTAAAAGGTTGATTAGTGTCCCAGAATTCCCAAAAGGAAGAAAATACGAAATAGTAAGAACACCATATGACATTATTGTAAATTCCCAAAGGAATAAAACAACTAAAAAAGAAACAACAAAATAAGAAAAAACAACTACAAGAAGAACCCAAAGAAAAACTACCATCAGGTAACCTCCTAAAGAGGCAACTCTAACAACCAACAAAACCACAATAAATCCCTCTAGTGTCCGATTAGAGTAGTCTTTAGCAGCATGAAGAATAACACTACAATAATGAAACTAAAAATTCCCAACAACAGTATTCCTGCAATCTACAAGGAATGAAATAGTAGATCCAAGTTTAATAAAATAGTTAGCCAATAAACTGGCCAAATCTGATGCTTCCCTCCTAGAAGCTCCTCCCACACACCAATCTGTAGAGTTATTCATCCAGCTGAATCAGAAACCAAATCTGCCCTAACCAGCTTCAATTTAGAATTCCTCTTCCTTAGGCAGCTCTCGATAGGACCTAAGAATTTAAGTTGTTTAGTGTTTTTTTGTTTAACACTATGCAAGCTTAAATTCTTATTAATATCACTAACATAAGAAGGAGATGAACTTAACTTAGACATTTCACCAGCAGGAGAATGAACGAACAGATCCAACTGAACTTCGGACCCTTGCTTGTTTACCTCCTTGTTTACAAAATCATTAATCAAGACACCTTCACCACTTATTCCTTTCAATCTGATGCCATCTTCCACAACAGACTGCATGACACCTTTAGCTGGTTTGGATAAATCTGCATCGCTTTATGAAGCAACCTTGGAATCACACACACCAATAACTCCTTCAGCTAGATCAATGAGACAAAAAGAATTCTGAATATTAACTTCCACTACATTGGCCATATCACTTGACTTGTCTTGAGATAAAACATTAAAACTGTTAGATGAATCCAACTTCTCACCTGCTAAAGGATCTTGAGGTTTTTAAGCATTCAGTTGCTTCAAAGAATCAACACCTCTCCCAAAGTTCCTGCGATGCTTTTTAAATTTCACTTGCATCCAAGGACCATACTTGCAATCAGACTTAGAGGAAGCCAAATTAACCTCTCCAACCATCACAGCCTTACAAGAAGGCTCCTCATTCCCTTGGCAATCCAAACTTTTACCTTCTTCACCAACAGCCCCTTTGCCTCTAAAACAAGGACACATTCCAACAACATGACCGATCTTACCACATTGGAAACAAAATGAAGAGATGTTTTCATATTCTATTTTTTGAAAAAACTTACCATAAAAATCTTCAATCCAAACACCATGAGATAACATAGAGTCCAGATCTATACGAACACAAGCTCTCGCAAACTCCCGCTTACCCTTCTTAAACATGTTGCCATCAAGAAATATAGGAGCCCCTATCTTGGACACAATCTTAACAATATTAGTCTCATCCCAATAATGTAAAGGTAAATGGGGCAACAGAATCCAAATTTGAGAGGAAAGACCTTACAACGATAAGGGAGAAAATTGGGGCATCCATTTGTCCATCCCGATAACATGTCCTCCCACATACCACGGACCTCCACTAAAAACTTCATCCATCGCATGGATTGAGACTGTTGAGCTTTAATCGTTTGATTCTGCATTTGTTCCATTTTGAGCATCATCTGTTAAATCTTGTTCTCTAGACTCTTGAAGTATTCATCTTTCTCATTTAACTTGATCGATCCATCAGAGTCTAAATTTACAACTGCAGAGGCTTCTTCTTTACCAGATCGGTGTCTTGAAGGCTTAGCATCTTTATTTTATGCTCAAGTTTCAACCATAGAGATATTCCCAGCTGAGTCTTCCTCCATCAAATCATCAAATTCTAGATCAAAGGCTTCAATTGCCTTCTCTTTAAGTATATCTATGATCTCCTATACTACCTCATCGATTGGTCTTCCCTCAATTGATTCAATGTCGATGGGTAAGTACCCCTTGTAATTAATTATATTTTCAAATTCTTCATTGCCCAGCTTGGTAAGAACTTCTTGAATTTTCAAGTCATCAGCAGTAGGTTCTGCTACTAACTGATCTAACATTTCTTGATCATCATCTAACACTATCCTCTCCCCTTCGACTGTCCCAAGGTCAGTAGTCGCAAGGGTGACATCCTCAGGAGGGTGAGGGATATCTATCTTAACTGGTGATGGAGGAGCTTGAATAGCAGGAACTCTAACATCAATAAGAATGGAATCCTCAAATCCCTGAACAGGGAGTCGGGGGATATTAACAGGTAACTAGACTGGTGTGTCTCTGATCTGAATCCCAACAGATCTGCTTATCTTCATCGGTACGTACGGTTCATCCAAAGGCATGGGCCTCTTGCCCTTAACATAACCTGGCTGCAAATCTTTAATAATTTCTTTTGATTTGGCTATCACAGGGGCCAACTTTGAAAGTCTTGAAGGGGGAACTGGAGGTCTACCACTTAGAGGGTGACTCCAACCAGATCAAGTTAAAACTATCTCCTCTATTCTTGCAGTCGGGAGATGAGGCACCCAATGCTATCTATCCACTAAGACTGAGGCCACAGGTTGTTTAACAAACTTTTTATTTCTCCTCACTAGCTGAGGAGTCAAGTTTCTTGCTTCAGACTTTTCTTCTTTTAACACTTCTTTCTCAAGTTTATGTGAAATCACCCCCTTCAGGTGTCTCACATACTATTCTTTAGTCAGACCTGTTTCAGCAGCATAGGTGTGAATGATGTTCCTCAACATTCTTGTTCTTAAAGTATTCCTTTCCTTTGTAGTCTTCTTCATAGAATAGTCGACCGGGCTAGGTGGAGAGCTAGCAATCCGCGTGACTCTCTCCTCCCCTGCAGCAGCTGTGAGGGGGTGGAAATGACTCCCTTTTAGGAGTGGAGAAGAGGCAGAGACAGGGAGCTCCTCAACAGCCTCAGGCTCAACTAAACTCAGAGCCTTCTGCTCAGTAATCTTTCTAGACTTGGTTATTTTCTTTCTCACCCTTCTCAAGTAGTTCTTCATGGCACTCCTGGTGCCAAACAGTGCTCCTGAACTAGAAGACCCTTTCTCAACAGTAGACTTAATCTTAGTTTTCTTATCCTCACTCTGGACTGAAGGTGCAAAAGGTGCAAGGGTAGCACCTACAACCAGCGCTAGCATGGGGGGAAGGTCACTTGTCGCCCCTACAGCTAACTCAACAATAGGGCCATTCTCACCCTCAACAGCAAGGTTTATGATTGTCCTCCATTTACAGACAACTTTAAAGTCTTGAAACCCATTCTGAACTGAATAACACTGCTATGAATTAGCTCTTCGACTTAAAGGTCTCGGTTAATTGAGAACAGAAGTTTGCCAACCATTCCAAAAGGTTTGATTGTCTGAAATTTGAAAGAGAAGATTTGAATCAAAATTTTGAATTTGAATTTGACAAGAAATTTTCTATATTTTATCATGTAAATCAAATTATAAGAACTATAATCTGATCTGTAATGATAAAGTATAGATATCAATTTTGACTTGAAGAAAGTTTGAATTCTTATTGTATATATTCAACTACAAGAGAATGTTGTAGAAGGACATATATCAACGATGATCTGGATTTGATTCGAATGAATTTGACTGGAGGTTTAAAGTTTTGAAAAGTGAATGATTTTCCTTGAGTATTTGAAACCAATAAGTTGAGTTCGATATCAACTTTGATGGTTAACAAATTTGAAAAGAAATCAAGAAATTTCAACTCGACTCTCTTACCCCACTGACTAGGCTAG
Organism: Dendrobium chrysotoxum; assembly: GCA_019925795.1. Lineage (NCBI taxonomy): Eukaryota > Viridiplantae > Streptophyta > Magnoliopsida > Asparagales > Orchidaceae > Dendrobium > Dendrobium chrysotoxum. Next base: position 24,939,484 of record CM034303.1, read on the forward strand.
GGATAAGATGTCAGAGATTTGATTTAATGATAAGATTGGATCTTTGAATTTGGATTTAAAAATTACTGGATTTGCACTGCACATGCCATACTACAAGAGAGTATTGTAGTAATGCATGTGACAATGGAGATTGAATTTTGATTTGAAAGGAATTTTGGTGACTCAAAAATTTGGCAGCATTTCCCCTTATATTTGAAACTTGAAGTGTTGAATTTGCATTCAACATGACAGTTTACAATTTTTAGGGGAAGCCTACAGAAATGAATTCGACTCTTTTATCTTGTCAAAGGTAAAATGTCAGAGTTCAAAGATTTGAGAGATACTAAAACTAGACATTAATTTTGAAAAAGATTTGATTTTGTATTGTCAAAGTTAATCTTACAAAAGATTTTGTAAGAGAACATACGACAAACGGCAATTAAGGTTGAAGAAGTTAAAAGGATGTTTTTAAAATTCAAAATTCCGGCAGCATCTCCCCTTAATCTTGAAACTTGAAATATTGAATTTACATTCAACTTAATGGTTTATAAATTTTAGGGAAGAGCTGAACAAAACAACTTGACTCTTTTATCCCGATAAGTGATTGTGATTAAAATGTCAAAAATTGAGTCGACCGAAAAAAGTAAAGAGGTATTGCATGTATTAAACTACAACGATTGTCATAGAAATATATATAGCAATAAAACTTAGACTTGAATGATTTTGAAGGGATATTTGAAAAAGTTTGAAAATCCAGCGACATCTCCCCTTATTTCGAAACTCGAAGTGTTGAACATGTGTCCAACATAAGAGTTTACACAACTTCAAGAAGGAGATTTTAAGAGCTCAACCTGACTCTTTCGTTAAGATGAACGATTCAGAATGAAATGTTAAAGATTGAAACAACTGGAGGGATTGAAAGAACATTGCATATATACAACTACAACAATTCTATGGAAGGATATACTTGCATTGATTAATAGAACTCAATGATTGTTGGAAAATTTTAAAATTCTGAAAGCATCTCTTATTTTTGAAACTCAGGGTGTTGAACTTGAATTCAACAAAAGGTTCACAAAATTTTGAATAGGGAGATGTTAAAAAGTTGACTCAACTCTTTCATCCTAATAAGTGATTTGGGATTAAAATGTTAAGGATTAATTTGCCAGAATGATCAAAATTTGAATTGAATTTAAAAATGACTTATACATTTACTCACATATATTAGATTGTAAGGGTTACAACCTAATGATAGTGATTTAGAGTATATGTCATTTGAATTTTGAAAGATATTTAAACTTTGATAAAAATCTTGAAAGTTTAATTTTTAAAGATGAGGGGAACCTTCTATATGTTATATAACTTAGCATGCAGTTGATTAATTTAAGCATTCGAGTTTTTAACATTTATAGTAAGATTTGGATAGGATTTGGCTTGACTCTTTTGCTCTACAAATTAATCTTAGAGGCAAAAATGTCAAAGCTCTATATTGAGGGAGTTTTCCTACACTCACCTCTCTTTTCGCATATCTTAATTGAGTTGGCCACACTCACCCAAGAAAGAAATGATATAGGGACCAACGAAAGAAAGGTAGTCAAAACTACTGATGCAATAAATCTTATATCGCTATTAAAGATGGAGAGAAAGGTTATCCCTAGCGGAGTCGCCAATTTTTTGTTTTGATTAAAAAATGTAGTTTGAAAAAAAAAGTTAATTTTCTTTGGGAAATGATTAATTTCTTGAATTTTAATTTTATAATCGAACACTTATTATGAATGATATATCACCTCGAAAGGTGAACATATCGTTCCCTAATAGGTTCAGATTATAAATCTTGATTAATCCTGATTGTTGTAGTCAAACTCAAGGAGAAACAACATATGATCCCGAAGAATCAGAATAATGTTTAATCCAATATTTAACTACAATAATTTAGTAAAGAGATCATTAATTTCATAATCAAAATCACGATAATAGTATGATATATCTTTCCAAAGAAAGAGGATATTTTCTGTTATCGATCATTTAAAAATGACGATAATGATCGTCAACTCTTGAATTTCCCAAAGATAATTAATTAAAATTTTGAAAAACTTGATTTTTTTTGAAAATCTAATTTGGGTTTCTAAATCTCCTATGAGCGCAAGCCCTCGTAGTTAATTACATCATAAGAAAACCAAAAAATTTCCTACGAATACTCTCGATTAAAATAGCGATACAAATTTCATTTAGATTTTCAAAGATTGATATCAAAGGAGGTAGGGACTAGAATTTTTAAATGGGTTTGGTTCAAGATTGAACACTTATTTTTTGCGTCAAAGGAAGAATAGAAGGAGATGTTTTGAGATTCTGAATCACTTCAGAAACACCTCAAACTATCCTAAGCGTTGGGCTTGAATTAGATTGAAAGAGATTTAATATTTAAGTGATCGATTTTATTAGAAAGTGAGAATTAGATTCCCAGAGGTTGAGGTCTTAAGATTAAAAATTTGCATCAGGACCTAAGTCAAAAATGGGTACTAAAAATTAGTGACCTGAATCCTAGCTAATGTAATGCAAGGTCTGGACTTACCCCGGCCTGGATTTGGGAGCCAGCTAAACCACATAAGCACTTCAAAACCATGTGTTTGGTCCTTTAAATGAAAGAGTGGCTAGGGATGTTGTTTAAGATTAGTTTAAGCATAGCGGGGCTGACATCTAGAGCAGATTCCTAATTGGCCCCTCAATATATGTTGGGTGAAATTCTTAAGCTAAAAATATAATTAATAATTAGACTCAATTTTAATTTGTATCTAAAACAATGCATGCTAGTTGACTCAATTAAATGCTTGAAATCAAAATGAAGCAGTTTTAAAATTAGGCTTAAAATAGGTTTTATCCTAGAGATTGCACGACATCCCCTTGGACAGAACCACCCCCTAATAGGTTAGGTGGTCTGCCAAAACCCGCAGGCAGGGAGGTGCCTAACACAGAAGAGAAGTTTTAATATGAATACATGAAAAACCCCCGGCGGTCCTAGGCTTACTTCATAAAGGTGTTAGAGTTTCTATCTTAGCCTAAAATTTTTAATTTTAATTAAATTAGAAATAGTTTGACCGTACCCTCACGAGCCTCCGATTAGATTCTAGGCTAAATCAAAATCGACATGCAAGAATCTCCAAAAAACTACTAAAAATATGAAGGTCCTTAATTGCAATCAATATTAAATAATCAACTCAATTAAATAATAAAATCAATTAAATAAATATTCAAAATGAAAGTCTATAGGTAAGTGCCTCTTAATTGTACAATCCAGGGTCTGCAGGAAAGGTAAAGTGGCCCGGTACCACTAACTACAACCCAGATTCTATTCCTAAAACTCAAGTGACTTTTTGAGAATTGGGATTCTTCTCTTTCTTCACTTCTTTATCTTCTTGGAACTCCTTAGATCGTTAAGTCCGGATATCCAAATGAAAAGAAACTCTCCCTTGAAAGGAGGTTATCTTTTCTCTTTGAATATTTGAAAACATCCAAATTTGGATCTCCAAAAGGAAAGAGACTCTCCCCTAAGGGATGTCCCTTACTCTTTGGATTCCAAATTGGATGCTTAAACATCCCATTCTCAAAGCACTTAAAAGTTACAACTCAATTACAACTCAAATCAAATTACATTTGAATTTAAAAGAAAAATCTTGACTCAACAACCTGCAGGGTTATCCTAATAATCAATAGTTAATATTTGACATCCCAAGCAGTTAATATATTGAAATTTAAATGCTCAAACAAGCAACACTTGGCCATGCTCTATTTTATTTAAAGGGGGACTTAGCATTTTGAAGCGCCTGCAGAAAACAACATTAATTTTAAAGCTTAATTTTATTTAATTGCCCCCTTTAAATTTTAAATGCCCTATACGAGCATGGCCACCTGCATAAAATTGAACTAGTACAAATCATTCCTAACATAGGGGTAGATCTAACGTACAATCAATCATAACACAGAATGCAAAAATTAAATAAACAATCGATTAATTCTACTACTAGTAAACAGCATGCAACCCGGCACGCACAAGTAGCAGAGAAGTAAACACCGGCCTAGACTAAGACTAGAGTTGGTTGTCCTAGCAAACCATCTAAAGTGTGTGAGGCAGGCTGTGTGTCTTTGATATGTCCTAAATAGGATTATTTGATTGAAGTTGTTTGATGTTCTTGTTGGTTGAAAAGCTTAAGGCAAATTTTAATTGAAGTTTAAGTCTTAATGATTTAAAATTCATTTTAAAGTTGATTTTGATTATTCAATGGATACCACCTTTGTTTCACATCGAGGCCGTGAAGTTTATTTCACCTTCCTTGGGGCTAATTTAATAGCCTCGTAGGCCTGGGTTACCCAGTGGTACCCGATATAATTAAATGATTTAAATTTAATTATGGTTGGAAGATTTGTTGCTGGTTTTAAAGTTAAATTGATATTTTTTGGAATTTTTGATGATTTGTTGAATTTTGGAATTATCTAGATTATTTGAATTAATTAATTAATGGGTGAAAAGTTGATATTTTGATTAAAAGTGATTTCTAGAAATTTAATATTTTATTAAAATACTAGACCATAATACAATCAGTTAGATTATAAGTACACTGAAATTAGATTTTTCTACATTTTATTGTGAAGGTTTGAAGTTTTGACTTGATTTTGAACTAAATTTGACCAAAAGTTGAACTTTTCAAATTTGATTGATTTTTAGAAACTTAAATTTTTGATAAATATTAGACCCTATGATGAGTCATATGCTTTTGAGTTTGACTGATTTGGAGTTTATTTGAATTAGTTATGAATTTTCAAAGTTTGATGAATTATTTGAATTATTTAATTTGTTTAATTAGAAGGCTTTTGATGATTTGGATCCAAATGACCTCCAAACTTCTTGAAATCAACACGAAAGACCAGAAAGGGTCTAAGGGAGATTATCAAGTGTTTGAGAAGTTTTTGGAATTTTTAATTTTTTTAATTAATTAAATTATTTAAATATTAAATTTTAATTAAACTTAAATTATTCTTAAAATTGATGTCAAATCCGATTGGTTTTAATTTTCATTGATTAAGGACTTAATTCTAGTCAGTTAGAGGTATTATTTGTATTTTTTTGGGTTTAAACTTGATTTATTATATTTTCTAGAAGTTTCAAGGGCTTAATTAAGGTTCAAATTTGATTAAGTTAATTAAGTGGCTTAATGACTTCAAAATTCAGTAAGAAAATTTCTATGGGCTGAATAAGCCACTAAGTTCAAATGGTTTGAGTTTCAAATCAATAGGAGATGAATCCTAATTATGGGAAATATTCTAAGTTTTCTAAATCAAGTCCTTAATTATTGTGCTTAATGATGTCACTAAGTTAAATGGGTTTGAATCAATGTTCCACTAACCCTTGACAAGCTTATGTGATATGCACACATATAAACACAATAATTCTTAGATCTAGGAGAGCCTTAAACTAAGTGGTGTGTGCACCCTAAGCATGCAAGGATTAAACATTAATTTATAAAACTAATGATTTTATTAGTGAATAATTAGAACACAATTACTCACTAACCCCTCCAAATTAATTCCATCCTTGTATTCAAGCTATGGTTAAAATTTTAACCTCACTCAAAGCTCTCAAAGGATTTAAAACATATATATAATTTTAAAAATTAATTTTGATATCTAGAAAATAGATTAGTTTTGAAAATCTAGAAAATTTAAATTAATTCAAAAGAATAGCTTTAAAATAGTTTGAAAACATTTTTGAAAATATTTTAATAATATAAGATGATTTAAAGTAAGGATTTTGGGTTTTTGAAGAATTATTCAAGTTGAATATTAATTGAGCATTGATCAAATATTTAGTGTTTTAATTATTTAAAATTTTAAGATAGAGAATTTTAGATTTAAAATAATTAAACTTGGTTCTCACTTTTTAACAAAATAATATTAAATTTTTCATATTTTGAAAGTATTTAAGTTAAATTAGATATTTAATTAATTCTTAAAGGGGTTAAATAATTAAAATTAATTAATATTCATTAAATTACCTTTAATTCCAAATTAAAGATGTCTTAAAATAATTTTTGAATTTAGAATAGTTTTGAATGTGTTTTAGTTTTATCACAGAAATTTTAAAATTATATTTTAGAATTTTGAAAATTATTTAATTTAATATCAATTAGATAGTAATTAAATGTTTAAATAATTAATTACTTAACATGATTTAAAATAAAAAAAAAAGAATTTTAATCTTTGAATATTTTTAAAATACTTCCTGATTTGAAGTAATTTCAAAATAAATTTTATCTTAAAATTATGAAATTAATTTGATTAATTTTAATTAAATAATAATTAAAAAAACCAAATAATCAATATTTGAAATTACATAAAATACAGAGAATATTTTAAAATAATTTTATTTTTAAATTAAAGGTCTTGAAAATACAAGCAATTTGATATATTATATTGATTTTTTTGGATTTATATTTAATTTTTAACAATTTTTTGAAATTTTGGATTTAAAATAGGATTAAAATTAATTAATCCTTAATCAAATTTTAATTCAGTGGCTGAAGAGGCCACATGGCGATCTGCTATCTGCTACTCAAAACTGCGGAGCATTGATTTAACCGCTAACATGGTTTACTAAACTACGACGGATCGAAACGCGGACCGTTCGATTATCCGCCATTTCGATTCAACGATTGTGATTTGGCCGAATGGTGATCCTTAACGCGGGATTGGACATGCGGTCACGAAATACCGTGGAATGGTAGGTTCTCAGTCGTTCATCAAAAAAATCAATGGCGGAGATCCTGCCTGGCTACGGGAAAGCATAATCCGAAGGCCTAAACATGAAAACAACTCATTTTCTCAAACCACATGATAGAACTTAATGAAATTTTAAACATGTATTTCCTACATGAACAGAAGTAATGTCGTAGTGTTTGAACTATTACATAAGCTCTTAATACAACTTTAATTAAGTTTAAGTGTCCGAAGCTAGGGTTTAAGAATTTACCAATATAATTGACTTATTTGGATGATCTTGGGCTTTCTGAGATTGTTGATTGTCCACGATTAATCTTCCTGAAGACACAAATGGCTGAAAATGATTGGATCGAATGCTCAGAGGCTTGGACGGAACTAAGGTAGGGGTGGCCGGAAGCTCGTCGCCGGCAGCTTCCTCTCATCGGATTCAGACCTGGATGATGTAGAGAAGCAAATGGAGAGCTCAAACAAAATGATTCTCAGGTTTTGGGAGAGCTTTAGTGGAGAGAGAGACTAGGTTAGAATGAGGCTTCATTTGGAAGACCTAGCCTATTCAAATGTCCTCTGATTGATTTGGACGACTGGGATTAGTTTGGATGGACTCCAGATGGATGCGACCTGGCCTGGAGGTTGTTGGGAGCAAGAGGTATCAAGGACAAAAGGACAACTTAGGTGGAAAGGGGTTTTTTCATCCTCACATGGGCCCTTGGGACCACAAGTCTTAAGTTAGGCTTAATCTCTAGTTAAATCAGGTTTAAAAGAGGTTTAGAGAGCTTCTAGGGTCTACTCAAGTTGATGGAATAATTTGATGTAGAGTGGATTAACTTTGAGAGGGATTTAATCATTTAAATAGAGTTTTAAAGTTTTGTTGACTAGTTGACTAGTCAACAATTAACTTTAACTGCCTAGGTGGCATATGGGGAAGTATCAAGTGCTACTTTAAGTGGAGTTCAAAGGGATTGAGGGGTAAATTTAATGCATGAATAAAGAAACCAATGTTTAATAAGGTTTGACCATTCTCTACCTATTTGTTTATTAGGTTGACTAGTCAACCAGTCAATGGTTGATGAGATGGACTTTGGAAAATATATAGGAGCTGGTTGAATGAACTTGGAAATGATTTGAGTCTTGGAGGTTGAAGCTTGAGTATGAGTTCATGAGTGAAGGGAGATTTAACTAAGTCATATGACTTGACCAAATCAAATCAGATGTGTTTTGACTCATAATATGTCTAAATAAATTTAAACATCCTTTGAGATAGATTTGAGAGCTTAGGAGATTTGATTTGATCAAATGGGTTGGAATAACCTATTTAGATCCTTAAATAACACCTGGGTCAACCTAGGTTGACTTAGTCAACCAAGTTGACCCAAGGGGTGGGTCTAGGTCTCATAAGTTCAAAATGACAAAAGGGATCTAGTAGAGGTGATTTCAGGGTTTAAAAGCGTCATTTAGATCAGATGACTTGTTTAGGCCCTTAATGGTCCTAATGGGTCAATTAGGTTGACTTGGTCAACCAAGCTAACCCAGGGTTAGGGATTAGGTCAAACCAGTTCAAAATGATATCTTGAGTCTATTGGTGGTGATCTCAAGGTCTAGAGAAGTCATTTGGTCAAAATGACCTGTTTGGGCCCTTAATGGGCCTTTAAGTCAACCCTGGTTGACTTGGTCAATGAGGTGGGTCCAAGATCTGGGAATGGGATCAACAGATTCAAAATGACATTTGGAGATCAATGAAGGTGGCCCCAAGGTCTGAGGAGGTAATTTGGTCAAAATGACCTATTTGAACCCTGAAAGACCTTCTTGGTCAACCTAGGTTGACTTAATAACAAGGTTGACCCAAGGGCTGATTTTGGGTCCAATAGGTTGGGTTTGATATTTGAAAATTGTTGGAAATGGTTCCAAGCAATTTGGAGGTCATTTGATTTAAAAAGTGCATTTGAATCCTTAAGGGGAATTTTGGTCATTTTGACCCCTGGTCAACTGGGGGTCAAAGTGGGTCCAACAAAATGCAGTTTAATGCTCAATGGGTCATAATCAGGGGTTTGGAAGTGATTTGAGGTTTTGGAGAAGGCTCCAAGGTTAGTATCCACTGGGTGGCAGGTCTAGTGGTATAGACTGTAAATATTTTAAGGTTTTACAGCCTTTGGATTTTTATTCAATTTCTGGGGTTAGAGACCTCAGAATGGACTCAAATTTGAAGTATTGCCTCTAGAGACATGTCGCATCAGTATGAAACTGATAGACCCTGAATCAAAGGTCATTTGATTGGGTTTTGAAATGTTTAAAAGTTCATTAGAAAAGGCTTTTAAGACTTTGACCTTTAGCCTTTGATTTGGATCTTGCTTTCTGGATTTGAATTGGATTTTGAGTTTAAATGATAGGGTTTGAACTACCTAAATCATTTACAATCATTTAGGTGATTGTAGATGTTTATATAGGATTAAGGTCAGGTCAGAGGCTATGACAACTGGATCTGAATTGTTTAAAGGTCAGGATTGGTCAGGGGTTTGAATTGACTTGAGCTTTGGATTAATTTGAGTCTTGAATAGATTAATTTAAAGTCTAGGTTGGTCTGAGGTTTGAATAGATTTGGGGTTTGGATAGATCTATGGTCTAGGAGAATCCTAAGACCTAGATTGATCTAAAGTCTGGGTAGATCTAGGATTTGGAATTTAAGAAGATCCTAAAATCAAGAAATCCTAGGGATTTAGAGTCTAGAAATATCTTAGGATCTAGAAATCTCAAGGTCTGAGATCTTGAAGAATCCTAGGATCTAGGAATCCTAAGGTCTGGTTTTAAAGGATCCTTATGTCTAGATAAATCTAAGGTCAGGGCATATCCGAGGGTTTAGATTGATCTAGGGTAGATCCTAGGGTATGGGTTGATCTTAAGATTTGGAATCTTGGGGCATCCTAGAATCTAGATAGATCTAAGATTTGAATTTAATATGGGATCTAAATTAATCATAGAGCTTTGCATGATCTAAGAGAAGATTTATCCTAGGGCCTAGATTTATCTGGAGTCTGAGCTGGGTCCTAATGACCTCATTCAAAAATGAGGACAACAAGGGGATAACTATAATGTTATCAAATTATTTCAAAAAATTAATCTTAATAAGGATGAAGTTAAGAAGGAAATCTTAAATCTGAAGGATATAGTTTTTCTTAATGACTTTAAGGAAGTGTTATTCTTTTTCACCAATAGAAACTGTAATAAGTTAGCTGATTGTGTGCTAACTATGCACTTTTTTCTGATTTTTTTTGGGATGATATTAGCTAAAATAATATTCCTCCTTATTTTATTTCTTTGTTAAAGGAAGAATGTGATGTGGGTTCTTAGGCTGTTCTTTTATGCTTAATAAAATTTGTCTAGTGCATTTCGTCAAAAAAAAAATAGTGATTTAGTAGATAGTTATTATAAAGATTGTGTTAATCAAAATACCCCTTTTTTTCTTTGAAGTACTTAACTTTTTAACATAGGCCTTAGGAATCCAATGAATGTATGACCCCCGAAAAGAATTAAGCATATGCATAAAGTCTTTTACTTGTCAAAGTATTAAAAACCTAAGAATTTATTTCAGTTAAGTCCACCAAAGGAATCAAACAAAATGCTTAGAGGTCTTCTTAATTTGATTTAAGTATTTATTAAGTGAGTTGTATATCAACTTTAAGGTAAAGTTATTTTGTTGATTTAACCTAAGTTTAAGTGAGGTAACTTATAAACTTTATTTTGATTTTAATCTTTTAAATTTTATTTAAAGATCTCTATATGCAGTTTATTTTATTTAATTTTTTTGTAATTTATTATTTTTTAATGTATTTTTTTGAAGATTTATTTAATTCATTCTTCATGGAAGGAACTTGGTTGGGGTTTTGATTACTCAAATAAATCTAAAATGTTCAAGTGATTGAGACCATTGGTTAGGAATAACCTATGGATCAATCCATGAAAATTTGGGATTAATTAGATTAATATTTAATTTTATATTAAATTATTTAATGAATTATTCATTAATATTTAATTTTAAATTATTTTTTTAATTAAAATTTGGGATTGATTTTAATTTTCCTTGATTTTATGATTTATTTAAAGTTGTTTAAATTTATTTTATATTTTATGATTTTTCTTTAATTAATTATGTATTTTTGAAATTTATGCCCCAAAATGGGGTCTGATTTTAGGGTTTGTTAATTGCTAACCTAATGAACTCCAATTAAGATAAAATTAATTCTTAGGGTTCAACATGTCACTAAATATGCTGGGTTGGAGCTTCACCACTATTAGATGTCAAGAGAATTTTTTAAATTTTTTCTATGTTATCTAAGAACAACCATAAATTTATTTACCTATTGTTCAATTAAGCCTACAATCAATATCAATTAACCTTTGTAATAATGTAAATAATCCACACAAGTTTGGTGACCTAACTTTACATGTCATTGAAAGAATCAATTTTCTAAAGTTCTAGGTCAAATAATGACCCATAACATTAAATAATCTATTTCAATTCTCACAGGTATCACCAAGACCAAGGAAAAGTAGGTGACATAGGAATATCTCCTAGTTTGCCCCATCTATGATTGAGCTTTAAATGATATACGGCTAGAAAGTAATGAAAGAAAAATAGATAGGGTTCAAATACATATGACTCTTTAAATATTTTCAAATTACTTTTTTAATATATATATATATATATATATATATATATATATATATATATATATATATATATATATATATATATATATATATATATATATATCATTTCCCTAGTTCCATAGAGCTCAAGATCATGAAATTTGGTTCAAAATGATTTTTTTTAGGTTTTGAGTATTTTTTACATTTAAAATAGATTAAATTTTTTTAAAATAGCGGTGGACAATGATTAGCAATCCTTAGTATGGTGGCGTAATCGTAGACCAAGGATTGGATGGCGGTGGTCACACATGTCACATGCTAGTTCATGACTTATCCATGTTAGCTTGAACTAGGCCATCCAATTTGTGTGGTCAGGGATAAATGGGAAATTGTGGCACATGTGGTTTAAACTGGACTGATTGGACAATTCATTTTATGAGATCTAAAAGGTTCGTCTAAAATTGATGGTCAAAATTTCATCTTCTTCCTTCAAATAGGTTTTTAGAAGAATTTGTTATTATTATTATTATGGGTTATTTACTGAACCAAACTTAATAGAATTCTGAGGGAATGTTTTTTTACATATGAAGTGGCTATCTATGAATTTTGCAGGCTACATATGGCCTATTTGGAATGTTATTTAATTTTTTAAGGGGAAACCCATAGAGGGGCCTATGCGTTAATTAAGGAAAATATTACAATGTCCTTAAAAGGGACCTCGAGCTCTCTACTGCCCAAAAGAGCTATAAAAAGAATAAAAAAAAGGCCCTACGAGTTCAAGTTCCCTACTAAGCACTTGTATAAAAAAATCCTAGATACATTCTACTAGGACGGCAAGCAGCCAACACCCAAAAAATAAGAAAGATCTAGAGATAATCTTTAAGCCCCATTTTTCAAGCAAAAAAACCAAAATTCAAAAAGCCTGCACTAAACAACTCCTACAAAAAAAGTAAATAGCAACTGAAGAAGAGCAAAGATGGGATTGACAGCTACAACAATTGTTGATTTGAAAATTTATTCCTAAATTCCTAGGGTAGCAATTAGAGATAATGACCTGGTAGGAAAAGTGCAATGTAATTACAACATAATCATTACTAAAATAGGAGCTGATGACATTGTAAAGGCATATTCCATTTTTTTGATCATAAAATCACAAAAAAAACACTGAAATATTATCCAACATCTACTCGAGGAAATCAACAAGCAAAGATCAGACCACACTTGCCCGAAAGAAAAATCCTTCACAGACCAGCAGCAAATAATAACAAACCAAAAATCCATCCAGCAAGAAGGATATGTGGTGAAATGATAACCACCCAAAAGGCTGCTCCATAATTTTAGCAAAATAAAACCCAGCAATATGATAAGATTACAGAGAGTTCCAGATTAGCTAAATAATAGTACCATAGACCGAAAAGTAATTGGTAGAGACATCAAATCAAGGTTCATCTTCATTCCAAACATGACAGTAAATAGCAATACTCTCATCTAGCAATATATATAACATAAAGTAAATGTGGAACGGACAATAGGCACCAAGCAAATATAAAAACAAACCAAACAGTAATAAGTAAGAGTTCTATCAATTTTAAAATTCCAATCAATAATAATTATAAAAAAAAGCCCGCAATGATTAATACAATAAAAAAGAATATTCAACCACCTGCATTGATCAAAACCAGCCAAATCAACCAAGTAATAATAGTGAATGATATTAACAAACTCAGAATATGCATAGGAGTTACCATTTTTATCCATCAAATTGCACCACTACATAATCAAGGAAATAAAAAACTATAAAGAAAACCAAAAAAACCAATCAACATATAAATTCTAACTCAGGTGTGTAGTATCATAGCAATAATGAAGCTGATAGATAATAAGTTGCTCAATTCTTATCCAGGTCCAAATAAAATAGGGAAAATTCATACACCATAAAAGGCTACCAAGGATACTTGAGCTACTATAACACCAGCTAGACTTAAAAAAAATAGCACCCAATAGAAACCTAAAATAAAAATAAACTTAATGAAAATCCAATGCTGAAAGCAATCTCACCAATTATCAAGCCCAAATAACTAATGACTTTGCAAGAATAGATAATCAGTATCTAAAGCAAACCAACACTTACAAATTGACAACCCCCCTCTCTCCCAATAAGAAGAACATCAAATGAGACTTAGGCCCCTAAAATCATTGCCAAAAGAACCACCACAAACCTTCATGAAAATAGAATAAAAGCTAAAATTATCCTTCACTAGCTAGAGCCAAAAAGCCACCACAAGATAAGAAACACAACAACAAGCATACCAAAACCAAGAATATCAAAATTGGGAATTAAATTCTATTATAAGAAAAACCAAGCTTGTTAAGTCCAATGAGTCATTTAATAAAGGATGGTAGAGAGTTATATGAGAAATCAATAAGAAATTCAAGATTATAACCATGATTAGCTAACCAATTACAAAAGCATTGCCTTCCTAAAGAACATGAGTCAGCTTGACATTAAAAAGGGTTAAAAGTTGCTTAATCTCCCTAAGTAGATAGAATAACTTAGGACTACAAATCTTATCCTCACTATCTTTCAAAAAAAAAAAAAAAAGCATGTGTAAAGCATCAACCTCAATCCTAATCTTAACAATACAGGACAAAGACACAATTTCAAACCATATAAAATAGCAGAGAGTTCAAACAAAAAAAAAAACAAAGCATTTAGGTAAAGGGCTATCATAAGCTATAATAAAATTGCCATTTGAATCTCTAATTATACCACCATAACCACAAGAGTTATCTTTAATAGAGTTATCACTATTTAGCTTGAACATGTTTTGAGGGGGTTTAGACCAATAAATCAACTTAGGGTTACCAGTATTATACTTATCCTGAAGGATAATACTAAAATTCTTGGCAACAAAAGAGAAACATCTAAAATTTTTAGGTGTCAAAAGAATGACATTAAATAAATAATAAACTTTATATTTAATGTTTCTAATAATTTAATCATGGTTCATAGCAGTATTGTTAAAATGAGAATTATTCCTAGCAAGCTAGAGGTATGACAAAATGAGAGAAAGGATGAGGTTGGTAATATGACCTCTCGAATTAGTGAACCACATATGGAGGATATCTTTGATAGAAATATTACCATTAAAATAATTAAGTTTGAAAATACCCTAAAAATAAATCCAAATCATAGTAGCAATGGGACCAGAAATAAACACATGATGCATATTTTCCTCATGGTAGCAACATTGGCACTTGGAAGCAAAAACAAAACCTCTTTTAGTTAAAATCTCATCAGTAGGAACAAGTTTATGCATGATTCTACAAATAAAAGTAGCAATAGTAGCATGTTTGCTTTTATGCCAAATCATGGTAAAAACTTTAGTAGCACTATCTCTAGATTTAAAAGTATTCCAAGCATCCATAAGTCTGAAAATGCCATTGCTAGCCATATTGCACAACAAGAAATCATCAGCATCAACATTTAAAGGAATTTATAAAATCTAGGAAATAATCGATTCAGTAATAATCTGAGCTAATTTAAGATAATCCTAAAAATTGTTATTAATAAAATAATTAACCTTGATGGCCGCAGTAGAAAAAGTATTAAGCATACGATCAATAGAGGTTTGACCAAACCAATGATCTTGCCAAAAAAATAAATTAGCATGACCAATACCCCAGATAACATATGCTTTAACTTCCCATTTGATTACAAAGTCTTTTC
This sequence comes from Dendrobium chrysotoxum, assembly GCA_019925795.1. Taxonomy (NCBI): domain Eukaryota; kingdom Viridiplantae; phylum Streptophyta; class Magnoliopsida; order Asparagales; family Orchidaceae; genus Dendrobium; species Dendrobium chrysotoxum. The sequence goes on from CM034303.1 coordinate 24,954,605, forward strand.
CAAATTTTAGAATCTCCCTTATTGTAAATGCAGACAGTCGGATATTTTCCAGCACAACATTTAGAGGTCATAAACTAGGTCCAAAGGAAAGTTTTAGCACAAAAATTAGATCATAATTTATAGGAGAATGCATAAGCTAAATCCACCATATTCTTATACCCTAAAGCATCTTCCTCCTAAACACCACAAGATTTTCTCTAAGAAGTCAGATGATTTTTGAATTGTCACTTTTGCCTTTCCAAAAGAAAAAATTATTAAATAATTTTTGAAGATGATTACACAATCAATAGTAGGATAAATAGTTTGAAAGATATAAATATGTAAGGAACATAAGACACTCTTGATCTATACCAATCTCCCACCAAAGCTTAGAAAATAAAATTCCCAATAATTAAGCCTATTCTGCATGGCAATGATAAGATCATCAAAAAGGAAGGATCTTTTATGACCTTTAAAAAAGGAGACACCCATATTAGAGATACCTTTCTTAGCCAATGGTAGAGGCATGATAGATATTTAAAAGGAAGAATAGACCCTGAGAGTCCAAGCTAGGAAGTGACCTTTAATATCTTTAAGTACATGCAATTTTCTAATGACACTAGTGATGACCAATGCTTTAGACCTAATCTAGTTAATAGGTGTGTGGATGAGAGTATTGAGGAGATGTTTGAAGTGGATCAGGTAGCGAAAGCTTTAATTGAGGACGAGATAGGAGAGCATAGAACTGATACTTCTCTTTTAGGGGAAATTATTACGTCCGGTCACCGGACCTATCTCCGCGTTCGGACGCCAATAGAAACACGACATGTGGCAAATTTTTTTTATTCTTTCAGTCCGATCGGCCTGACCCAACCCAAAGTTATTTTCATTTTAAACGTAGGGTTGGCGCTATTTTAGAACCCTGCAGTTTTGAAAAAAAAAATGAGCTAGGAATTTGCAGAGAAGAGATGAACTGCTCACCGAAGAGAGAGGGGGAATGGGTGCATGAAACCGGAAGTATGAATGAATCGGAAGTGAACTTAGCTGGATCTTCCTCAGGTTTCAACATTTCGGTAAGTTTTCCTTCAATCTCAGCGCAAGTTGTATGAAGAAAATATGAGCTAGAAAGTTGTAGGGGTTTAGCTGTGTAGAAAAAGGTTATATGGTTTCCGGTCATTAGAGGCACAAGCTCTTAGAAGTAAACAAAGCTGTGCAATCAGTTTAGTGTTTAGGTGGAAAAGTTAATAAACTCTGAGATCTTGTTGTTTATCGATAAAATTAGTTATTTTAGGAAGAAGAAAAACATTGATTTTAGATTTGGGAAAGCTGTAGAAGATGAGCTTTACTTGCGCTTTACCTGCGCTTTACATACGCTTTACCTGCGCTTTAGTTGAGCTTTATTTGCGCTTTAATTGCGCTTTAGTTGCGCTTTAGTTGCGCTTTATATGCGCTTTATTTGCACTTTAGTTGTGCTTTAGTTGCGCTTTGGTTACGCTTTATTATCTGATGTTTTGTTGTCATCTCAAGCTGTTTATAAAGACGAGAGAGAAGCATATGAATGTTATTATACTTATGCCCATGATAATGGCTTTAGCGTGCTGAAGGATCATCACAGTTTCTATCCAAATTCTAGGAAGATAAAATCGAAGGATTTTGTCTGCTCAAAATCTGGTTTCAAGAGAAGTATTGATCTTAATTCAATAAAGAGATTTACTAAACCAGATGTTCGAACCGGTTGTCCTTCTATGGTGAGGTTTGCTGTTGATGAAGTTTGTTACTGGCATGTCAAAAGATTTATTGAATCCCACAACCATGAATTGGCTAGCCCTGCCGACCGACACCTTCTAAGATCATGTAGGAATGTTGTTGAGGAAAAAGCTTCCGTCCTAAAATCAATGACAGATGCAGGAATTAAAACCGTTGACGCATATGCCTACCTTACCGAGGAAGTTGGAGGATATGAAAATATTGGATTCTCTAAGAGGGGTGCCTACAATATTATTCAGAAGGAGAAAAGAGCAAGGATTGAAAATGGTGACACGAATTCTTTGATTCAATTATTTAAAGATCGACAAGTTGAGGACAACATGTTCGCATGGGATGTTCAAATTGATGAGGATGATAGATTGTTAAATTTTTTCTGGGTTGATGGGAGAGGCAGGATAGATTATGAATGTTTTGGAGATGTATTGATTTTTGATACTAGCTATAGGCTCAACAAGTATAATTTTGTATGTGCACCATTTGTTGGTGTTAACAATCATTGGCAGAATATTTTGTTAGGTGTTGCCTTTTTGTCAGAAGAAATAATTGAAAGTTTTACATGGTTGTTTAAAACATTTGTACGAATAATGGGTAATAAACATCCAACAAAAATATTCACTGATCAGGACCAAGCTATGGCTAGGGCCATAGAAGATGCATTACCTCACACTCGTCATAGATTATGCCAATAGCACATCTTCAAAAAGGTTCCATCAAAAGTACCTATCTTCAATAGCAATAATAAAGCCAAAGGTCTCTTCTTTAAGTGTATGAGGAAGTGTGATTCCGAGGAAGTGTTTGATGAGGCACCGGCGGAAATGATCAAGGAAGGGAACCTTCAGGACCATGACTGGTTGCAGGATCTTTATAAGATAAGGAGAAAGTGGTCAACAGCGTTTAATAAGGATTGTTTTAGCATGGGCATTTTATCCACGCAGCATAGTGAGTGTACTAATAATGTGTGTCATGGCATTTCGAAGCCAACAAGTTCATTAACTGATTGTTTTCTTGGGTTAGAAAAGGTACTGATGAATTGGCGGTGAAATGAGCAGGATGAGGAGTACAAATGCAGTCAGTCTAAAATTGTTCCTATGATAAGGACCAGCTCAATATTAAAGCAAGCTGCAAGGTTTTACTCAAGAAAACTATATTCATTTTTTGAGGAAGAATTTATACAGGGTGTGGGAGGAATGAGCATAGACTTCGTCTCGATTGATTCTTCAAAGTTTCTAGTCAACTACATAGAGACTAAGGACCAACAACATCCTTGGGTGGTTGTCTATGATGCAACAGAAGGTAACATTCAATGCACCTATAGGAAGTATGATACCATGGGATTGTTGTGTTCTCACAGTTTGAGGGTTTTCAGACAGTTTGATTTTGCTAAAATCCCCGAGAAGTACCTACTACTGCGATGGTCATCAAGGGCACGAAAAGATATTTATTCAGGTAACTTGGCCAATGCTAAAAGAAATAATAACTTTAATGGTGGTAGGGGATTCATATTCAGGAATCAAGTTAGCAGATTTGCATATCAAATGAGCACAGAAGCTCAAGGTAATGAGGAGGCTGAGGAGTTTATTCTTACCTCAATGAAAGACATGGCTGAAAACTTATACTTAATTCTTGGTGGTAAGATAACAAATCAGAAGAATGCTGCAAGATCCCAAGGTGGCACTGCAAATTTAAAAGATCCACTAAAATGTAGACCTAAAGGCATATCTAATGCAAGACTGAAAAGCCATTGGGAAAAGAAGAAGCGGCCTAAAAGTAAGTTTTAATAAACTGTCAATTATATTATTTCCTTACCTAAGACTAAAGCTGTAGTTTTTTGCAGAGAAGAAACCTATGGTGGAGGAAAAAATAAAGGAAGATCATTGTTCAACACAGATGAACTTCTCAAGCATGCCTGAATGTTTCAGTGAGGAATATATAACCGGCCAACCAAGAAGCCAGTTAGGAGCTGAGTACACTAGATTGATGATGGATTTTATTACATCTGAGTTGGAATTTAATCAATTTGTAGTGTAATAAGTATTGAATTTTCAGTGTAATGTAATAATATTAATTACAATTTAATTTTAATAATGTACTGTTATTTTAATATTTAGTGGGACTTATGAATAATAATTTAATGTTAATATGTACTGCAAGATTTAGTTGCGCTTTCATTGCGCTTTACCTGCGTTGTAGTTGCGCTTTCGTTGCGCTTTAGTTGCGCTTTAGGTGCGCTTTAGCTGCGCTTTAGTTGCGCTTAACCTAAATTATAGATATAGGTAAGATTAATCATTAAAATTAGTTGCGCTTTCAATAAATTACAGATATTAGTTGCGCTTTCGTTGCGCTTTAGTTGCGCTTTCGTTGCGCTTTCGTTGCGCTTTACCTGCGCTTTACCTCCGCTTTAGATGCGCTTTTGTCTCATTTTGTTTCGCTTTGTTTTAGCTTTACTGACTATATAGAGTTACTGGATTTATAGTAAAATTTATAAGATTTAACAGGAGTATATATTAACAAAAAAATGTACAAGATTTACAACACAAAGTCTTTATATTAACACTAAAATGTACAAAATTTACATCTTTATCGTAAGACATAGAGCATATCCAAGTTCAGCCCTAAATTTTGGCATATATTTTTGCCAGTCTTTTAAAGAAGCCCAGTCCATTTTCTTTTTTAGTATGGCTCTCTCCATATACTTGCATACAAAAATTCTGCAGTCATACTCGTTTGACTGGGTTGGAATTCCACGGACAGTTTTTAATTTCCAAGTTGTTATATCGCTTGGAAAGACTCCTACTTTATCTTCATGTATTTGTTTAATCTGAAAAAAAAGTTATTACAATCATGTGGTGATACTAAGTAAAAAAGTTTTATAAAGTCAAGCTTTAAACTTACAACTTCTGTACAAATTGCCTTGTGTTCTGGATTGGGTAACGAATCATATAATTTCCATACTTTCTCTTTCAATTTTCCTATAATTAGTACCCAATGGCTTTGGAAACAAATAGGTTGAACAATGAGTTTGCTTTCCCTAACAGAATCAGGAGTTATGTGCTGTATGAACATTTGATAATCATGTTTGTAACATTTATATAGCTGCAATAATTAAACATAAAATGAATCTAATACCAAAATAATGTTAATTAAAAACTATATAAGATGAGTGTGAAGTCTACTAACCCTGTATAATGGAGAAATGTATAGGTATTTCTGAAATTCTTTTGGGATAATCCTAATCTTTTCGGATAACAAAAAAGCAAATAAATCTACATGGTTATTAGAAAAACACTAATTTGTCAGAATATCATCAATATCCCCTCGGTTAATTATTATGTTTCCTGACTGAAAAATAACGTCATTCCTGCAAAACAAAAAAGCGCAAGTAAAGCGCAGGTAAAGCGCACGTACAATGCAAGTAAAGCGCATGTAAAGCGTAAGTAAAGCACAAGTAAAATACTCTTTAAAATATTTATTTTTTATTTATAGAAACGGCAGGCAAAATGGAAGGCAAAGCGCAACTAAAGCGCAGTAAAAGCGCAAGTAAAGCGCAGTGAAAGCGCAAGTAAAGCGCAGGTAAAGCGCAGGTAAAGCGCAGGTAAAGCGCAGGTAAAGCGCAGGTAAAGCGCAAGTAAAGAATAATAAAACTTACTTCTTATTAAACTTTTTGAAACATTCATCCATGAATGTTTGTTGTTCTGTAGTAAGGAAAATCTTGCCGGGATATTCCAGGTTTATTTCAGCAATGCGAGGTAATATTTGTATTCCCTCTACAGAAATCACATCTTGTTTGGTCTTTTTTTCGTCCACTATGTCAAGTTCTTTTTTATCATCTCTTTTTCTTTTTTTTTATGTGGTTGGTACTTTATTAACGCCTGAGCATCTTGCACTTCTGCCGTGGGTGGTGGTGGAGCAGCTTGACTAGTTGGTGGTGGTGGAGCAGCTTGAGAAGGTGGTGGTGGTGGAGCAGCTTGAGAAGGTGGTGGTGGTGGTGGAGCAGCTTGAGAAGGTGGTGGTGGTGGAGTAGCTTGAGAAGGTGGTGGTGGAGCAGTTTGAGAAGGTGGTGGTGGTGGAGCAGCTTGGAAGGTGGTGGTGGAGCAGCTTCAGAAGGTGGTGGTGGAGCAGCTTTAGAAGGTGGTGGTGGAGCAGCTTCAGATGGTGGTGGTGGAGCAGCTTGAGAAGGTAGCGGTGGAGCAGCTTGAGAAGGTGGTGATGGTGGTGGTGGAGCAGCTTGAGAAGGTGGTGGTGGTGGAGCAGCTTGAGAAGGTGGTGGTGGAGCAGCTTGAGAAGGTAAGGATGGTGGTGGTGGATTTACAGATTGGTTATTCGAGGAAGAGGAAGAGGAAGAAAGAGAGGATTTGATAGGATGATAATCACATTTAGTAAAATGGTCTATGAATTTGTATTGCAACGAATCTATAGTAGCTTCTAGTTTTTCCAAATTATCTTCAAGTCGATCAATTCTTCGACCCAAATTATCTTCAATTCTATTGCACAAATTTTGTAATGCTTCCATGAGTTTATTCTGTACAGTTGACCATTCTGTGGGAAGAGGTTGTTGAGTAGGAGGTAGAGAAGAAGGTTGAATAGGTGGTTGAGGAGAGCTTTGAGGTGGTTCAACATGAGGAGAATGGGGAGAGGGAGGTGGGGAGGTGTGAATCTTTTTGGATTTTGGTGAAGCAAATTTGCTGGGATGCAGATGAGGATGGCTTTCCAAGTTCTGAATAGCATTTAAGTCAGCCCCCAATCCTTCTGCTTCCTCGTTTGTCACATCCTGAAGAACAAGATAAATCTACAAAAAAGATAAAACTAATATCAGAAAGTATCGAGTGTGCTTTAGTTGCGCTTTAGTTACGCTTTAGATGTACTTTAGTTGTGCTTTAAATAAATAACATAAACAGATAAAATAATTTAGTTGCGCTTTATATGCGCTTTAATTGCGCTTTCAATGAATAACAATAAAGAGTTAAAATAAGTTTGTTGCGCTTTAGATGCGCTTAAGATGCGCTTTTGTTGCGCTTTATATGCGCTTTCAATAAATAACTAAGACAGTTAAAATAAGTTAATTGCGCTTTTATTGCGCTTTAGTTGCGCTTTAGTTGCGCTTAAATAAAAAATTAATATTTTGTTATGAAAATTACCTCATTGTTCTTCAAAAATTTAAATAACTTTGTTGCACTCTCTTGTGTATAGTACATTTCCGTATTCCCCTCCCATCTCAGAAACCTTGGTCTTGATTCTGGATTGGATAGTTTATTGCAGGAAAAGTGTTCCAAAAACCAAATCTGTATAATACCACAAATAAAATATTATAAATTAACATTAAAAACCTTAATGAAATGAAATAAATGTAGTAGAAGAGACTTACCAGTAGGAGAGGAAAAAACCATTGATGTAACCTAATGGTTTCTCCATTGCAAACTTGTTAGTAATTGTATTGAATTCATTGACCATGAAATTTCTTATACAAGCAGCCCAATTAATAGAATTGAACTCATTTACATTATTTGCTATAGATATAAGCCTTCTAAAAGTTTTATGGTTATTTAGTGGAAAAAAAGATTAGATAACAAAAACATTATAAAGGTCTTTATCTTAGTAGCATTAACAGATAATCTATCTAATTTTGTGATTTCTGTTTTTATATCAGTTGATAAAGGTCCAGTTATTGGATCGACCTTCCATTTTATTTCATCACCTCTGTTAGGCAAACCTGTGAGGAAATTTTGTTTAATTAGATATATATAGTAAATTTAAAGTATAAAAACATCTCAAAAAATCCTTATTAACAAGCTTACCTGTCAACAATGACACCTCATCAGAAGTGAAATTAAGCAAATGACCATTCACAACAAAGCCTTCATCAGCAGCATTCCAAAATTTCAGAATCTCAAATAGAAGTGGTATACACTGCTGGAAAGCTGGAAACTTCAGAAATTGATGAATTTTCAAATTTTGAAAGGTTTGCTCAACTTCATCATCAATTATCTCGATAAATGCGTCGCAAATTTTTCTGAATGTCGTAACATAGCATCAAGAAGTTACTGGCCTTTGATACGACATCCAAAAAAAAACAAATTAATAAAGCGCAACAAAAGCGCAACTAATTTTAATACTTAATTTAACTATTTATGTAATTGATTGAAAGCGCAACTAAAGCGCAATTAAAAGTTTCTCTTCATACGGTTACGGTTTTCCAATTTAATAAAAAAGGTTAACATATAAAACATAAACTTTTTAAGATCACATTGAACAAATTAGTATATATGAAATAAACATTAACCCTTAAAAATAAAAATATTACATAAAGCGCACCATAAACGCAACGAAGGCGCAACGAAGGCGCAACTAAGGCGCAGCTTTACCTTTTCTAAAATACAGAAGAACTCAACCGTCGTCGTCTACCGCCGGGAACTTGCAAGAACGGAAATGCCAGAGAATGAAGAACCGCACGAGGGCACGAGGGAGAGGGATACCCAGTGAAACTGTCGGGTGAAATGTAAAAAAGGTTCGTGCGCAATATTTGTATTCCAAAATTTGAATCATCTTCGGGTTGGGTCGGGCTGTTCGGGCTGAAAAGACATAAAGCAAAAGTTTTAGATTAAAAAAATTGATGCCAGATGGCGTATTCCTATTGGCGTCCAGACGCGGAGATAGGTCCAGTGACCGGACCTAATAATTTCCCCTCTTTTAGGAGTTCCACCTAGAATGTACGATTAGATATTTAAGCCCATAGATACTTAATCTATAGGAAAATTATAAAAATTTTCCATCATTAAGGTGTCGGTTACATATTTAAAGGCCTTACATGCACATCTTAAGTATTCTTGTAAAGAGGAGCATTAACTTTACCTATAATTATATCTTCTGACTTAGATGAATCATAAGAGGAGAAATTGATGAGGGTTATAAGGACAAATAAAAATGTTTTTGGTTGGATAATTATAAATATTAAGGGTCCATTAATTTGAATGCATAAAATCTCGTTGGAGGATGACAATCAGCCATAAGAATATGCTCAATGGAGACTTGACCTTGTTATAAAAAAAGTGGTTAAGAAGGAAATTCTTAAGTCATTAGATATAAGAATCATCATCCCTATTTCTGATAATTCTTGGATGAGCCTCATACATTGCATACCTAAGAAAGGAGGGTTGATTGTTGTTTCTAAAGAATAGAAAAGAAATTTCATGTTATTATTATGCTAGTATGATTTTAAATGATGCATAAATTAATTGTACAACTACTAAAAGTAAAATTCTAGTGATTTTCTTTTCCTTTATTAAATTCAGATCATATTTAATTGCTAATATAATAATTTATTTTACTAACCACTCTACTATCAAGTACCATATCACTATAAGAGATGCTAAACCGAGATTTATTAGATGGATTTTACTTTATGAGAGTTTTATGTTCAAATACTTCAAAGAAAATGAACAAAAAATCAAGTAGCAGATCATCTACCAAGATTAGATATTAAAAAACCTATGCTTAATGAAAATAAAATACATGATTTTTTTCTAAATGAATATTAATTCGTATTAATTATTCTTTTGTCTTTTAATAAATAACAATCAGAGCTATCTAATTTTATTTATCTGAAATAAATAGAAAAAAATTATTCAAAAATTCAAAGCATTTTTATATACATCAATATTTATTGGTTAATACTATTGACTTTTATTGCTACTGTAATTGATGATGTAATAGATTGAGATGTGATGAACTATAGAAGGATAAATTAATAAAGATAATCAATATAGACATTGATGCATATATTTTCTTATATGCTTTATAACATATTATTCTCTTTTATCTTGCATTGGTTTCAGTTGTAAGATTTTAGTTACTTGTTGAGCTATGTGCACATTTCATGGTTTTATGTATTTTTAGGAAAGGGTAAAGATTTTATTATATGAGGCTCCATATAAGACAAAAATGCAATCATATTTCTTTCCGTGGTTTATTGGTAAGCATTAGTTAATTAATTAAAATGAAAGACACATGCAATTTTTCCAATATAGATCCTTGAGTGTGATAAAATGATATCGGAGTAATGCTTATTGGAAGAATTGAAATATAACTAGAGTTTTTGAGCAAAATAAAAAATTGAATTTTGATTTATAATTAGTTTATTTGAGTTTAAAATTTTATTTTTAGCATGCTCCCTCTTTCTCTCTCTCTCTCTCTCTCTCTCTCTCTCTCTCTCTCTCTCTCTGACTGATAAAGAAATGTCAAGCATGACATTTTTGAAGGTAAGAGATTGTAATGCTGAAATATGTGAAATAAATTATCTTAAAAAACATGAAAATTCTTAAGTATAGCACTTTGGAGTTGATCTGGTGAGCTCTGATGCTAGGCCATGACCAATATATATATATATATATATATATATATCCTTACCTCAACACACCGACTCTCACACTTGATTACTTGGCCAGGAAGAAATTAAAAAGGGGAAGAAGAGAGAAGAGAGAGAAAATTATTTGGAACATATTTGTCAGCCATTTTTGTTATAGATTTTATTCTATTCATTGTAAGTGACTAAGCTCTTACTTCTATTTTCAATGATTTTGAATTCTATAAATTTTATCTCTCCTAAATTATTAAAAATGCATTATCTCCTAATTTCGTAAGCTTTCACCATACAAGTTTGGATATATTATAGATTTGATTATTTTGAATGATTTAATATAAATTTATTACATTTTAAATGTTGTACAAAATGATATCATGTACATGATATGATAACTCCGCATTATACCCTACTAATCCACGTGATTCACTGATTGGGAGTTATATAGAGCTAGAGATTTTTTAGAGTTATAAGGAGTTAAAGTGACTGATTCACATAATTTAAGGGGACTTATAAGGAGTATTAATTGGGAGTTATAAGGGGAGACTGATTGGGACTCATAAGTGTAGGAGCAAGATACCCTTAAGATATACTCTTTGAATATTTAACTACTGATATCAACACCACTATAAACACTGTACTGATATTGTAACTAACACTAATATTATTTTCTATCATATCATTATTTAATGTTTTTGTTAATACTGTTGATTGTCACTGTTATTATGACTAATGATGTAATGGATTGGGATATGATGAGCTATAGAATGATAAATTGATATAGATAATCAATATAGATATTGAAGCATATATATTTTTTATATGATTTATAGCATATTATTCTATTTTATCTTATATTGATTTTAGTTGTAAGATTTTAGTTACTTGTTGGGCTATGTGCTTGTTTGTTAAATTTTGAAAAAGGGATTTGAAAAGTTAATTTTCTTTGGGAGAATTTAATTTTTAGAATTTTAGTTTTGAAGTTGAATACATACTTATGAATGATATATCACCCCGAGAGGTGAAGATATCATTCCCTAATAGGTTCAAATAACAATATTGAAAGTTTCATCCTGATTATAATAGCCAAATTCGAGGAAGAACTGCATCTGACCCTAAAGAATCAAAATGATATTCAACTAAGTACCTAACTATTATAGTCTGGATGAAATATTATTAATTTCAATTTAAAATTCATAACAATAAATGATATATCCTACAAAGGGAAGAGGATATCACCTATTATCGACCATTTAAACATGATGATAATGATCATCGTTAATATTAATTTTCCCAAATAAGATTAATTAAGTTTTTAAAAAATCAATATTAAAAATAGATATGGGGTCTAAACCTTTTACATGAGCAAGCCCTCATATTTAATTAAATCATTTCCTATGAATACTCTCAGGAGTGAAATCAAAGGAGGTGAGGGTAGAATTATCAATCGGGATTCGATCAAAATTGAGCACTTATTTCTAGAAGTCATATGAGGAAAGGTAGGAGGTGTTTTGAGATTCTAAAACACTTCATAAATACCTCAGTCTACCTTATGTGCTGGGCTTTAAATTTTAGTTTTAAGAGGTTTTAATTTGAGTTAATCAATTTATTAGAAGAGTGAAATTATAATCCCAAAAGTTAGGGACTTATGAGTTTGGGTTATCCCTAGATCCTATGTCTAATTTGGGCACTGAACAACAGTGGCCCAAACCTAACTAATCTAGTTCAAAACCTAGACTTACCTCGGCCTAGATTGGTGAGTCAGCTAACCACTTGGGTGCTTTAAAATAATGTGTCTAGTCTCTTTTATGAAAGAGTGGTAAGAACATTAATTAATCAAGTTTAAGGAATCAGTGCCAACATCTAAAGTAAATCCTAATTGGCCTTTTGACTTATATAGGGTAATTGATGCTTGAGAAAATGTAACAAAAATTTTATTGACTTTTTAATTGATTTCTAATGCTATGCTTATAAATTGACTCAAATGCACAAAATAAATGAAGTAGTTTTACAAAGGGTTAAAATTATATTTTTTTCCTAGAGATTGCATAACATTTCCTTAACAAAATTACACTCTAATAGGTCTGGTGGTCTGCTAGAACCCATTGGCAGGGAGATGCCTAACAAGGAAGAGAATATTTTAATATGCATATATAGACTCTCGACAGTCCCAAGCTTACTTCTTAAGTCACTAAAATTATTATGTGAGCTTAAAAATTTTTAATTAACCTGAGTAAAATGGTTTTATTTGTACCCTTACGAACCTTTGAACATATCCAGGCTAGAATAAAATAGAACAAGCAAGAAAAGAAATCTAAAAAAAGTAAAAAGTTCTATTTCATAATTAATTAAATAATCCAATCAAATCTATTAAATAAATTGAAATATCCATATGGAAAGTGCCACTTAATTATAACCCTGGGTCTATAGAAATTAAAAGTGACTGTGTACTACCAACAATAACCCAGATTCTAATCCTAAGACTGACGTAAGTGACTTTGAGTGGGATACTCTACATCTTCACTTCTTAACCTTCTTTCCTTCTATGAGCTCCTTAAATTTGTTGAGTCGTATATCCAAAGAAACTCTTCCCCGAAGGGGTGTTTTCTTTTCTCTTTAGATATTAAAGTCATCCCCATTTGGATCTCCAAATGGAAGGGAGCACTGCCCTAAGGGATGCTCCCTCCACTTTGGATTCCAAATGGGATATTTGCATCCCAACTAAAAGTTACACTTTCATATTACTACTCAATTAAAATTAAATTACATACACAGGAAATAAAAAATCTACACTCAAATGTAACCTATAGGGTTATCTTAAGCAATTATAATAAAAATAATAAGTCATCCTAGGTATTTATATATTTTTGCATTAAATTAAAATTGCAACCACACTTGGCCACGCTCTTTAATTTTAAAGGGGACTTAGCATTTTGCACCAACAAAAATGTTTTTAGTTTAAAGGTTTATATTTTTTCCCCCTCTACTTACAACCCTACATGAGTGTGGGCAAAAGTAGAAAACTCAGCGAGCATCCAGATCATTCTTTACCTATGGGTAATCTATTGCCCATCACATCAATTTATAGATTACAAAAATAAATAAATAATCACATCAATCAATCAATTTTAAACCAGCATACAGTAAAAACCATGAAATACCTGGCATATAATAGCAAAAAAGTTAACACTAACCTAGCCTAAATCTAGAGTGAGTTGTCCTAACAAACCATCTAAAGTGTATATAGAAGGATCCGTGGCTTGGATATGTCCTTGATTGGACAATTTGTTAAAGTTATTTAAGATTTTGGTTTGTTAAAGGTTTAAGGGGTTTGAGTTTGAATTTAAGTATTAATGATTTAGTCAATTTTAAAATTCATTTTTTAAACTTGAGTGATTACTACCATTATTTATACCAGGGTCGTGAAGTTTATTTCTCCTTCCTTGGGGCTAAGCTAATAGCCTTATAGGCCCGGGTTGCCCATTAGTAGCCAGTTTGATTAAGTGAACTTAACTAGTTGGAAATTAAAAGATTAGTAATTTTTTGATTAAATTAATTGGTTGTTGATTTTGTGGATTACGTTAATCAAAATTTTCCATCAACTGATTTGTGGCGTTATAGTAGTGAGCTTAAGGAACCAGGCCAACTTAGGACACTTAACCCGACAACTCAAGGTACTCCATCCTAAAAACATCATCTTCAAAGTGCTTGTTATATATTAAAGGATTGGTTGATCTATTTTATTGATCAAGTTGATGGTTTCTGGAAAAATTATTGAATTTTTAAAATTATTTAATTGCATTAATTACGGGGTCAAAAGTTGACTTTTTAAATTAAAGTAATTTTTGGATTTTTAGTATTTTTCCTAAATACTAGACCTTAAGATGAGTAATTAGACACTAAGTTAGCAAGAATTGGATTTCTTTACATTAAGTTATAAATTTTTGAAGTTACCTAGATTTAAACTGTGGTTGATCGAAAGTTGACTTTTTGACTTTGATATAATTCTGGTGGTTTGACATTTTTTTAAATAATAGACCTTAAATGGAGTTGAATTGCTTTAAGTTTGGCTAATTTGGAATTTTTTGGAATTACGCATTTGATTTTTTAATGTTCGGTTAATTAAATGAGTTTTTAAATTGATTAATTAAGAAGGTTTTTAATGTTTTGATTCAAACTTATTCCAAACTTCATGGAATCATTCTGAAAGGTCAAGGATAACCCATGGGAATGTTTCCAAGTATTTGGAGATTATTTAGAATTTTTTAAAATTTTTAATTAATTAAATTAATTAGTTATTTATTTCACTAAATTCTAAATTAAGCTTAAAATTTAGGTCCAATCAAGGGGCTTTGAATTTTCTTGGGTTAGGGGTTTAATTTTGGTCAATTTCATATGTTATTTTTATTTTATGATTTATTTTGGATTTATTATGATTTTTAGAAGTTCTAGGTAAGGGTTAATTTTAAGTTCATCAACTTTATGGCCTAATGACTTTTAAAATCAGTGAATTCCTATCTATGTTCAAGTGTTTTGAATCTTACCCCTATCGGGTATAAAATTAAATTCCTATAAAAAATTATTTATAATACTAATCCTTAATTTTTGTTCCTAGAGGCCATTAAGTTGCATAGGTTTGGAATCAAAGTCTTCTAACCCTTAATACATGTACATCCAGCCACACCATGCAAAGTAACAACAAGAAAATGGCCTAACTCTTAGTGGACAAGAAGAGGTGTCCTCTCAAATGTTTGGGTTAACCCATAAACCAAACATTTAAAGGGATCCACTCAAAGAGACACTTCCCCATAACATAGCTTTTCATATACTATGGCATAAATGAGATTTAGCATGGTGACTGTCAATCAAACCCATGTATAAGTGAGTGTGCCTAAACCATGATTGATGTAAAAAAATAAAGGTAAATTAACTTAGCATAAGATTGACATGCAAATGCCCTATACACTTGTACTTGGTTTAATCAACTCAATTTGATAAGAAACAAACTCTATTTAAAATTTTAATGAAAGGACCTGATTTAATTGAATCAATCCAAGGACAATTTCTAGGAAAATTTAAAGATTAAAGTTAAATCTACCTTACATCAACACAATATTAATTAATGCAAAAATATAAGTCAAAATACTTTAAAAATTTTACAAAGGATCAAAGACTAGTTGAAGATAAAATCCAAGAATTTCAAAGTATTTGGGACTATACTTAATAAAATATTAATTAAAAACTAAAAAATAAATAATTAGAGTTTATTAAAATTCATGAGACACCTATATTTAATTTTAGTTTTAAAATAAAGAGGGTGAAATTCAGAAGAATCTGATATATTATACATCAATTTTGGATTAGTATTTATTTTTCTATAATATTTTTGAAATTTTTTTACATAAATAGTACTTAAAACAAAATTTATATTAATTAAAGTCAATAGTGGTGGCGGGCCACACAACTACATCAGGACCATCATATCAAAAATGCAGAGATAAGGTGGTCATGCGGTGCTCTTTGGATTGTTTGATCAAAACTACGGCATCGACAGGCAATAATTGCCAATGATTATGCCGTGACAATCATTACGGAATGGGCGACGAGGCATCGTACATCACTTATTCGAGTTAGTAGGCCTCGGATGCTTTTAGATCATCAGTTTCTTGAATCAATGGCCTGGAATTAACTGGATGAGAAACCAAATCGTGGAATAATACATACAGTTGGATCGTGTGGCAAAATAATAAAATCAAGACCATTAATCTCGTGATTAACGGTCCAAAAAAAATTGCACGTGTAAGAACACCATCGTTAACCCTATAAATAGGTTAAACACTTTGTTCTCCCAAAATATTCAACTAATTTTCATAAAATTTTGAATAGTGCTTTGAGGAGTGAAGTGCGAAAGTGGGAATGTGTTTGTTTGGTTTAAAAAGCACTTTATAAAAAGCTATTTAAACCTAAACATATAGAGCTAGGCTTTAAGTTTTAAAATAATTTACTCAGTGGATTTGGATTATCTTGGGCTTGTTGAGCTTGTAGACTATCCATGAATAATCTTCTAAAAGAAATAAACCATCAAAATCACCTGGATCGATGGCGAATCAAGCTGGATGGAGTATTGGGATGGTTTGAATGGAGGATCACCAACGGTAAGCTTTAACTAGCAATTTTGTGTCATGGAAGTATAGATGGGAGCTTGGGGACTAAAAATGAAATGAAGAAAAAAATTGGAGGAGCTCTAAAAGAATGAGATAGCTTGAATGAGGGAAAATAAGGGATCTTAGCTCATTTTACGTCTAGAGTTCAATTTAGACAGCTCTGATCGATCAAACCACCTCCTTAGATCATTGACATGTGCCCTAGGCCATTGAGATGGTAGGTGGAAGAATGGAAAAGGCCATAATTCTATTAGGTGCTTTTGGCAAGGGGGGACCATTCCTTCCCTTTTTGGTTAAACTAGGACTTGAGACTAGTTTGGAAAGCAACTAGAGAGCTTCGGCTCTAATTTGGAAACCTTGAATCAGCTAGCTTTAGAGAAAAAAACTCATTTAGACTAGGTGGGTTGACCATTTGGAGAAGCTTTAGATTTAAGTTAACTAGTTTGACTAGTTAACTGGTCAAAGGATATTGAGGTGGTAAGGGAGGAGTGAGGACAGCTAGTTGAGTGAAGTTTAAGGCTTTAAAGCAAAGCATTCAGAACTTGTAAGGGGGAGTTGACCAATCAAGTGAGGTTTGAATGACTTGTTGACTGGTTTGACTAGTCGACTTGCTCAAACCATGGAGAGGTATAATTCAAATGATTTTTAGGGGCTGCTAGGGTAGATTACAATGGGTCTTGAGGGATAGATCTATTGCATATGTGAGGGGATCTTTTTATGGTTGTGTTTGACTAATCATAATGGTTTGAACAAGTCGAACCAAATATGGGTTGGCTCATGTATGCTTGAGGATGACTAAATTATGAATTGAAATGGGATTGAAGGGTTTGAAGAGGTTTGAATAGACTGAATGGATTGAATTTGGTTATATAGCCCAGCTTTGACCATTGATGACCTAGTTGACCAAATTAACTATTCATTGGGTCAAAGTGATCAGTTAAGTTCAAGTCATTAAGACAGGTGGTCAAAGAAGTTTGAAGAAATTTAGGCTTGATTTGATGTAAATAAAGGTTAATGGTTAACTTAGTCAACCATAGTTAACTTGGTCAACCAGGTCAAAACAAACTATGGATTTGGGTTCAATGCAGTCCTAATAATGTCAAGGATACATTGGAAGAGGTTTTAAGACTTGACATGCCTAAGGCATCTTGATTTTTGGGAAAAGTCCAAAAATGCTCTTAAAGGACATTTTGATCATTTTGACCCTTGGTCAAACTGGGTCAAGCAAAATGCAATTTATGATCAACATATCATAACAAGAGTTATGGACATGGTCAAGGGTTTTGGAAAAGGCCCCAAGGTCAAATTTCATAGGGTGGAGAGTCTAATGGTGTAGGCTTGTTTGATTAAAAAAAATATAGTTTTTTTTAAAAAAGGTTTAATTTTCTTTGGAAAAGTTAAATTTCTGGAATTTTAATTTTATAATCGAACACTTATTATGAATAATATATCACCTTGAAAGGTGAACATATCGTTCCCTAATAGGTTCAGATTACAAATCTTGATTTATCCTGATTATCGTAGTCAAACTCAAGGAGAAACAACAAATGATCTCAAAAGATCAAAATGATGTTAAATCCAAGGTTTAACTATAATAATCTATTAAAGAGATCATTAATTTCATAATCAAGATCACGATAATAGTACGATATATCTTTTTAAGGAAAGAGGATATCGTCTATTATCGATCATTTGAAAATGAGGATAATGATCGTTAACTTTTGATTTCCCAAAGATAATTAATTAAAGTTTTGAAAAAGATTAATTTTGAAATCAGGTCTGGGTTTCTAAATCTCCTACGAGCGCTAGCACTCGTAGTTAATTACATCGTAGGAAACCAGAAAATTTCCTACGAATACTCTCGATTAAAATAGCGATACGAATTTTTCTTAAGATTTCAAAGATCGATATCAAAGAAGGTTAAGGACTTGAATTTTCAAGTGGGATTGGTTCAAGGTTGAGCAGTTCTTTCTGGAGTCAAAGGAAGAAGAGTAGGAGGTGCTTTAAGATTCTGAATCACTTCAGAAACACCTCAAACTATCCTAAGTGTTGGGCTTGAATTAGATTGAAAGATATTTTAATGTTTAAGTGGTCAATTTTATTAGAAGGTGGGAATTAGATTCCCGGAAGATTGAGGTCTTAAGATTGAAGACATGCCTCAGAACCTAAGTCTAAAATGGGTACTGGAAACCAGTGACCTAGAACCTAGCTAATGTAGTGCAATCTGGACTTACCCCGGCCTGGATTGGGGAGCCAGGTAAACCACCTAAACACTTTTAAAAAAAACATGAATCAAAGTCTTTTAAATGTAGAGTGGTTAGGGACATTGATTAAGATTGGTTTAAAGAATAGGGGTCGACATCTATAGCAGATCCTAATTGACCCCTTGACATATGTTGGGTTAAATGCTTAAGCTAGAAATGCAATTAAAGATTTAGACTCAATTTTTAATTTGTATCTAATGCAATGCATGCTAGTTGACTCGATGAAATACTTAAATCAAAATGTAGCAGTTTTAAAATCAGGCTTAAAAATAGATTTTATCCTAGAGATTGCACAACATCCCCTTGGACAGAACTGCACCCTAATAGGTCAGGTGGTCTGCCAGAACCCGCAGGCGGGGAGGTGCCTAACAAGGTAGAGAAAAGTTAATATGAATGTATGAAAAACTCCCGGCGAGTCTGGGCTTACTTCTTAAGAGCGTTAGAGTTTCTATCTGAGCTTAAAAATTTTAATTTTGTTTAAGTAGAAAAAGTTTATGACCGTACCCTCACGAGCCTCCGATCAGGTTCCAGGCTAAATCAAATACGACATGCAATAAGCGTCAAAAAACTACTAAAAGCATGCAAGTCCTTAATCGCAATCAACATCAAGTAATCAAATCAATCAAATAATTAAATTAATTAAATAAATGCTCAAACTGAAAGTCCATAGGCAAGTGCCCTTAAATTATACAACCTAGGGTCTACAGTAAAGTAAAGTGGCCGGGTACCACTGACTACAACCCGAATTCTACTCCTAAGATTCAAGTGACTTTGAGATTTGAGATTCTGCTCGTTCTTCACTTCTTCGTCTCCTTAGAACTCCTTGGATCGTCTGGTCTGGATATCCAAATGAAAGGAAACTCCCCCTGAATAAGGGTGTTATCTTTTCTCTTTGGATATTTAAACTTCATCCTAATTTGGATCTCCAAATGGATAGGAACTCTCCCCTAAGGGATTTTCCTTCCTCTTTGGATTCCAAATTGGATGTTTAAACATCTCAATCTCAAAGTACTTTAAACTTACAACTCAATTTACATTCAAATTACATCAATTGAAATTAAAAATCTAGACTCAACAACCTGCAGGGTTATCCTAATAATCAACAGTTATATTTACATCCCAAGCAGTTAATATATTTGAAATTTAAATGCTCAAACCAGCCACACTTGGCCATGCTCTTTTTGATTTAAAGGGGGACTTAAGCATGCTTAGCACCTGTGCAATTTAATAATTATGATTTTGCCCCCTCTAATTTATGCCCTGTATAAGCATGGCCACCTGCATAAGATTGAATTAGTACAAATCATCCCTAGCCTAGGGGTAGATCTAATCGTACGATCAATCACATCACAGAGTGCAGTAAATAGGTAAACAAACACATCAATTCTACTACTAGCGAACAGCATGCAGTAAAAGCTCGAAAATCTGGCACACAGCAGAAAAGTAAACACCGTCCTAGCCTAAGACTAGAGTTGGTTGTCCTAGCAAACCATCTAAAGTGTGTGAGGTAGGCTATGTGGCTTTGATATGTCCTAAATAGGCACTTGATTGAAGTTGTTTGAGGTTCAAATTGGTTGAAGGTTTAAGGGAAGATTTAATTTGAATTTAAATATTAATGACTTGAAATTGATCTTAAACTTGATTTTAATTATTTGTTGGATACCACCTTTGTTTCACACCGAGGCCGTGAAGTTTATTTCACCTTCTTTGGGGCTAATTTAATAGCCTCGTAGGCCTGGGTTACCCAGTGGTACCCGATATAATTAAGTGATTTCAGTTTGATTAATGTTTGAAAGTTGATTAAATTTTAATTAAATTTGATTGGTTGCTGGTTTTAAAGTTGATTTAAGATTTTCTGGAATTTTTAACAATTTATTGAATTTTGGAATTTTCTGGATTATTTTATTCATTTAATTCAAGGGTCAAAATTTGACTTTTTGATTTAAAAGGTTTTCTGGAAATTTAATATTTTATTAAAATACTAGACCTTAATACGATCAGTTAGACAGTAAGTACACTAAAATTGGATTTTTCTAGATTTTATTGTGAAGGTTTGAAGTTTTGACTTGAAATTTAACTAAGTTTGACCAAAAGTTGACTTTTTCAAAATTGATTGATTTTTGGAAACTTAACATTTTTAATAAATATTAGAGCTTAAGATGAGTTGTATGCCTTTGAGATTGCTCAATTTGGAGTTCATTTGAATTAGTTATGAATTTTTGAAGTTTTGAGTATTTAATGAATTATTTAAATTGTTTAATTAGAGACCCTTTTTGTGATTTGGATCCAAATGATCTCCAAACTTCTTGAAATCAACTCGAAAGGTCAGGAATGACCTAAGGAGTGATTTCCAAGTGTTTGAGAAATTTTTGGAATTTTTAATTATTTTTAATTAATTAAATTACTTAAATTTTAGATTTCAATTAAAATTAAATTAAACTTAATTTTGAAATCCAATCAAGAGGCTTTTATTTTTCATTGATTAAGGGTTTGATTCTGGTCAGTTTGAGGGGTTAATTGTAATTTTTGGATTTAATCTTGATTTACTATAGTTTTTGGAAGGTTTTAAGGCTTAATTAAGGTTTAAACTTGATTAGGTTAATTAGGGGGCTTAATGATCTCAAAAGTCAGTGGGAAATTTTCCTAGGGCTGAGGGTGTCACTATGTTCAAATGGTTTTAGTTTCAAATCAATTGGAATTGAATCCTAATTATCAGAATTTTTCTAAGTTTTCTAAATGAGTCCTTAATTGTTGTCCTTAATGACACTAGGTTTGAATAGGTTCAAATCAAGGTTTTGCTAACCCTTAGATATAACATATGCATGATAAATACACATATAAACACAATCAATCCTATGTCTAAGAGAGCCTTAAACTAAGTGGTGTGTGTATGTCCTTAAACATGCATAAATTAATACTTAATTAAATTTGAACAATAATTAGATTAGTAAATGATTAGAGCATAATTATTCACTAACACTCCCACAAGATTTCTTATTCAAATATGCTGATCTATGTTTAAAATTCCAAAGTAGATCTCTCAACCTAAAATATTTAAGTATTTATGTATATATTTCAAAATAATTTCAAAATACACTTAATCTATTCATAGAATTATATATAGATATAGGTTTTAAATTAAGAATACTTAAGATATGATTAGGGTGATTTCAATATCTAATTGAGAGATCTACTGATCTACTAAGCTCATTTGAAAATAAGTTTCTTAATTTTCAAAATAATTGACTTAATATTTAATTAGATATTAATTAAATATTAAAATAATTAAGTAATTAAAATAAGTTAAAATTAATCAAGTTTTGATCTCTGAATTTGATTTCAAATTAAAGTGCTTAATTTTCTGAAAATTTTGATATATTACACTTAATTTTCTGATTTAAAATGAATTTCTTATGAATTTTTGAAGTTTAAACCAATTAAAACAGATTTTTAAATAATTTTAAATTAATTAATGATTAAAAATAATTTGAAAATTAATTAATTTAAATCTTGAGAATTTTCTGGAATTTCAAAATTATTTATATATATATATACTAATCTTTAAAAGTATTTAAATTATTATTCATTAATTAAATATTAATTAATAATTAGATATTTAGTTAATTGAAACATAAGATATAATTTGAATTAATTTAATTTCAAAATTAGAATAATTTAAAATTAATTAATTAATTATTGGATATTAATTAATTAAATCAATGAAAATTAATTAATTATTAAAGTATTAAAATATTATTACTCATTTAAATAATATTAAAAAAATTTCAATTAAATGTTATTTAAATTTTTAAATATTTTTAAGATTAATATTAAGTTTAAAATTAATTAAGTATTAATTAATTATTTAAATATTTAATTAAAATATTAAAGGATATTTAAACATTTCAAATTATTTTAAACTTTTAAAATATTTTAATTAAAATTTTCTAATTAAAATTAGTATTAATTAAAATATTAATAAATTATTTAATATTAATTAAAAATATTAAAATTATATATATATCATTAAAAGTTTAATATCATTTAATATTATTTAAAATAATAAACCATTTAATATTAAAAAAAAAAATAATTTAACATTAATTAACACTTTAAAATCAGTTGATATTAAATAATATTATATAGTATTTAACATTAATTAAAATATTAAGTAAAATTAATAATTAATTAAAGTTGTAAATTATTTAAATTAATTAATATTTAATGATTAACATTTAATAATTAATATTTAACAGAATATTTAATACTTTAAATATTAATTATTAATTATAATAATTAATATTTAAAATTAATATAATTTTAAAATATGATTATAAAATTAGGTTAATAATAATTTCAAATTAAGAAAATTTAATTTTTTTTAAAATGTAATATATATTTTATTATTTAAAATTAATATTTAATATTTATTTTAAAATAAATTAAAATAAAAAAATATTTAAATAAAATAAAAAAAAGATTTTAAAATCAATTTTTAAAAAAAAAAAAAAAAAGACAGCGGGAATGACACGTGGCAACGTCTGGTTGGTGGATCCAGAACCACGGCGGCTGCGCTGAGTCGGTCCACATGGCGGAATCTAGCTCGTCCGATTCAAACCACGGCTACAGGAGGGGCACGTGGCGGCATCAGGGCGGTTCGCTTAACAGCGGCTAATGATTGCCACGGGGGCAATCATTAGCATTAAATGCGAATGATTGCTGGCGACGGGCCGCAATCACTTAACCACGTCAGCACTATCCTACGCCGTTTGATCGCCCACTGTAATGATTTAACGGCTACGATTTGTCCGGACAGAGATATCAGCTGCCGGATCAAGTCGGCAGTTAATAAGAACCGCGGAATGGCTCAATCAAGACCGTTGATCAGAATATCAACGGTCTGAAAAACGTGCGCCTGAACTAAACCAGGAAAACGCCCTAGAAAGCATTTTTTGGCTCGTTCAAGCGATCGGATCGATCAAATATAACGAAATTTTAAACTTACATAGATGAAATGAACAGAAATAATGTGGGGTATATTTTAAAGCTTGAAAATCACTTTTTAGAAAGTTATTTAACTTTGAGCATGTAAACTAGGGTTTGAGTTTTCTTGGAATTTTACCGATGGATCTTGGATTTCTTTGATTCTCTGAGCTTGTAGTTTGTCCTCGCTCAAATTTGTAGAAGAAACTCCGAGCTTTTGACATCTGGATGGGGAGTTATACGCCTTGGACGGATTTGAGGCTTGAACCCGCCGGATGGTCATCGCCGGTGAGGTCTTGTCGGTGAGGTTTGATCTGGGATGAATGTAAGAGGAGTGTAAAGCCCAGGAATGCTCGAGCCTAGGTCTGGGATGGTTTGAAGAAGTGAGAGAGTGTGTGTGTTAGAATGAGAGCTCAAAACAAGGTATTGCCATATTCAAACATTTCCAGGTAGTTTGGACGGCCAAGATTGCTTTGGTTGTGTTCTAGGATGCTGCCAAATGTCCCAGGGGTTGTTGGGAGCAGGAGGAATCAAAGGACACAAGGACAAATGACATGTAAAGGTCATTTTGTCCTTTTGTGGCCATGTGGAATTAATGAGAGCCATAGGATCCTCATCTAAAGGCTTAGAACAGTTCTGGGAATGTTCTAGAGATTGTTCAAAGAGCTGAAGTAGTTTTAAGGATGGATGTAATTAGCTTAAGAAGGGTTTTGACCACCTTTGACCACTTCCTAAGCTTGGTTTGACAAATTGACTTGTCCCCATGCCACATGGCAGTTAAGGTGGCATGGGAGAATGTTTGAGAGCTGGTTAAATGAGTTGGAAGGGTTTGAAATTGATGTAAAGATTGATTAGGTTTAAATGGCTAAAGGTTTAAATTGGTCAACCTGGGTTGACTTGGTCAACCAGGTTGGCCCAGGGCCAGGGTCTAGACTAAATCAATTTCAAATAATATTTGAAGTCTGGCAGAAGTGGTTTGAGAGTTTGAATAGGTCATTTGGGTCAAATCACCTATTTGAACCCTTAATGGGCTTAATAGGTCAACTGGGTTGACTTGGTCAACCAAATTGACCCAGGGTTAGGGTTTGAACTGGAATGGTTTGAAATGATGAATGGGGTATAATAGAGGTGGTTTCAGGGTTTAAATGGGTCATTTAGATCAAATGACCCGTTTAGGCCCTTAATGGGCCTAATGGGTCAACTAGGTTGACTTGGTCAACCAGGTTGACCCAGGGTCAAGGATTGGGTCCAACCAGTTCAGAATGACATTCTGAGTCTGCTGGTGGTGATTTCAGAGTCTGGGGAGGTCATTTGGTCAAAATGACCTATTTGGGCCTTTAATGGGCCTTTTAGGTCAACTCTGGTTGACTTAGTCAACCAGGTAGGTCCAGGGTCTGGAAATAGGTTCAACAGATTTGAAATGACATTTAGAGACCAATGGAGGTGGTCCCAAGGTCAGAGGAGGTCATTTGGTCAAAATGACCTGTTTTGACCCTAAAGGGGCCTTCTAGGTCAACTAGGTTGACTTGGTCAACCAGGTTGACCCAGGGGCTGGTTCTGGGTTCAATGGGTTTGGTTTGACATTTGAAATTTGCTGGAAGTGACTGCATTTGATTTGGAGCTCATTTGACCAAAATGACTATTCATACCCCATAGGGGTATTTTAGTCATTTTGGCCCCTGGTCAACTAGGGGTCAAATTGAGCCCAACAAAATGCAGTTTACTATTCAATGAGTCATAATCAAGGGTCTGGAGGTGATTGGAGGCTTTGGAGAAAGCTCCAAGATCAAAATCCACTGGGTTGTAGGTCTAGTGGCATAGACTGTAAATATTTGAAGGTTTTACAGCCTTTGGATTTCAATTCAGATTCTGGGGTTAGAGATCTCAGAATGAGCTCAAATTTGGAGGGTTGCCTCTAGATACATGTCATATCAGTGTGGAACTGATAGATCTTGAATCAGAGGTCATTTGATAGGGTTTTGAAATGTTCAAAGATTCACTGAAAAAGGCTTTCAGGACTTAACCCTTTGGCCTTGGATTTGAGTTTAGAAATCTGGTTTTGAGCTGGATTTTGATCAAGGTTTGAATTAAGGATATGGATTAAAGTCTGGATTGATTGATGCTTGAATTGAATGAAAGTTTGGATTAATCCTAGATCTAGATTGATCTAAGGTCTATGCTGATCCTAGAATCTAGGTAGATCTAAGAACCTGGAGTCTAAGAGAATCCTAGGGTCTGGGGAAGTCTTAAGCTGTAGATCTAGGAGAATCTCAAGATCTAGAGTAATCTGGAAGGTAGATTGATCTAGAACCTGAATTGATCCTAGGGTTTAGAATAGATCCTAAAGCCCAGATTCTAGGAGGATCCTAAAGTCTAGAATGATCCTAGGATCTAGAAGGATCTAAAAGGGATCCTATGGTCTAGAATAGATCCTAGGGACTGGAGTCTGGGAGAATCCTAAAATTTGGATTTGTCTTAAATTGTATTGATCTAGGGTCAGGATTGATTTGAAACTGGATTGATCTATGATCAGATTGATCCTAGGGTCAGAATTAAATCGTAAGGATTGGAATGATCCTAAGGTCTGGATTGGTCCTACTGACCTCATACAAAAATGAGGTCAACAAGGCTATAGATATTTGATTGCTTTATAGCATTTTAAAATCAATTAAATTTTTGGGGTTAAAGGCCTCAGATTTAGCTCAAATTAGAGAGTTGACCCTAGGGATATGCATGGTTAATATACAACTAATAGATCATGAATCATATGTCATTTGATTGGATTTTAAGGTGACTGAAAAATCACCCCAAAAGGGTTTCAGCACCTGGGTCCTTAACCTTGAAATTTTGACCTGGGAGTGTGGGTTTAGATTGGATTTTGAGTTAAAATGGTTGAGTTTGAATGTACCACATCCATCACAATCAAATGAATGATTGAGATTGATTGGGTAGGGTTTAAAGTTTGATTGAGGGCTAGACTAGAGTCTGGAGTAAAAAATTGAGCTAGAAATAAAATTGGAAAGTAGACTAGAATTTGAGTAGGGATTAGATTGGAATTTAATTGGGACCTTTCTAATTGACAAGTGGACACTTTCCAACCCTCAGGTCACCAGGAGGGAACCTAGGTAGGTCTTTATGACCTCATACAGAAATGAGGTCAATATTGCTCATTACATGGTTTTATATATTTTTAGGAAAGGGTAAAGATCTTGTGATATGAGGCTGTAGACAAGATAAAAAAAATAATCATGTTTCTTTCTATTATTTATTAGTAAGCTCTAATTAAATGATTAAAATGAAAGATAGATGTATTTCTTCCAATATAGATCCTGGAGTGAGACATATAGTAAGGGGTATTTCTTTATATAACAGCTAAGCTAATGAAAAAAATATTTTGTTCATGATTCTAAATTTTATTTTTGGGATGAGCTATATCATTTAAAGAAGCGTAACAACTTAATTATTAGAAGGTGTGCCCCATTATTGGAGACTAAGAACATTATTAGGTGTTATCATGGTTCTAAATGTGGAGGGAGTTTTAGAGATTTTAAAACTACTTCTAAAATCATGCATTTTGGATTCTATTAGCATACACTATTTAAAGATGTAAATGATTTTGTTGAAAGATCTGATAAGTGTCAAAGAGTAGGAAATTTAGCTAAGAGAGAAGAAATGCCCTTAAATTACATTTAAAGGTTGTCATTTTTTATGCTTGGGGAATAGCCTTTATGGGTCCTTTTGTCCCTTCATTGGGAAACCAATTCATATTGATATTAGTAGATTATGTCACCAAGTGGATAGAAAGAGTGGTTGTTCTTAGGAGTGCTACTAAAGTGGTGATTAAATTTTTAAGAAAAAATATTGTTTCTAGATTTCGAACACCTATAGTAATTAGTAGTGATGGAGGAAGCCATTTCTATAATAAGAGAATTGAGATATCATTATCTAAATTTTGGATTCGACATCGAATAGCTATAGCTTATCATCCCTACACTAGTTGTAGGCTAAGATTTTAATAGAGAGATAAAATAGAATTTGTAGAAAATGATCAATCCAAATAGAAAGGATTTAGCACTTAGGTTAGATGGACCTTGTTAGGCTTATCAGACCATTTAAAAAACCCCCATAGGTATGTCTCCCTATAACTTAGTTTAAGCAAAAGCTTTTCACCTACCTCTTGAGTTAGAATATAAGTTTTACTGGGTAATCAAGAGATGAATTAGAATTTGAAAGTTGTAGGAAAAAAAAGATTACTATGGTTAAATAAACTGGATGAATTTAATTGGAGGCTTATGAGAATGCTAAATTTTAGAAGGAAGAAATTAAAAGATGACATCAATTTATGTTGAATGAGAAGAAAGTTGCCCCAAGATATGAAGTGATTTTATTTAATTCAAGATTGAATTTATTTTCTGCATCTTTAACACTATCGTTGTAAGGTCCCATGTCTTGGATGAGAAAAGTAGAGGTTATGTTAGGTAGTCGATAGCCAACGTAAAACTTGTCGAATAATCATGAAATGAATCCTTAAAAAATTGTGTTAATGTTAGGGCATCCCCTAGAAGCGATGTACTGTATGGCTTGAATACAGTGACAAGTGTGCAAGGGCCACTACACCAGTGCCCGGGTGTAGTGTTAAATAGGCAAGGGTTCCTACATCAAGGATGAATGTGGGCAAAGAAACTAGTCCATGAAACTAAAATTAGGATATGAACTTGGAATATAGGTTCCCTTATAGAAAAATTAATGGAATTAATAAATATTATGATTCATAGGAAGAGAAATATTTTGTTCATTTAGGAAACTAAGTGGGTTGGAGAGAAGGCTAAGGAGATTGATAGTTTATGTTTTAAATTATAGTATTTAGTAGGAGTCTTACTAGAAATGGTGTAGGAGTGATTATAGATAAGAGTTTAAAAGATAATGTTACAAAAATTAATAGAATTGGAGATAGAATTGTAGCTTTAAAGATTGTTGTTGATGTTAAGATTGTTAATATTATAAGTGCTTATGCTCTCACGTAGGTTTGGATATGGGTTCAAAATTAAAATTTTGGAATGACTTGGAAGAATTAATACAAAAGAGACCTCTTAAAGAAAGAGTTTTAGTTGGAGGAAATTTAAATGAATATGTTGGTAGAGAGGTAAATGATTTTAAAAGCATTCATGGTGGCCATAGATTTGGAACAACAAATGAAGGAGGTAAGACCATATTAGATTTTTATTCAGCTTATGATTTTTAGTTGCTAATACCTTATTTAAGAAAATAGCTGAGCATCTCATCACTTATAAAAATGAATATAGTACAACTCTGTCTGATTATTTTCTTATAAGAAATAGACCATTTAGATTGCAAAGATTTCAAAGTTATTCCAAGTGAAAATTTGTGTACCCAGCATCAATTATTAGTTTTGGACTTTAAGATAAAGGGACGACAACAACAAACAACAACAACAACAACATCAAGCCTTTGTCCCACTACGTGGGGTCGGCAACATGAATCCTTTTTCTCCATTGTGTTCGGTTCAAAGTCAAATTCTCGTTTAAATCTAATAAAGAAAGATCATTTCTAATATTTTCTAACCAAGTCTTTTTAGGTCTACCTCTACCTTTCTTAACATAAGTCAAGTCAATACCTCTACTTTCCTAACTGGGTCATCGGAAGGCCACCGTTTTATGTGACCAAACCATCTAAGGCGACTCTTTTTAATCTTATCCTCCACTACTCCAACCTTTTCATGTATGTGCTCATTTCGTATCCTGTCTCTAAGAGTAAATCCACTCATCCACCTGAGCATCCTCATCTCCGCAACACATAACTTAGTATTGTGCTTCTCTTTTAATGGCAAACATTCTGCACCATAAAGCATTACAGGTCTTACCACCATCTTATAGAATTTTCCCTTAAGTTTGAGGGGGACTTTACTATCACACAACAAGCCCGATGCATTCCTCCACTTCAACCATCCAACTTGAATTCTACTGATAACATCCCCATCTATTTCACCATCACTCTAAATAATAGATCCAAGATATCTAAAATGTGTTCTCTTATTAATGACTTGATCGCCCAAAGTCACAATCCCCTCACTAGGTCTATTACTGCTAAAATTACTCCATGTATTCAGTTTTAGATCTACTCAAGCGAAAACTTTTAGACTCTGAGGTTGATCTCCAGACTTTAAGTTTACCTTCAACTCTCTCTAGTCTTGTCAACAACAAGAATATCATCAGCAAAAAGCATAAACCAGGGTACATCCTCTTGTAAATGTCTAGTGAGAACATCCATGACTAACACAAAAAGATATGGGCTTAAAGCTGATCCTTGATGTAATCCAATCGAAATAGGGAAATACTTGGTCAAACCACCTTGTGTTTGAACACAAGTAATAGCTCCTTCATACATAACTTTAATGATTTGAATATAAGCATTATTAACTCCTTTCTTTTCAAGAACTCTCCATAGCACTTCTCTTGGAACTTTATCATATGCTTTCTCTAAATAAATAAATATCATATGTAGATCCTCCTTATTCTCCCTATATTTCTCCATCAAACCTCTCAGTAAATGTATGATTTTAAGATAAAGGGACAGAAAATAAAAAATAAAGTAAAATGATATTCTTGGATTAGATAGGGGCATTTAAAGAATATTAACAAAACTAGTTTTGAGAGTAAGATTTTAGATCTTAAGATTTTGTCTGTGTATAAGGATGCTAATATTATGTGAGAAAAAGTGGTTAGTGATATTGAGAATATTACAAAAGATGTGCTTGGAGTATCAAAGGGAAAAGCTCCTAATAGTAAAAATAGTTGGTGGTAGAATCCAAATGTGTAAGAAAAGATAAAAAATAAGAAGATTTGTTATAAAATTTGATTTAAATATAAAAATTATGATAATTGAGAAAGATATAAAGAGGCACGTAATGAATATAAGAAAGTGATATGTAATGCAAAGATCTTAGCTTTTAATGATTTATATAATAGATTAGATACTAAGGAGGTAGAAAGATATATGTATAAGTTAGCCAAACAAAGAGATAGGAGTAGTAAGGATTTAGTTCAAGTGAAGTGTATTAAGGATGAAGATCAAAAAGTACTTTTCTTAGAACATGATATTCAACAAAGGTGGATGAGATATTTTGCTAAACTTTTTAATGAAGATTGTGAAAATACGATTTAATTTAGTGACCTTAGAACTGTAAATGAAAAATAAAGATTTTTATTTTTATTAGCGTATTAGTAAAACAAAAGTTAGAGAGGATTTAAAGAAAATGAAGGGTGGAAAAGCGGTTGGACCTAATGATATTCCAATAGAGGTGTGAAAAAGCGTAAGAGATGAAGGAATTTCTTCGCTTACTAAACTTTTAAATACTTTTTTGAAGACTAAAAATATGCCAGATGAGTGGAGAATGAGTGCATTAATTCCTATTTTTAAGAATAAAGGTAATGCATAAGATTTTGTGAATTATAGATTATTTAAGTTAATGTGTCATACTTTAAAACTACGGGAGCGAGTTGTGGAGTGTAGGTTGCGGCGTAATACTAATGTTTCTCAAAATAAATTTGGATTCATGCTGGGTAGGTCTACTATGGAAACCATACATTTATTGAGAGATTTGATGGAGAAATATAGAGAATAAGGAGGATCTACATATGATATTTATTGATTTAGAGAAAGCATATGATAAAGTTCCAAGAGAAGTGATATGGAGAGTTCTTGAAAAGAAAGGAGTTAATAATGCTTATATTCAAATCATTAAAGTTATGTATGCATGAGCTATTACTTGTGTTCAAGCAGAAGGTGGTTTGACCAAGTATTTTCCTATTTCGGTTGGATTACATCAAGGATCAGCCTTAAGACCATATCTTTTTGCTTTAGTCATGGATGTTCTCACTAGACATTTGCAAGAGTATGTACCTTAGTGTATGCATTTTGCTTTTGATATTCTGCTTGTTGATAAGACTAGAGAGGGAGTTGAAGGTAAATTTGAATTATGGAGGTCAACCATAGAGTCTAAAGGTTTTCGCTTGAGTAGATCCAAAACAGAATATATGGAGTGTAATTTTATTAGTAACAGATCTTGTGAGGGGATTGTAACTTTGGCCGATCAAGTCATTACTAAGAGTACATATTTTAGATATCTTGGATCTATTGTTTAGAGAGATGGTGAAATAGATGGGGATATTATCAGCAGAATTTAAGTTGAATGGTTGAAGTGGAGGAATACATTGGGCTTCTTGTATGATAGAAAAGTCCCCCTCATACTTAAGGTAAAATTTTAAAAGATGGTGGTGAGACCTACAATGCTTTATGGTTTTGAATGTTGGCCATTAAAAGAGAAGGATAATACTAAGATAAGTGTTGCAGAGATGAGGATGCTCAGGTGGATGAGTGGCTTTACCCTTAGAGATACAATACATGTGAAAAGATTGGAGTAGCTCCTATGGAAGATAAGATTAGAGAGGGTCACCTTAGATGGTTTTTTCACATAAAATGGCGGCCTCTGATGACTCAGTTAGGAAAGTAAAGGTCTTAGATTTTACTTATGTTAATAAAGGTAGAGGTAGACCTAAAAAGACTTGGTTAGAAAATATTAGAAATGATCTTTCTTTATTAGATTTAAATAAATTTAACTTTTAACAGGACACAGTGGAGAAAACGGATTCATGTAGCTGACCCCACATAGTGGGACAAAGGCTTCATGTTGTTATTGTTATTTTTATTGTTGTAATGTTAAAGTATGCGTGGTCATGTTCATTTACTATAGTTAAAGTGTATCCTTATTGTGAAGTTGTGATAAAGGGTATAAAAACTGCACAAGCATTTCAAGTGATTAGACAAAGACTTAAGTATTATTTATGAAGAGAGATAGACCATCTCAAGATGACCGTAGAGTTAGCTCAGCCCTAAAGTAAAGTTTGGCATAGTCATGCGGAAAACTATAAACCAGCACTACTTAGAAAGCAACCTAAGAGTATTTTTATGAATTTCACTAGTTTTTTGAGTTGGATGGTTTTGAATTTTGTTAAGTTTATGTTAAAATATCCTTAGAAACCCCATTTTCATTAGTACTTTCTTACAATGCCACAAAGAACCACTGAAGCACTACAACACTAATCTTTAGCATCATAGTGTTAGTGAAAATTCTTTTATGTTTTACACCATCTTATCTTACTTTAAAGTTGCCTCACATGATGACTTTATGCAGGAAAATTTACAAAAAATCTTAAAAAATTAAAGAAAAATGTCCTGCACCACCTTACCAAATTTTGGAGGATTACAACATTCATGCCCAAAATCTGGCTCAAGATAGAGAGCAAGGCATTGTAACATGCAAATTACAAGTTACATGGTGCTAGGTTTTTCATAATACTATATGATAATAAGGGCATAGAAGTTTATTTGGTTGCTCTTAGGTAATGACATATCAATTCCATAAGAGAGCTAAAATAGAGAATTTCAATAATACTATAACTTTAGTTCAAAATATGAGCTTTGTAGTGTTACCATTAGTAGTGTCATGGCACCAGAGTCAATTATGTGTTTTTAATATAAAAAGAATGGATGAATTATATAGAGGGCTGAACATTTTTTCACTTGAATCAATACTAGGCAAAGTGTAGTGGAATAGATAGAGTGTATGTAACCAAAAGGTGAGTGGACTCACTAGAAACGAGATTCTCTAATTATATTTAAAACATAATATTGGTTCTACCTATCCTTCACCATTATCTTATACTTTTGTTTTAATTTACAATGAAGTTTTCATTATTTTCATTAATTACAATGGCTGACAAAATTCTTTTATGCGCTTATGATAAGTTTAGAATCATGTTTACATATATTAGATTTCATATGTTTGAATAATGCAACACTATATCTAGTTCCTCCATGATTAATTTAATTTGTTAAAAAGTCATGCACAATGTTAAAACCTAGATGATCTATGTCCTTAACAAAGGCAAACTAGAATTAAATAGGGAAATTTGAATAGATTTCTACCATGCATATACATATGGTGGATAGAACTTTGGGATCATTAAGGAGATAGAAAGTTGTAGTGAAGTGTATCTTTACTAAAATCTCTAAAAAAACCTGGTTGAGATAAGAAGTTACATATGCTCTGATTTACAGTAGTCAAGTAAGAGATCAATCTTCGTATGTATGATTCCTTAACTATCATAAGTTTAGGGCATGTTAAACATAAAAATTACATCTATAAATCTTAGTTATTTCCTTACAATAGCACCACCTCTTGGTATTTACAAAAAGATAAATTTATTAATACATACAACTAGTAATACTGTGAATGATACTCAACTCACCTTTGTATTACTTGACACAACACATGCATTTGTGTAGTTTTCAGTGAAAACCCAAAATTGAAATATAATGCTAAGGTACTGGTAATCAAGTTTTTTGGAATCGTTACGAGGGATAGTGGTATGTTTTCTATATATTCATTTTATATTACTTGAAGGATTATTAATTTATTCTTATTTTTTATTCTTGGTTAGCCTATTTTTTATTATTCAGTTGTTTGTTTTTTATGGTGTAAGCTAAATTTGATATAAAACTTATACTAGTTTACAATGTTTAATATTGTCTTTTATTTCTATGTTATTGCATTGCTCATTTGTACATTATGCTATGATTTTCATTTGCTCATTACGTTTTTTGTTGCAATCATAGTAGAAACTAATTAGGATAATTATTGTTGACCCGGAGATTAAAAAAATAATAAATAATTAGAAAAACCAAAAATATCAGAAAGAATTAGAGATGGAAAATCCAGTACATGAAGAGGACTAGCATAAACCATTAAGGGAGCATGCTAAACCATTATTAAATGGTATTCACTAGATCACTTGTAGACCTAACATTCATGCCAATAACTTTGAACTTATGCCTATAATCTCTAGATAGTACAGAACTCATAGTTTAGATGTCATTTCTTAGAATTTTGATCATCTTGGAATTTTTACAACTCATGGAGCACCTATACCGGCAGATGAGTCTTTTTGGATCACCAATGACCCTAATTATTTATGTATGAAGCTTTAAATACTATTAATAATAAGAAAAATAATCCTTACTCTAACACCTATAACATTGGTTGGAAAAATCACCCTAATTTTCACTCAAATAATAATGAAAATAGGGGTAATAATTAGAAAATAGTCAACACAACCATGTAGAGAATTGGAACTAACCTCAAACTAAATTATGCAATCCCTAAGTCTAATTATACTCAAGGATTCAATGTTAATAATTAATATAAGGATAAGATCCTTCCTTAGAAGACTAAGTATTATAGTAGGGGAACCGACTTCAAAGCCAAGGTGCTGCCATTCAAAAAATGGAGAAGTAATTAGATCAATTGGATACTTCTTTTGATAATAGATCCCAAGGAAACCTTCCTAACAACATTGAGGTTAATCCCAAAGATAAGGGTAAAAAGGAGTACAAAGTATTTAAGTTGATGAGTGGTAAGGAGATAGTGAAGGTGGATAGGCAGAAATATAAGTTTTAAGAGGAGAAGCTAGAGGAAGCACTTTCAAAATCAACCCAACTGGTAGAACAACCTTAGCTAGAGGATAAATAAGAGAATCTCATAAGGAAGGTTATAAAAAGACCACCACCACCTTTTCCTTAGAGACTTTGAAATTAAACCTAGATAGATAATTCTCTAAATTTTCGGAAGTGCTAAAAAAATTTACCATCAATGTTCTATTTATAGAACCATTAGAGAAATGCCTAGTGATGCCAAATTCATGAAGGATATTCTTAGTAAGAAGAGAAATTTAGGATACTTTGATATTGTTTCTCTCATTAAAGAGTGTAGTGCAATTATACAAATGAAACTCCCTCAAAAGCATAAGGACCCTAGTAGTTTTACCATACCTTATGCTATTGGGGATGAATATTATGGGATAACTTTGTGTAACTTTTGTGCTAGCATCAATCTTATGCCCCTTTTCATACAAGATACTTGAACTTTGAGAGGAAAAACCTACTGCTGTTACTATTTAGTTAGAGAATTATTCACTTTCTTATCTTGGGGGTGATGTATTGATTAATGTTGATAAATTTATCTTCCCTATTTTTATTATTGTATTAGACATGGAAGATACTGAGATGATAACTATCTTAAGTAGACCTTATCTAGCCACTAGAAGAGTAATGATAAATATGCAAAAGTTGGAGTTAACAATGAGTGTAGGATTAAGAGATGAATTTTAATGTTTCAAAGTCTATGTAATTCCCTGAAGATCATAGTAAGGATTAGTGCTATAGAGCGTATTTGGTATATAATTGTGTGGAGGATTTTATGGATGTGATGTTGACTACTTATTCATTATTACAGTCATTGCTTAAGGATGGCAAAGGAGACATTGAGAGATATTAATTATGTGATAGCCAACACCCCAAGATTTTTTAGGGAGAGGTATAAGATATTAAACAAATCATCTATGGGTAAATCATTAAGGCCATCAATCTTAGGACAACCGTATTTAGAGTTGAAAGCCTTGCATACCCATTTGAAGTATATATTTTTAGGAGATGGACAAACCTTACCTTTTATTATATCTGCATATTCAGAAGAAGATCAAGAGGGTATGTTTATTGGGGTTCTTAGAACTTATAAGAAAGCATTGGTTAGACAATAATAAATATTAAAGGGATTACTCCATTATTGTACATGCACAAGATTTTGATGGAAGAAGATTCATAACTAAAGGATATATCACTAAGAGGATTAAACCTCACCATGAAGGAGGTGATAAAGAAAGAAATACTCATATAGCTTTATGCAGTATTATCTACCCTATTTTTTATATTGCTTGGATTAGTCTTATTCATTGTGTGCCTAAGAAGGAGAGTTTGACAGTACTGGCAAAAACAAAATTACTACCTACTAGGATGTCATCATATGCATGATATTTATAGACTATAAGAAATTAAATAGAGCTACTAGGAAGTATTATTTCCCATTGTTATTCATAGACAAGATGCTTGATAGGTTGGAAGGGCATCCATTTTACTTTTTTTTAAATGCATACTCAGGATATCACTAGATTCTTACAGCCCCTGAAGACAACGATATAACCCCTTTTGCTAGTACTTATGGAACCTTTACCTTCAAGAGGAGGCCTTTCGGACCTTGTAATGCTCCTGCTACTTTTCAAAGATGTATAATATTTATTTTTTTAGGCTTAATTGAATATTGATATGAGATTTTTTTGGATGGCTTTTCTGTATTTTGTATTACATTTGATTATTACTTGAGCTTTTTTTTAAAAAGATTTAGAAGTGGATAGGGCAAAAGTTTAGGTAATTGAAATCTACCACCACCCACTTCTACTTAAGGAATTAGAAGCTTACAGAACCTATTGGTTTTTACAGAAGATTCATTAGGCATATTTTAAAAATTACTAATTCATTATGCCATTTACTTAAAGCTTTTAATATTTTGAAATAACTACCTTAAAGCTTTTAATATTTTGAAATAGTATTCAATCACAGCTGGTGTTATTATTGCGCCTAATGGGTCAATTAATTTTGAACTCATGTTTGATGCGAGTCAATTTATTATTGGAGCAGTCTTAGGGTAGAAAATAAATAAATAGTTTCATTCCTTAAACTATGCTAGTAGAACATAGAATGTTGCACAAATTAATTATACAACATCTGAGAAAGAATTGTTAGCATTTTTTTTGGGAACCCATAGAGGGGCCTACGTGTTAATTAAAATAAAAATTACAAGGTCCTTAAAGGAGACCTCAAGCTCACTACTGCTCGAAAGAGCTATAAAACAAGTCAAAATAAAAACTATGAGCTTAAGGTCCCTACTAAGCATAAGTACAATGAAACCTAGGTACATTCTAGGGTGCCAAAAAACCAACACCCAAAAAAGAATGAAGATTAATTGATTTCCTTTAAGCTCTATCTCCTGCAAAAAGTATTAGGAACCACAAAACCAGCACAAACTCGGTTCTGTAAAACCAAGTAAGAAACAAGAAATGAAAATCACAGACAAGAAATGATGTTATAAATTAAAGTCATATCGTAGATAAAACTAAAATTATAATAGTCCATTAAGTAGCTGGGGCAAGCAAAAGTATAGCATATAATGAAAAATGCAATCTTAACCTAAGTAGTAAGATAATAAAGTAATAAGAACAGAATAGTTGTAGAAATGAACAAGCTCATAATAATGTAGTAGGAAAATAGAGGTATGACTCCAATCCAAATAGCCATCCCAATAATTGAATAGATAAACAAAGACTTGAAGCAAAAGATTCAAGGGAGTTCGAATTAATATGTCTAGCTATGACTTGAAGCAACCATAAATAGTTGATAGCAATCAGCTGGGCCACATAAGCAAAAAAACACATAAACCTAATAGCACCCCTCACGTCCAGGCAACCCATGATATCCAGAATACCCAAAATAGCTGAAACAGTCACAAACCAAATCCAACTGAACAACCCGCTGAAATCAACCCAGCTAACAACACTATTAAGCTTTTTTAAAGAAGAAAATTAATTCAAGAGACTGAAATTGTATTAGTACATGTAGGGACATTAAGAAGAGCATCCAAATGTAGAGCAATCGAACCAACTAACTAGTAAGAAAGGGGTAACAACAGCCTCCCATTAAACACCCTAAACACATCTAGAAAAGGTAAGACACAAAAATTATCATAGCTAGAAATGAGACCCAACGAAGGTAGAAGATGAGCAGCATAGCACCACATCAAGTTCAAAAGAAAATAGCAGAAAGCATGGCATTCAGTTTAGGCAAAATACACAAACACAAGTGATATGATCTGGCTATAGAAACTACAACAACCACCACTAAAACCTTAGGCAAAACCTAGAACAGCACATACACTAAACCACAACTAAAACTATCCAAACCATCAAATAAGTGATCAGTGATTGCCAAGCTCAGAAGAATAGTAGAAATACCAACAAGAAACCTGTATAGTAGTTCAACAATAGAATAGATCAAGAAAAAAAATGAACCAGAAATCTTGATGGATTCCCAAGCAAAAAATCAGCTTAGTGAAAGTACGAGATGCGCCAAGAGGGGGGGTGAATTGGTATTTTAAAAAATCAATCCTAAACAAGAGTTCTATTTTTTTTAGATTTTTTAAAAGATAACTCAACGAATAACGTGCGAAAGCAAGTACAACGTTCACAACGATGATATTGGTAATTCAATTATAACTTTCACAATACTAGATTTAAATTATGATTTTCACCAAGAAATTTAACGTACTAATTAAGAGCATGAAAAGTAAAGTACGGTAAAATGGAAAAAACACACAAGAGATTTTTATAGTGGTTCAGTCACTTAACCTACGTCCACTCCCTGGAGTCCTCTACTCCTGGATTTGCACTAGTAAAAGTTGTCTCTCCTTTTGCTCCCACAGCAAGGCAGAGAAGCCTTTACAATACTCACTTTCACCTCCCTCGGTGCGGCGGAATACCAAACGCTATGTCAGCCTCCTGGTGACGGCAGCGGACCTTTTCCTTTTTCTCCCTCTGGAGATGGCAGAGTACCTTGACGATGTTGATCTTGAAGTGACTCTTCCCTCGAGAACTTTCTCGAGACTCCCCAAAGCCACAAGAGGAGCAAAGCATGTAGCTAGCTTGGAGCCACCGTGTGATCCCCTCAGACTACTTCTCCCTCACGCTCAAGCTCACCTTCTCCTTCCTCTCGCAAACCCTGGATCTCTCCGAGGAAAACTTCTCCTTCACGAATCTCCTTCTTCCCTCAAAGCCTCTCACAGCAAGAGGATAGACCAACAACACCTTATAAAAAATTTTAAGTTGTTTTTATATCAGGCTTCAGAAAACCCTAAAGATTTCAACTTTTGCGTTTCTGTTCGTACAGTATGATATATAATCGTACAGTACGATCAGTTCAAGTACAGCCCCGTCCAGTACGAGCACAGACGAACAGTTATCGAAGTTTATACATATCGTACTGTACGATATGTATATTATACATGACGATCATGTTGATTCATACTGTTCGTACAGGATGATCTGTGGGATGATCCCTATGACGAAAGAATTCATCTCTGCCAGTCGTCCAGAACTCCACTAGTCATACAGTACGATTAGTTTGTTTCAGGATATCATCCAGTACGATACTAATATCGTCCATGATGAATAAAATAAAAAAACTTGGCTTCATCTGGTACGATCGATGGGATGACTGAAATCATCTCTGTCAGTCATCCAGCACTCCACTAAATGTACAGTACGATTAGTTTATTTCAGGATAACGTCCTGTACGATACGAATATCGTCCAGGATGAACAGAACAAAAAACCTTGGTTTCGTCTGGTACGATCGAAGGGACGAATGTAATCATCTCTGCCTATCGTACGGTACGATATATCATCGTACAGTATGATCGACATTAAATAAGAAACCAACATTTATTTCCTGATTACGGGAGATAATTTTGGTAAGTATTCAATTAATCGTACAGTACGATCATCATCGTACAATATGATCAGTTCAGGAAATCAAAATTAAGAACTTACCAAACTTATTCTGGTAGTTAGGGTTTCTCAATTGTATCTTATCGTACAGTATGATAAGGATCGTACAGTACGATTAGATTACAAAGTTAATCATCTGAAAAATAGCTGTTAGCCTGAGTATTATTAATTAATCGTACAGTACAATTTTAAATCATACAGTACGATATTCTTTAAAAAAATTTAAACATTTAAAACAAATCTCCACCTGTATGTGTGCATAATTGCTCCTTTCACATACATGCTTCTGTGGCAGACTCAAGAAAATAAAAATAAAGAAATAAAAATTACAGACTTTTCAACATCCTATTCTACCCGGTTTGAGTCTTTAGTAACCTTGAGCAGTGTGCATCTGACCTGAAATGTTAGTGCTCATATACAAGGATAAGCATTTGTAATCTAAAGGAAGTCCATATGGATTCAGTAAGTATTAGTTGTCACCATCAAAATTAAGTGCTCAGGATCCTAGATTTCAACAATCTCCCCCTTTTTGATGGTGTCAAATAATATTTTCTGATGGCCACAGTTGTTCTGACTTCCTTAGCTCCCCCTCAGAAGAATAACTTATTATTTTTTAAATAGGAGGAGAGAGAAAAAATTTTATTTTCTTTTTATTATAACATATAGAAAAAAACATAACAAGAGAAAAACATGTAGTGAGAATAGAAGAGTA
The DNA here is from genome assembly GCA_019925795.1 of Dendrobium chrysotoxum. Taxonomy (NCBI): domain Eukaryota; kingdom Viridiplantae; phylum Streptophyta; class Magnoliopsida; order Asparagales; family Orchidaceae; genus Dendrobium; species Dendrobium chrysotoxum. Next base: position 24,995,355 of record CM034303.1, read on the forward strand.
AACATAAACAACTGATATTATTAATAGTAAGAAAAATAGAACAATACAGAACACAGAAACGTCTCCCACTTTTGACAGCACCAGAAAGGGAAGAACAAAATAAAAAAAAATAACTACAATGACAAGAAACTAAAAAAAAACAACATAAATAACTACAATAACTCAAAATTCTTGATCCTGATCCGGAGGTGGTGGTGGAGGTCGTGGAAATAGTTGGTAGTACTAATGGAGGGACGCAAACTGGTGATCGATGGAGGTGAAGCGCTCCCTAAACCATTTCATATCACTTTCATGTTTCTGATGTTGCTGAGCAATGTGGGAATCCAACCTAGTCTCCAATCGATCAAGGCGTTGAATGATGTCATTGTGAGGGTAGTCGGGAGGACCAAGACCAGGTGGGTGGATTGGTGGTGGTGGAGGGGCGTCAGCAGGAGTAGCAGTCTCTTCGTCATCAAACTCGGGATCGGCGTGAGCGGGCCCCCGATAGAATAAGATATGAAAAGAGGCATCTGAGTAGAAGATAGGAAGATGATCTGGAGGTAGCAGATAATGAAGTTGGTACTTGGCATCTAAGATGTATCCTATGACATGTCCTAAAGCAAGGTTTAGTTTTCGGCGGGCACCGGGATATTGGTATGCAGACAAGATATGGATATAATCAAAAACCATTTGGGCTTCATTGAATTTTGTTCCAGACATTATTAGATATGTGACGACAGAAAGCAGTGGAGTAATATGGATGCGGTCTCCAGCTTTGGGTATGATGGACGTGCGAAGGACATGCTGGATAACACGGGCATTCTGATTCAGGGTTTGGACAAGGGGCAGGTGTTGATTGGATGGGACACCTCTAAGGGTCATATTAGCTAATGTCCAATCATAATCATGTGAGATCATAGATTGGGGACGAGGGCCGTCAGTGGATAGCCCAATATGTGCAGTAATGTCGTTGACGGTGATAACGACATGCTGTTTGCAGACATAGGAAGTGAAAGTAGTGTTCTCTAGGTCAATTTTGACATTGGAAAGAAACTCAATAAGAAGTTCGGAGTGGAAAGGAAAGGCTAGAGTCAACAGGAATTGAAGGGTGGTGGATGCGAAAATGTTCATCACCTCGAAATTTAGAGTGGCTTGATTCAGCATTTGAGATGGAGTGATTTTAGATTCCTTGAGTTTATTGTATGCTTTCTCTTCTGCAGCAGAGAGAAAGCGATCGTCGAATCACCGAGAGGAGGAAGAGCTCCCGACGATCATTCGGCCGTGCTTACTTACACCAGACATGGTTGAAGAAGGGATTTGAAAAAGGGAGGAAATTTGGAGTGAGTGAGAGTGAGTGAGTGCAGTCAAAGAATCCCTCCATTTTATAGAATTTGTGAACTATCGTACAGTACGATTGAGGATCGTACAGTACGATAGGTGCAATAATGTCGTCTGGCCGACCGTTCAAAAAAGCGAGTCAAATTGTACAGTATGATCAGAATCGTACTGTACGAATGTGAGTGTGAGGCGTTCATCCCGAGAAGTCGTCTGAACGACCTTTGACAAAAAGAATTGTACAGTACGAACATGTGTTCGTACAGTACAAAATGCAATAATATTCGTACTGGCCGAGTTTAAATTACTCATAATCCATTTTACACGTGGATCGTACAGTACGATGGCCAATAATGTGTATCGTACGGTACGAGTGGTGAGTCGTACAGTACGATAGGTATAAGACATGAAAGATCTGGACCGTGAATGGGAGTGGACGGCTGAGATTTGAGTGATTTTAATATTATCGTATAGTACGATATTGGATCGTACAATACGATTTTTAGAGAAATTCAAGGTTTGTCATGAGCAAGGTAAGAGGATCAGGAAACCATTTGTTTTGTTTATTTTTTTCATTTTTTTTTTATAATTTTTTTTTTGTGTTTAAACAAACCAATCATAACAAACACACACAACAAATTTTTTTTTTTTTTTGTTTTAGGCTTGAATGTCTATGACACCTAATTTGATTCTTAAGGTGCTAAATGTGTCATAATCTAATGGTTTTATGAAAATGTCAGCCAATTGATCTTCAGTAGCAACATGGTGCAGTTCAATATCTCCTTTGGCTACATGATCTCTGATGAAATGATGTCTAATATCTATATGTTTTGTTCATGAATGTTGAATTGGATTTTTGGATATGGAAATAGCACTAGTGTTGTCACACATGATTGGAATGGTTCCTACAGGTAGTCCTAGATCTAACAGTTGTTGTTTTAACCACAAAACTTGTGCAACACAGCTACCTACTGCTATATATTTTTCGTCGGCTATTGATAGGGCTACCGAATTCTATTTTCTACTTGATCATGAAACTAATGACTGTCCAATGAATTGACAAGTACCAGAAGTGCTTTTTCTATCTACCCTACATCCTACTAAGTCTAAATCTGAGTACCCTAAGATTTCAAAAGTAGTGTTGTGTCTAGGATGCCAAATTCCTAAGTTCAGGGTGCCTAGTAGATATCTAAGAATTCTTTTGACAGCAGTCATGTGAGATTCTTTTGGGTCAGCTTGAAAGCGGGCACAGAGACACACACTAAACATTATGTCTGGTCTACTGGCACTCAAGTAGAGAAGCGATCCAATTATTTCTAATACCTCTTTTGATCTACAGACTTCCCACTGGGATCTTTATCCAATTGAGTGTTAGAGCTCATGGGTGTATTCATAACCTTAGCATTGTCCATTTCATATTTTTTCAAAATATCATTTATGTACTTAGATTGGCTAAGGAACGTTCCACCTTCCATTTTTTTACACTAAATCCAAGGAAGTAACTAAGTTCTCCCATCATACTCATTTCAAACTCATCACTCATTGTTTTTGAAAATTCATTACATAAGCTTTTCTCCGTCGATCCGAACAGGATCTCATCTACATAAATCTGAACAATGAGTACCTCAACTTCTACCTTCTTCAAGAATAAGGTGGTGTCCACACTACCCTTAACAAAGCCTATATCTAGTAGGAACGTACAAAGTCTTTCATACCAGGCTCTAGGTGCTTGTTTTAACCCGTATAGTGCCTTTTTCAGTTTGAACATGTGGTTTGGAAATTGTGAGTTTTCAAACCCCAGAGGTTGCTCCACATAAACAACTTTCTTGATTACCCCGTTCAGGAAGGCACTCTTGACATCCATTTGATACAGCTTAAAATCCCTAAAACAAGCTAAGGCTAATAGTACCCTGATGGCTTCTAGTCTAGCTACCGGAGCAAAGGTTTCTTCAAAATCTATTCCTTCAATTTGGTTATACCCCTTTGCTACTAACCTAGCCTTGTTTCTCACTACTATTCCAGAGTCATTCATCTTGTTTTTAAAAATCCATTTAGTTCCAACCACACTTTGTTCTTTAGGTCTTTTGACTAATTCCCATACATCATTCCTAACGAATTGGTTCAACTCTTCTTGCATTGCTAGGATCCAAAATTCATCTCCTAAGGCTTAATCTATATTCATGGGTTCAATCATAGATATGAATGCAGAATGACTAACCTCTTTCCTAAGTCCATGTCTAGTTTTTACCCCTTCTGATGGGTCTCCTACGATCAGTTCTCTAGGATGATTAGAAGAAAATTTCCAATCTCTAGGCAGATGTTCCTGAGGTTCTGCTCTAGTCTCTACGGTAATGGTTTCTACTCCCCGTATAATCTCAACTTCTTCTTCTTCATGATTAGATTCAGAGGTCTTATTGGATTCATCAAATACCACATGGGTGGACTCTTCTACTACTAGGGTTCTCTTATTGAATATTCTATAGGCTTTACCTACAGATGAGTAGCCTAGGAAAACCCCTTCATTAGATTTAGGATCGAACTTTCCTAAGGGTGACTTTCCAGTGATTAAGATGAAGCATTTGCAACCAAAAACGTGTAAGTGGGAAAGATTTGGTGTCCTACCCTTAAGCAACTCATAGGGTGTCTTTTTAAGTTTGGATCTAACATTTACCCTATTAATACATAGCACGCGGTATTCACTGCTTCTACCCAAAAATATCTAGGAAGAGTGTATTCAGCTAACATAGCCCTAGCAGCTTTAACTAAAGTTCTATTCTTTCTTTCTACTATTCCATTTTGCTGAGGAGTTCTAGGAGCAGAGAAATTATGTTCTATTCCAACATCTTTACAAAATGACTCAAATTTATCATTCTCAAATTCTCCAACGTGATCACTATGAATTGTTGAAATTACACATCCTAATTTCCTTTGAATCCAAGTGGAGAAAATTCTAAACTCTTGAAATGACTCACTCTTATGAGCTAGGAATTTCACCCAAGTAAACCTAGAGTAGTCATCCACTATTACAAACCCATACAACTTCCCTCGTAGGCTGGCTGTACTAACAGGTCCGAACAGGTCCATGCGGAGAGTTTCTAGTGGCCTAGTGGTGTTGATATCATTAATTGCATGAAATGAAGATTTAACTTATTTTCATAATTGGCATGCATCACAAAGATGATCCTTAGTAAAGTCTAACTTTGGTATGCCTCTAACTAAGTCTTTCTGAGTGATGTTCCTAAGTGTTTTCATACTAGCATGGCATAGTCTCCTATGCCATAACCAAGAGTCATCAGCTATTATTTTCAGACACAAAGAGTTTGAGTTTTCAATGCAGTTTAAATCTAACATGTAAACATTGTTTATGCATTTTCCTTCTAACACAAGTGTATCATTTAAGCTAATCATGCACTTATTAGAAAGAAATTTTATGTCAAAGCCCTTGTCACATAGTTGACTTATACTTAAAAGATTATGCTTTAAACCATCAATTAAAAGTACATTCTCAATAACCAAACCAATGATACCTGAGCCCACCACTTTCCTGGTGGTGTTGTCTCCCAAAGTTACCTTACCTCCTGACCTGGCCTCTAGTGTCACGAACTGCTTCATGTCTCCAGTCATGTGTCTCGAGCAGCCACTGTCTAGGTACCACATGCTCTCACTAGGTCTTTTGTGAGAGCATTCCTACAATGTCAATCACAGGTTAGCTTTGGGAACCCAAGTGAGTTTGGGTTCCACCCTATGCTTATATGAATGAAATGTATGCATGTTATGCTATGATGAATGCGCTTTAGGTCTCCACACTAGATGTGTCCTATGATGAATTGTGCAAGTGCGGGCTATGTGACCTAGCATACCACAAGAGTAACACCTAACACCGGGAAATGGGTTCACTAATCTACGGGGGTGGTAGTGTCTATTTCTGGGTTTGGATGATGCATGCCGTGCAGGTTTTGAATGAGATGGTTCACATGGTGGAGGCTGAAAAAACTCAACAAACATGGGAGGTTTTTTATTATTTTCGAATGCATAAAGTTTTTCATTTAAAAATTTGTTCTCTTGGTTAAGACTTGCATATTCAAATCTCAATGTATGTTCACTACTACTTAGTTCCCCTGCTAGTTCTTCTAGTTTCTTAAATGCATTCTCTAGTTCAACATGTGATGATTTCAAGGTATCGTGTGTAGTGGTTAACTCAATATGCTTCTTGTTTAATGCATCATATTCATTAAGCAAAGACATATGATCTTTATCCAAGTCAGAAAAATTCTTAACTACACTAGCATGCTCCTTTTGTAAAGTACTAAACTCAGTATTAAGACTAACATGCTTTTTCTTTAACTTTATATACGAGTCATGGATTTTTTTTAGAAATAACAAGCAGTTCATCGTAAGACAGTTGACATACCTCATCTTGATCTGATTGATCAAGATTATCATTAGTCATAAGACATAGATTCGTTACCTCCTCCTCTGCTTCTTCTTCCGATGATTCTGAGGCAGAGTCGGCCCAAAATGCTTTTTGTGTCTTAAATTTGCCCTTCTTAAACTTTGATCTTTCCTCACCCTTTTCTTTGGTTTGATGAGTCTTGATGTTGGGGCAATCAGCTCGGAGATGATCGGGTTTCCTGCACTGAAAGCAAATTGTGTCAGATGAAACTTTAGTATGCTTTGAGATTTTACCTTTGTTCCAATAACTTTGATGACGGCGCTGCTTTCTTTTCAGAAAATTTTTGAACTGACGAGTTATCAAGGAGATGTCGTCATCTTCCTCCACTGCTGAGCTATCACTTTCAGAATTGTTTGCTTTTAAAGCCACCGTTCGCTCCTTCTTCTTTTCACCTGCATCACTTTGTCGTTGACTCACTCCTTGCTCGTAGGCAATGAGTGACCCAAGTAAATTGACAATAGAATAAACGTTCAGGTCTTTTGACTCAGTTATTGCAGTGATTTTAGCATCATACGAGCTAGGCAAACATCGCAGTGTTTTATTTACTTTTTCTGAGTTAGACAACTCTCTCCCTAAAGCATGCAGAGATGTTACAATCTGGGTGAATCGAGTGTACATGTCAGATATAGTTTCACTAGGTTTCATGCGAAATAGTTCGTAATCATGTAGCAGTATGTTCAACCAAGATTGTTTGACCTCACTAGTTCCTTCGTACGTGATACACAGTTTGTCCCAAATTTTCTTACCAGTAGTACAAGTTGATACTCACATATAGTCTTCTGATTTTAATGCGCAAATGAAATAATTTAGACATTTAGCATTTAACTGTGCAAGTTCTCTATCCTCAATGCTCCATTCATTAAATGATAGTTCAGTTTTAATTCCATTCAATATACGAAATGGTGCAGAATAACCTTCTTGGACCAACATCCACATGCGATAGTCTAGAGACTGTAAAAATATAGACATGCGTATTTTCCAGAAATCAAACGGTATATTGTCAAATAAAGGTGGACGGGTTATAGAATAACCCTCCGCAGTGTTACGGTTACCAAATTGAGCCATGGATCTTACATTTCTAGGTTTTCTAAAACACTATTTTGAAACCCCCGCTATGATACCACTTAAAGTACGAGATGCGCCAAAAGGGGGGGTGAATTAGTATTTTAAAAAATTAATAATAAACAAGAGTTCTATTTTTTTTATTTTTTAAAAGATAACTCAACGAATAACGTGCAGAAGCAAGTACAACGTTCACAACAACGATATTGGTAATTCAATTGTAACTTTCACAATACTAGATTTAAATTATGATTTTTCACCAAGTAATTTAACGTACTAATTAAGAGCATGAAAAGTAAAGTACGATAAAATGGAAAAAATACACCAGAGATTTTTATAGTGGTTCGGTCACTTGACCTACATCCACTCCCCGGAGTCCTCTACTCCGGGATTTGCACTAGTAAAAGTTGACTCTCCTTTTGCTCCCACAGCAAGGCGGAGAAGCCTTTACAATACTCACTTTCACCTCCCTCGGTGCGGTGGAATACCAAACACTATGTCACCCTCCTGGTGATGGCAGCAGACCTTCTCCTTTTTCTCCCTCCTGGAGATGGCAGAGTACCTTGACGATGTTGATCTTGAAGTGACTCTTCCCTCGAGAACTTTCTCGAGACTCCCCAAATCCACAAGAGGAGCAAAGCATGCAGCTAGCTTGGAGCCACCGTGTGATCCCCTCACACTACTTCTCCCTCATGCTCAAGCACACCTTCTCCATCCTCTCGTAAACCCTGGATCTCTCCGAGGAAAACTTCTCCTTCACGAATCTCCTTCTTCCCTCAAAGCCTCTCACAGCAAGAGGATTGACCAACAACACCTTATAAAAAATTTTAAGTTGTTTTTATATCAGGCTTCAAAAAACCCTAAATATTTTAACTTTTGTGTTTCTGTTCATACAGTATGATCAGTTCAAGTACAGCTCCATCCAGTACGAGCACAGACGAACAGTTATCGATGTTTATACATATCGTACTGTACGATATGTATATCGTACAGGATGATAATGTTTATTCATACTATTCGTACATGACGATCTATGGGACGATCCCTGTGATAAAAAAATTCGTCTCTGCCAGTCGTCCAGCACTCCACTAGTCATACAGTACGATTAGTTTGTTTCAGGATATCGTCCTGTACGATACGAATATCATCCAAGATGAATAGAACAAAAAAACTTGGCTTCATCTGGTACGATCAATGGGATGACTGAAATTATCTCTATCAGTCATCCAGCACTCCACTAAACGTACAGTATGATTAGTTTATTTCAGGATAACGTCCTGGACGATACGAATATCATCCAGGATGAACAGAACAAAAAACCTTAGTTTCATCTGGTACGATCAAAGGGACGAATGTAATCATCTCTATCTATCGTACGGTACGATATATCATCGTACAGTATGATCGACATTAAATAAGAAACCAACATTTATTTCTTGATTACGGGAGATAATGTTGGTAAGTATTCAATTAATCGTACAGTACGATCATCATCGTACAGCATGATAAGTTCCGGAAATCAAAATTAACAACTTACCAAACTTATTCTGGCGGCTAGGGTTTCTCAATTGTATCTTATCGTACAGTACGATAAGGATCGTACAGTACGATTAGATTATAAAGTTAATCATCTGAAAAATAGCCGTTAGCCTGAGTATTATTAATTAATCGTACAGTACGATTTTAAATCGTGCAGTACAATATTCTTAAAAAAAATTAAACATTTAAAACAAATCTCCCCCTGTGTGGGTGCATGGTTGCTCCTTTCACATACATGCTTCTGTGGCAGACTCAAGAAAATAAAAATAAAGAAATAAAAATTACAGACTTTTCAACATCCTATTCTACCCGGTTTGAGTCTTTAGTAATCTTGAGCAGTGTGCATCTGACCTGAAATGTTAGTGCTCATATACAAGGATAAGCATTTGTAATCTAAAGGAAGTCCATATGGATTCAGTAAGTATTAGTTGTCACCATCAAAATTAAGTGCTCAGGATCCTAGATTTCAACACTTAGGTGTGTAGTATCAATAAGTCATGATGGCCAATATTCATCTGCAGCTCGAATCCAATCCAATACCCACCCAGAACAAGATATGAACACTTGAAATAGGTACAGTTCCAATTCCTCAAACACAACAACACCAAAAGCCAGTGAAAAACCAGCCCAAAAAGGATAAACTTACCACCTAAAAAAAGAGAAACACCAAAAATAGATTATAGCACATCAAAAAAGAAGGACTCAATCCATCACCATAGCCCATATTCCCATTCCAAACAAGAGTAGCAACAGATGAGCAACAAAGATGAATAAGGACATAGTCTAGAGAATGCACATTCATTAGCATTAGTCTTTGCCTTTAACAAATTTAGGTCATATTTTATTTGCATGAAAGTGATTGTGTATACTGATCATTATGCTATTAAATAACTTGTAAAAAAGTTAAATTCTAAGCCTAAATTTGTTTGGTGGATTTTTTTATTATAAGAATTTGATATAAAAATCTTAGACAATAGAAGGAACATAAAACAAGTTATCAATCATTTGTCTAGATTTGTGTTGTGGCATATAGGGATGGCGCCATCACTAGATCAAGAGCCAAAGGATGTGGCCCTATTACTAAATCCAAATCTAAGGGTCTAATCCATTTAAAGAATTGAAGTTATGAAGATGATTCGGATGTTTAGCTTTATTATTATTATGATATATTTGAATTTATGTATGTATTGATATTATTTGTGTGAACTATTATGTTATAAAAGTGATTTCTTGATAATGATATAAGTCTAGTAATGTATAGTAAATTGAGGATGATGTGGAACTAACCCTTAGTCAAAAAATGGTTAAATTCCATGTGGAAAGAGGTGGGGCCAGCCATATGCGGGGAGGAAGTAGTTGAGCTAATAGTTTTGAGTGGTTACAAGTCATAATTCAGCATTACTTATTCCTTCTTTTTATTTGAAATTGAATAGGGAAGTTATTGGATGTTTATGGAGGGCAATTTATGAACTAAAACTCCTTATTGTTGAAGTTAATGGTTGGTTTTTTATTTTTCTTTTCATTAGATTAATTCCATGAAAAATTGGTAAGCTAGGTGGTAGGCCATAGCAAGAACTTGGGTGAGTTATTATGCTACCTAACTTTGGTGAGTAAGAGAATTTCTTATTTACTTTCTGCTTTATGTAATTTTATACTTAGTTCTTTATGATTGTGGATGTGGTATTATTCATTATCATTTTACTTGGTTATTTCTTTCTTCCCCCCAAGGAATTTCATGTTAAAGTGATTAGGTGAAAATGATAACCTTCTGGACCAATTCTAAAAGAACATTAACTTGACCCATCGATTATTAATGAATTTTTATGTTTTAGTGTTGACTTGTTCTTCTTTCATCCCAAAATCATAATCTAAAAAAATATCTAGTGTTTAATTGCAAAATTTTTGAGTTAATTGATGCCCTTGATCCATCCTCTCTTTCTATTTTTCTATCTATAACTGTGTTTTGTGGATTGTTAACCATAAAATCTAGTTAAAACTCCTCAAAATATCCCCAATTACACCAGAGAATATTTTCCAGTTTTTCTTATCACTGCCCACTTTAAAATATCAAAATCCATTGAGAATTCTAAAACATCAGAGAATTTTCCCATGGTTGGTTGGTTCTTGAAAAATATAATCCCTTTGGGTACTAGAACCCATTACTCCATAAATCCCTCACCAAACATCACTAAAATCTCAAAAACTTATTTTGATATTGTTAGCTTTCAATAGCCTTATTTTCCTTAATGTGAGTATTATACATCAAGTTACTTAAGTTTTAAATTAAGGATTCCATTATCTTTATAAAGCTCAGAGAGTGTTAGAACCATCCTTATTAATCAACTCGACTTCAAATAGAACACAACATGCCAAATTTGAGTCTCCTAACATTTGACAGAGATTAATTCCACATGATCATTTATTTATGATCATGCTCCAACTTTTGCCATATATAAACCATCTCAACCCCCCCCCCCCCCCCACACACACACACACACACACAGTCTCCTAAAAATTCACTTCTAAACCTGTACTCCAACCCAATAATGCCTAACCCAACAAAAGCACTGATGATTCATCAATTAAGGTTAAGGACGTTATATGCTTCAAATTTCATAAGAAAGGACATATACAGAACAAGTGTAAGGCCAAGATTTACATGAATATAGGGTAGATGATGGAAATGAAGAAATTCATGATGACAACCCACATTTTTCATGAGGAAACTAAAACTATAGAAACATCTTTAGGTGTGTTTAAGTGTTTATCTTAGCAAGAGAAGTGGAAGATTGGATGAGGATAATTATTTTCACCATGTATATCATATGTAAATAAAAGAGGTATAAAATAATGATTGATGGAGGGAGAGCTATGAATATAGTATCCACTCTTGCTCTCACTAGGGTTGCCCTCAAATTTGAGCCTCATTTAGAGCCATTTCATCTCACTTAGGTTGATCACACTTCCTTACCCATTACTACCCAATAGTTAGTATCTATTAAGATTGGAAGTTATATTGATCACATTTGGTGTGATGTACTTCCCATGGAAATCACACATTCTTATTAAGTCGACGTTGGCACTTTAACATGAATGTCATTCACTATGGAATAAAGAACACATGTGTGTTTAAATTTAATGACCAAACCATTAAACTTATCCCTATGAAATAGAAACGAAAAGATACCTATCACACCCACTCTTCCACCAAAACCTTCTAGAGAGGGGATGTAAAATCCACCAAATAAGACCTTTCCTACACCTCATCACAAACCTTACTCAAAACTTAAACCTAAGCCTAGCTAGAATAAGAATGCTAATCTTTAATTAAGCATATTTTTTCCAACTTATGGGGAGGGTTCTTCTAACATCTTTGCTAAGAATCCAATCATTTCACAATCTTATATGAACCTTAATGTTATCAAGGTAGGATATAATACATTTTGAAAAATATTTTAGAATTTCGATCCCATTACCTACTTCATCTGAGAGAATTTGTACCTGAACTATTTGAAAATCACTTTTCTTATATACCAACTCTTCTTCTATCAGAATTTAAGGATCTATATCCTAAAGACCTTCCTAAAGGTCTTCCACCACTTAGGGATATTCAACATGTAATTGATTTCATTCTGGTTTCACAACTTCCAAACTTACCCCACTATAGATTGAAACCCACAGAACATGCTAATCTTATAAGATAAGTAGTTGAACTATAAAGAAAAAGTTTTATCCAAGAAATCCTTCATCCATGTGTGGTTCCAATAGTTCTTTCCCCTAAGAAGAATAGAACTATAAGAATGTGCATTGATAGTAGAGTAGTCAAGATGATCATTATTAATTATAGGTTTTCAATTCCTCAATTAGATTACATATTAGATCTCATGGAAAATGCTATAATTTTCTCCAAAATTAATTTGGGTGGCCATCATTACATCAATATAAGGGCATGAGATGAATTGAAGACGGCATTAAAACCCCTCATGGGATTTATGAGTTGTTATTCATGCAATTTGGACTATCCAATGCTCCCTAAACTTTCATGTGATTTATGAATACAGTTTTGAAACCCTTTTTTGGTAAATTTTTTATGGCATATTTTGATTACATATTTATTTATAGATCAATGAAAAAGACCACCAATGCCACCTATGATAAGTTCTGCTTATTTGACAGGTAGAAAAACTCTATATAAATGCTAAGAAATGCTTCTTTTCTATGCTTGAGGTTACTTGTCATGCATTTATTGTAACTACCGATGGCTTCAAGCCTGATCTCACTAAAATTCAAACTATCAAATGGCCTATCTTAATAGCTTTATTGTTGTTCATAGATTTCATGCTTTTCCTACTTTCTATTAAAGGTTCAATAAAAACTTAAGTACTATTGTAGCTCTAATAACTAATATTTTAAAAAAAGAGATAAATTTGAATGGACTACATCTACATAAAAAGCAAGGCCATAGAATAAACTAATGTCCTTATAACCTCATCTCTTATTTTTAAACTTCCACATTTCAATAAAACATCTAAGATCATGTATGATGCATCAGGAATAGGTATGAGGTGTTCTAAGTCAAGATAATCATCCCTTGTGCATATTTTTGTCAAGACTAAATTAGGCTAAGCAATGATGCTCAATATATGACAAAAAAATTATAGGATTATTGACTAATGACTATTCCATTCATTATGGGTAACTATATAATGGGACAAAGTTTTGCATTCTAAGGACTTCCCTTCAAACATGCCTCATCATTGAGTTGCACTCTAGAGGCATTATAAGACACCTTGGTAAGATGAAAACTATTCACCTCCTAGAATCTAGATTTTTTTACCTTCCCTCAAACAAGATGTTGAAATGGTTTTGACTCTGTGTTACACATGTAAAATGGAAAAAATAACTAAATAGCCTTATGGATGATATTGTGCTTTACATGATCCCTTTAGGGTCTGGGATAATATTTCCATGGATTTTATATTAGGATTACCTAAGAAACCTAGAGGACTTATTAATATTTTTGAAGTGGTTGATCAATTTCTAAAATGGCACATTTCCTACCTTGCTCAAAATTTAATAAAGCCTCACACATATCCAAGACATTCTTCAAAGACATTGTCAGGCTTCATAGACATCCATCCACAATTGTTTTTGATCAAGATGTTAAATTTGTATCTTACTTTAGAAAATATTATGGATACTCATGGGTACTACACTTAGTTCTCCTCAGCATTTCACCCTTAAACTAATAGCAAGATTGGGGGAGTTAATAGAACCTTAGGAAACCTTTGTAGGAGTTTAGTAGGTAAAAGACTATGAAATTGGGATCTACATTTATCTACTACTAAATTTTCCTACAATAGTTTAATTTATAGGACTACCAAAAAAAATACTTTTTGATAAAATTTATGGTTATAATTCTAGGAAACTAGTTTATCTTGCAAACATTCCTACACATTCATTTTCTTATTCAGCATTTACATTTGCCAAAGATTTTTAAATCCCTCATGAAAATGTTAAACAATATTTAGAAGCATCCAATACAAAATATGATGATGTAAAAATAAAAATAAATTGCTTAAGGAATTTAAAGCAGGTGATTATGTTATAATTTGAATCCTCCTTGAGTGGTATCCATCCGCTACATTTAGAAAACTTCAATATAGGACCTGTGGGCCAATTAAGATTATTAGGAAACTTGGTACTAATGCTTATGTCATAAATTTCCTGAACACATGGTTATTAGCCCAATTTTTATCATAAAAGATGTAATACCTTACGAAGAGTTAGGAAACATCCAAAATTGTTGGATACTTCTCGTGTAGGAGAAAAATATTACTTTTATGTATGGACCAATCCAACACTCCTATATATATATATATGTATGTATGTATATTAGTTATAATTTATGTTAATTATTGAGTTATAAAAGTGATATATTCTTAATGGTCAAAGTCAAGTAAATTAGAGTCAAATTAGGGTGATGTGCATAAAACTTAGTCAAATTTCATGTGGAAAAAGCAAGGGGCAGTCTAATGTTGAGATGAAGAAGTTAGGGTAGTAGTTTTGAATGGTTACAAGTCAAAATTCAGCACTTCATATTCCCTCCTTGTATTTAATTTCAATAGTGAAGTTATGGGATGTTTGTGAAGGGAAATTTTATATAACAAAACTCTTTATTTCTAAAGTTAATGGATGGTTATTGATTATACATTTCATTGTATTAATTCCATGCATAATTTGTAGGCTAAGTGGCTAGACATAATAAGAACTTGGGTAAGTTCTATTGCTTCCCTACTTTGGTGAGTAAGGGACCTTCTCATTAACTTACAAATTTCTGTAATTTTTTGTTTATTCTTTGTAATGGTTGATTTGAAAATGTTCCTTGTAAATTTCCTTTCTTATTTCTTTCTTTCCCCAATGGAATTTCATGTACAAGTGATTGGGTGAATTTGAAATATTTTTGAACCAATTTTGAAAGAACATTATGTTGACACATGTTAATAAAATTTTATTTTTTGGAGTTTATTTATTCTTCTTTCATCCCACAACCATAATCTAAAAAAATATCTATGTTTATTTATGAAATGCTGGAGTTAATTCATGCCTTAAATCCATCTTTTTCTTCTATTTTTCTTTATGTAATTTGCCTTTTGTGGATAATTGAGCCTAAAACCTATTTTAAACTCCTCCAAATACCCACAATTACTTGAAATAATCCTTTCATTTTCCTTAACCTAACCCACTTTAAAGCATAACAGTCCATTAAGAAATCTAAAAGTTCCAAGCATTTTTTCAAGGTTGGTTGGTTCAGGATAGATCTGACCCCTTTGGGTTCCAAAACCCTCAACTTCATAAATCCCTCACCAAAAATTATTTATATATCCTTATCTTTCAAAAAAGTCCTTATTTTATCTAATTCAATATTGTACATCAAGTTTTAAATTAAGGATTCCATTCTGGGTAGAAACTTAAGAGGTGTTAAAAACTTTCTTATTCATACACACCAGTTCAAATTAAACACCACTAGCCAAATTTGAGTCTCCTAACCTTTGAGAGAGATTAAGCCCACAAGATCATTTATTAAAGATCTTGATCCAACTCTTGTAGAATACCCCTCCCCCCCACCACACCCTCCCCCCCGGCGCCCCTGAATACAAATTAGAATTAAACAAATGTGCACATAATGAGTGTGATATCAATGAGTCTTTTTCCAATTAAAAATGATTTGCATTTAACTCATGTAGTGTGCCTTTGTATCTTCTATAATAACTTATGTTGTGAGCGTTGTGATTCCATTGGACTTGATATATTTAAAAGTGCATAGTTATGCTCTAATACTAATTGAAAGTTCAATAATTTTATATGAAACAAATTGAAAATGATGATGACACACCAAGATGTGCTGGGGACATCAATTGGTAATTTAAAAATTTATTCAAAAATTCTTTTGAATTAAAAACCAAATTCATATTTCATGAAGAATCATTTGAACAAAAATTATATATAAACTCACCAGACAAGTCAAAAAAAGTATATTTTTTTATTTTTTGTAAAAATATATAATTTTTTTTCTTTTTATTTTTAAAATTTTTTTGTTTCTTTTAAAAATAAATATGAATAACAATCAATCAAAATAAACTTCTTTCAAAAGTGCAATAACAATCATACTAGAGTGCTAAAAATTAAATTGCAAGGAAATAAAAGTCCTAAAAGTAAATGCAAAAAGTAATGCAACACAAACAGATTTTTATAGTGGTTTAATCAACTTCACGTATGTCCACTCCATGAAGGTCCTCTTTTTTTGAATCACACTATCACAGTAACTCTCCTTCAGCCCATGGCTAGGCAGAGAAGCCCATCTCTTTTTCCATAGATGAATATTGTGCTTTTATAGACACTTCACACCAAAAGAATCCATCCTTTGACCTCCTCAATTCAGCAGAGCCACCATGACCTCCTCTGACCTCCTTGATCTGGTATAATTATCGAATCCTATCACCTCCTTGATTTAGCAGAGTTTCCGAGTCCTTCTTTCACCTCCTTGATTTGGTGGAGTCATTGATAATCATTGATTTTCAAAGAAACTTCTTCAAAGAGCTTCTCTTAAGATAAACACTAACACAACCATAGGACCTCAAGTGTAGGTCAGTCAGAGCAATCATGTGAAAACCTCTCCCACACTTCCTTGAATCCCTCAAGGATCTTCTCCCTCTTACACAACCTCACCCTCTCTCTTCTTTACTGAATTCTCTCTCTCTCTCACTCTAAGCTCTCTCACAGAAGAAATAGATACCCTTGACTACCCAAAACTCTTCTCTCAAACTAGAAAAGTGTTTATAAATATGGTTCTCAAAAACTTAAATTTAAATATTTAGTCTTCTATTTATATTGTATAATTTCTAGTTAGGATAATACGATTAGTACAAATTCTACTAATCATCCTATATGATTAGGATTATATAATATAATAAGTATAATTTTGGATTATCTTAATTAAATATTTTAAATAATCCCTATTTTATTAAGATCATATAATGCAATCCACATTGTGTTGTGGTTCATTGCATCTCCAGGCAATCTAGTCACTCTACTATTAAGTCATAGTTCTATGAGTTGTGAGTAGGAGCTAGTGCTAGAGCTTGTGTTTGGCCTGGTGCTGTAACCCTTGCCTCCACTAGCTTGGGATCCACTATATAATGACCATGGTAATGTCTATCACTTTGGAGCATATGAAAGAGCTGTTGGAGTATAGGTCTGTAAGGTGATTTAATGGTGTAAGATATTATAGGTCGTATTTTGATTCCATGATAAAAGCTATGATGTGTCCTAGTGCTAGGTTTTACTTGCATTTATTTTTGGGATCTCTAGTACTTGTCAAGTTTTTAATGTAACAGATAATCAGGTCTACTGCAATGAATTCAATTTCAGTCATAATGAATTATGTGATGAGGGATAGAAGGGGTGTGATGTTAACCCTATCTCCCGCTTTAGGAATGATTATGTTTTGAAGGATATAAGGAAAAAAATGTTTCAAAGGATATGTTGAATTATATGTGCATCTTAAATAAGGGGGTAGACTAAAGGAGCATGATTGTTCAGTAGAGTGTCCCTAAGGGAAATGTTTACTTGGGTCTAGTCATAATCAATGGTAAATGCTATTGAGTGAGCTTTGAGACCAGTAATAAAAAGATGTAGATTTAATCAAAATCTTTGTAAGTAATCTCTACAAGTCTTCTATAAATAAAAAGATTGAAGTGTTGTCCCCTCTCTATTAACTCTAAGTTTGGTGAAGAACTCAAAGAGAAATTCAGAATTAAAAGGGAAACCTACGGTCTAAATAAAATGGAGTGTGGTGTTAACAAAGAGGTTCAATACCTAGAAGCCAAGAGCTTCCTAATTTATAACTTTTGATGGAGTTAGTCCTGCAGCCTTGAACCTATAATAGGCTTCATCGTCGATAGCTTTGTGAAATTGAGGATCTATAGGATGTATAATGGAGCTAGCTATAATAACCCTGGAACACTTTCCTTCGGCTATTTAAGAAGAAGAAGCAGGAGTGAGAGTGAAGAGGTGAAGATTAAGAAGAATGAAAGGTGTGAATGAAAAGTTTGAATTCTTTCTCCTTAAATAAAATTTAGGCAGATCGTACAGTATGATATGTACCATACTGTAAGATCATAAGAGGTTAATTCACCCTTTTTGATCAATTAAAAAGTTTGGCCAAATTATATCATATGATGGGCATCATACAAAATGATCTTAGTTAAATCATTCATCCCAAGGAGTCACCCTGTATGATCTTTGGCTAATACATCATTCAAGATGAAAAGGTATTCATGTAGTATGATAGGCTATTAACTATCCTATAGATCAAATTAAATTTATCTAATGGTGTGTGCCACATGCATCGTACAGTATAAAGTAGGTGTTTGTACAATACGATCACCAATGATTGATTCAATTAGAGTCATTGGGTGTACTGTGCACTAGTGACGTGAAGATTATTAAGGTCATACAATATGATGTGAATCATACAGCATGATTTGAGAAAATTTTTATTTTTGTGTGATGATAAGGGAAAATACCCTGATCAAATTTTATAAACAAACACATATAAAATTGGTTATTGGGTGGATTATTACTATCTTCTTAATTCATTCTATCATTGACTGTGTGTATTCTGGTATTATTCCCTTATCCTACGGGTGCTATTTATACTGGAGGTGGATCGGATTTGAGTGGCATGTGTTTATAAATAGTAATGATTATCCTACTATTTCTTTCCTGAGCCAAATTGATGGGAATAATATATTGAGGGTTTATTCGGTTGATTGCACGTGAGGCTTGCGTACTGGTACTATTATGGTTATTTTAGCTGATGCTAACATTTCACATGGTGTTAATGCGGTTGGGTTATTTTTTGTAGCTTTAGTACTCTGCCTCTATCATTTTTGCTGGATGTTTTATTGGTTTTTTATGAAGGAGCTTATTGACCTCATTTTTGTTTGAGGTTAGTAGGACCAATCAAGACCTTAGGATCTTTTCAATCCTTGGGATTAATCTTGACCCTAGGATCAATCTAATCTTAGATCAATACAGACTTTAATATCAATCCATATTTAAATCAATCCTAACCCCATATTAATTTTAAACTCAATTCAATCAAACTCCATATTAATCCAAACCCTGGGATTCTTCCTAGACTCTAGATCTTAGGATCCACTCTAGACCCTAGGATTCCTCAAAACTCTAGAGCTTAGATCTACCTAGATCCTAAGATCATTCTAGATCCCAAACTCTAGGATCCTTAGACCTTGGGATGTTCCTAGACTTCAGACTCTAGAGCAATCAAGACCTTGGGATCTGCCCCAACTCTAGCTCTACTCAAATTGAAAATTAACCCAGACCTTGATTCAATCTCAATCTTAAACTAATCCAGACCTCAATTTAATTCAAACTTTAATCTAATCTAGACATCAAACCTTCCTTTATTTTAAACCTATTATGATCTTAACTCTAGTTCAAACTCTGATCATGCCTTTGATCTAGCTCCAATCCTATTCAATCACTTATGATCATCCTAAATTATCATAAATGACTTGGATAACTCAAATTCCAACATTCAAATTCAAAATCCAAATCAAACACAGAAATTCAATCCAAAATTAACGAAAAAGGTCAAAGTCCTGAAAGCCTTCTCTAAGGATTTTTCAAACCCCTCAAAACTAAGTCAAATGACCTCTGATTCAGGGTCTATTAGTTGCATACGGATGTGACATGTATCTAGAGGCGACCCTCGAAATTTGACCTCATTCTGAGGTCCTTAACCCCAAAACTTCAAATATTTACAGATTTTGACCTTGGAGCTTGGAGCTTCATCCAAAGCCTTCAATCACTTCCAGACCCTTGATTATGTCTCATTGAACAATAAATTATATTTTCTTGGACTCACCTTGACCCCCAGTTGATCAGGGATAAAAATGACTAAAATACCCCTTAGGGGTGTGAATAGTCACCTTTGATCAAATGAGCTCCAAATCAAATGCAACCACTTCCAGCAAGTTTCAAATATCAAACCCAACATGTTGGACCCAAATCCAGCCCCTGGGTCAACCTGGTTGACCAAGTCAACCTAGGTTGACCAAATAGCCTTTAAGGGCCCAAACAGGCCATTTTGACCAAAAGACCATTTTAGACCTTTGGACCATTCCCAGTAGTCTTAGAGGGTCATTTCAAACTTGCTGGACCCAACCCTTGACCCTGGTTCAACCTGGTAGACCAAGTCAACTTGGGTTAAACCATTCAAACCCTTAATCTTCTCCATTTTGAAACAAGTCTTAGATGCATTCAAAATTCTTTCAAGTGTCTTTGATCACTTCGCCTGGTGATTTAAACTTGATTGTACACCTTGAACAGGTCATCAGTTGACCTGGTCAACCAGACTCACATTTGGTCAAATCTAATCAACATGAGGTTCAATCACCTCAATCAATTAAATCCAATTCAAGCAAATCTCCAAATTTTCATGCTCACTTCAATAATTAATTTAAATAGATCCAAATCACTTGGAGTCAAGTCACTATGGACTTTGACTTAGTCAAAATCCAAAATTTGGTTAAACCTTCACATTATATATACCTTTCCATTTGAATTTCAAACCTACTCATTTAAAGGCTCTCAAATCTATTGCATTCAAATCTTTGAACACTTACTATCCCATAATTAATCATGCCATGTCCAATTTAATCAAATTAAGTAATTTTGACTTGGCCAAATCTGGTCAAATTCCTATGTTTTGGTCCAACCATTGCATAAACTCCATGAAATCCTATCAATCTATTAATCCCATTCCATTTCAATTTTAAATGAATTCAAATTCAACTCAAGAAGCCATGGATGATTTGACCAAGCCAATGCATTTTAACTTGGTCAAACCTATTACAACTTCCACACACTCATTCAAGTTCTAATCGCTAGGCATCAAACTTTTCTTAAAACCATTCTAATCATCCATGGTTGCCACCTCAACAGTCCACTTGGTTGTTGACTGGTTAAACCAATCAACAAGTGGTCAAAGGACTCTCATATAGCTTAAATCCTTGATAACATGGCATCCCATTCACCTCAACTCAGCTACAGTTATTTGGAATGACTCTAGAAGCTTCCTAAAACTTGTATTAGCCTTTAGATCAAGATGTAAGGGCTATAATCACTCCCATGTGCTCACAAAGGGACAAAATGGCCATTACACATCATTAGTCCTTTTGTCCTTTGTGCCCTCTACTCGTAACAACTCCCTGGATAGGTGGCCTAATCCTAGTGAACCTCTAAGTCGATCTCAGCTATCCATATCACCTGGGGACATTTGAATAGGGCAAAAGGTCCTTTTTAAGCATCATTCTCCCCTAGCCATTCTCTCACTTCCTTAAGCTCATCCAGTTGAGCTATCAATTTGTTTGAGGTCTCCAGGCCTTCACCAACTCATTTCCAGCTCTCAACCCTGCTGGTCAAAGCTCACCGGCAGTAGGTTTTCCAGCGAACTAAGCTCAAATCCGTCCAACCCAACTTCCTGTCGATCCGTAGCTTATCAAACCATGGGTTTAAGAGGGAAAAGTTGCGTGGACAAACAACAAATTTAGAGAATCCAAAAATGTCCAAATCAAATGGTTAGTTTGCTCAAAATCCCTAACCCTAGCTTAAGACACTTAAGTAAATTTAACTTTTAGATAAGTGCTTTTTAAACATTGATATTGAGCCCAAATTAATGCTCTTCATAAGGACTATCCATGTTTTAAATTTTATTAAATTTGATTAATTATGTCGAGCGAACGAGCCAGAATATCCCTTCTAGGTCTCATTCGAAACATGTATTAGTGGCACATTTTTTGGACCATTGATAACTTGATCAAAGGTCCGGATTAAGCTGTATCACGATCCATTCGAACTGTGTGGTCCACTCGGTTGTCCAGATCTTGGTTCGACTTAATCCTGATCGTTCAATCCGAACGGTGGGAAATCGGATGGTCTCTATCACGTGCCCACGTGGATAAGTTATTTGCGCGTGGGCCCACCACCGAGGCAATCATGAGGTGATCATTGCGCATTCCCGTAATCATTATCAATGATTGGCTATCCTTTGACAGGCTAATCCCATTCCACCACCTGTCCCATAGCTGCTGCCGGATGTATTTTATTAATTTAGGCTATTTTAAATTTATTTTAATTATAGTTTTTTTTAAATCATTAAAAATTAATTAAAATTCCAAAAAATGTAACTAATGTGTCAAAATGCTCACAAAACTAAATCTTTTAATTTAAAATTAATATTAATTTTAAATAATTTATATTTTTTAAATTTTTTAAAATATTAAATATCTAATATTTTTAATTAATATTTAATTAAGAATAGTTGAAATAATTTCAAGTTTAGTTAATATTTAATTAAGAATAGTTGAAATAATTAATATAATCAAATATAAAATCTGATTTACATTAAAATATATTTTAAAACTTAAATTGATATCATTTTGAAATTATATTTAATATTAATTATACTTAATCATATTAAATCTAAATTTAATCATTAAAATATTCAAGGAATAATTAAAATTTCAAATTTAAGCATAAATTATTAATAATTTATATCGAAATTCATAAAATTAAAAAATAATTTAATTTGATACTAATAATTAATTTAAATATTTTAAATATTTTAAATAAAGTTTAAATATCTAGATATTTAATTAATTTTTTTTAATTTAAATTAAATTCAAATAATCTTAAAAATGTTAAATTTAAAATTTCAGAAAATATTTAAAACTTAATTTAATTTAACTTAAGAATTATTTTGAATATTGATTAATTTTAAATATTCAACCATTTCAATACTTAATTAATATTTAATTAAATATTAATTTAAATATTTTCAAAATTTTAAGAATTCTATTTTAAGCATATCAAATGATTAGAGGGTCTCTCATTAATATTTTAAAAAAAAATTTATATAATACTTTCAATTATTTTATTTAACTTATATATATATATATATATATATATATATATATATATATATATTAAAATCTATTTTAAAACTATATGTATTTAAACCCTTAATTTTTGAGAGATCCTTTTAAAATTTCAAACATGGGTTGTCCACTTGAAAAGAATTAATGATAAGTGATTATTAATCAATGAATAATTATTTTGTTAATTATTCATTGATTAATTTTCTAATGAATTAACTTTATTTTAATCTTTGCATGCTTAGGGTGCACACACTTGCACCTAGCTTTAGGACTCTCCTAGATTTAGGATTGTTTTTTATTATGTTTGAATGCATATTTTAAGTTCAAGGGTTAGTATAAACTTTAATTCAATCCCATTTAACTTAGAGACATCATTAAAGACAATAATTAAGGACTTGAATTTAGAAAATTTAGAATAATTCCAATAATTATGGTACATTTCCAATTAATTTGAAACTTTGAACATTTGAACTTAGTGACATGTTCTGCCCATAGAAATATTCTCACTAATTTTTGAAGTCATTAAGCCCCTTAATTCACTTAATTAAGATTAAACCTTAATTAAGCTTTAAAACATTCTACTAATTCTAATAAATTAAAATTAAACCCAGAAAATACAAATAAGACCTCTAGCTGACCAAAATTGAATCCTTAATCCACGAAAATTAAAATCAACTAGATTTGACATCAATTTAAGAATAATCTAATTTTAATTGAAATTGACTATTTAATTAGATTAATTAATTAAAAATAATTAAAAATTCCAAAAATTTCTTAAACACTTGATAATCACTCCTCAGATCATTCTGGATCTTTGGAGGTGATTCCAAGGAGTTTGGAGGTCATGTGGAGTCAAATCCATAAAAGGCCCTTAATTAAGCAACTTTTGAAAATTCAATAAATACTCAAAACTTCAAAAATTCATAACTAATTCAAATAAACTCCAAATCAGTCAAACTCAAAGGCATTCAACTCATAGTAAGGTCTAATATTTAACAAAAAAATCAAACTTCCAGAAATCAAACAAATTTGAAAAAGTCAACTTTTGGTCAAATCTAAGTCAAAATCAAGTCAAAACTTCAAACCTTCATAATAAAATGTAAAAAAATCCAAATCTAGCATACTTATAGTCTAACTGATCATACTAAGGTCTAGTATTTTATAAAAATATTAACATTCTAGAATTTAGTCTTAATCAAAAAGTCAACTTTTGACCCCTTAATTAAATGATTAAAATAATCCAGAATATTCCAAAAATTTAAAAATCATCTAAAATTCTAGAAAATATTAATTTAAAATTAAAACCAGGAACCAATCAATTTGAATAAATTTTATCGACTCTTAAACCCTTAATCAATTAAAACATTCTAACTATACGATTATCACTCGGTAACCGAGGCCTACGAGGCTATTAACTTAGCCCCAAGGAAGGTGAAATAAACTTCATAGACTCGGTGTAAAATAAAGGTGGTAATCAATAATCTTTTAAAATATATTTTAAAATTAATTTTAAGCCATTAATACTTAAACTCAAAATTAAATCCCTTAAGCCTTTTAAACCAACTAGAACATCAAGCAACTTCAATCAACTACCCAATATAGGACATATCAAAGTCACACAAACTCCTACACACTTTAGATAGTTTACTAGGACAACCAACTCTAATCTGAGGCTAGGTCGGTGTTCACTTTTCTGCTGTGTGCTGGGTTTTTAGGATTTCATTGCATGCTGTTTGCTAGTAGTAGAATTAATTGATTATTTATTTATTTACTACACTCTATGTTGAGTTGATTGTACGTTAGATCTATCCCTAGGTTAGGGATGATTTGTACTAATTCAGTCTTATGTAGGTGGCCATGCAGGTACAGAACAATTGCAAATTAAAGGGGGCAAATAATAAAGTTCTAAATTAATAATATTTTTGCATGCTTCAGAAATTTGCTTAAGTCCTCCTTTAAATTAAAAGAGCATGGCCAAGTGTGGCTTTGATTTGAGTATTTTAATTTTAAATATGAATTGCTTGGGATGATTTGATTAAAATTAACTGCATGGGATATTGATATAACTGTTAATTATTAGGATAACCCTGCAGGTTATTGAATCTAAAATTTTCTTTTAAATTTAAATGTAATTAATTTAAGAATTAAGTTGTAATATTTAAAGTGTTTTGAGATGGGATATATATATATATCCTACTTAGATTCCAAAGAGGAGAGGGCATTCTTTAGGGGAGAGTCCTCCTCCATTTGGAAGCCTAAGTTAGGATACTTTTAAAGTATCTAAAGAGAAAAGATAACACCCTTATGTAGGAGGAGTTTCTTTTTATTTAGATATCTGAACCCGACGATCCAAGGAGTTCCAAGATGATGAAGTAGTGAAGAATGAGAAGAATCCCAAATCTCAAAGTCACTTGTCTTAGGAATAGAATCCGGATTGTAGTCAGTGGTACCCGGCCATTTTACTTTTCCTGCAGACCCCAGGTTGTACAATTAAAAGGCACTTGCCTATGGACTTTTAGTTTGAATTTTAAATTTAATTGATTTGATTATTTAATTGATTTAATTATTATGCTGATTATAATTAAGGATTTACATGCATTTATTAGTTTTTTGGCGTTCATTGCATGTCAATTTTGATTTAGCCTAGAATCCATTCGGAGGCCCTTAAGAACACTATTAAACTTTTCTACTCAAATAAAAATTAAAAGATTTAAGCTCATATTGAAATTCTAACGCTTTTAAGAAGTAAGCCCAGACTGCTAGGAGTTTTTCATGCATTCATATTAAATCTGCTCTCCCTTGTTAGGCACCTCCCCGTCTGTAGATTCTGGCAGGCCACCTGACCTATTAGGGTGCAGTCCAGTCAAGCGGATGTTGTGCAATATTTAGGATAAAATTATTTTTAAGCCTTTTTTAAAAATTGATTCATATATAATTTTTAGCATTCAAGTCAATTTGTATTCATTGCATTAGCAACAAATTAAAATTGAGCTTAATTTATTATTACATTTCTAGCTTAAGCATCTTACCCAACATAAGTTAAGGGGTCAATTAGGAATCTGCTCTAGATGTCGACCCCAACTCCTTAAACTAATCTTAAATAACATCCCTACCCATTCTTGTATAAAAGATTGGACGTATGGTTTTGAAACATTTAGGTAGTTTAGCTGGCTCCCCAATTCAGGCTAGGGTAAGTCCAAGATTGCATTGCATTAGCTAGGATCTGGGTCACTAATTTTCAGTACCCATTTTAGACAATGGTTATGAGGTAGATTTCAATCTTAAGACCTCAACTTCCGGGAATCTAATTCCCATTTTCTAATAAAATTGATAACTCAAACTTAAATTTATTTCCATCCAATTTAAGCCCAACACTTAGAATAGGCTGAGGTGTTTCTGAAGTGATTCAAAATCTCAAAATAACTCCTACCTCTCTTCCTTTGACCTCTAGAAAGAACTGCTCAAATTTGATCCAATCCCTGTTGGATTTCCAACACTTAACCTCCCTTGAAATCGAGCTTTGAATTCTTAAATAAAATTCATATCTCTATTTTAATTGAGAGTATTTGTAGAAAAATTTCTGATTTTCCTATGATGTAATTAACTACGAGGGCTTGCGCTTGTAGGAGATTTAGAAACCCAGACCTGATTTTTAAAATCAAATTTTTTAAAACCTTCAATTAACTTTCTTTGGAAAATTCAAAAGTCAACGATCATTATTATCATTTTTAAATGATCGATAACAGACGATATTCTCCTTCCTTGGGAAGATATATCGTTATATTATCGCAACTTTAATTATGAAATTAATGTTCTTTTTACTATACTATTTTAGTCAAACATTGGGTTAAACATCATTTTGATCCTTCAGGATCATATGTTTATTTCTCCTTGAGTTTCATTATGATAATCATGGTAAATCTAAGGATTTGAAATCTGAACCTATTAGGGAATGATATGATTACCTTTTGAGCTGATATATCATTCATAATAAGTGTTTGATTCTAAAACTAAAAATTCCCAAAATTAAATATTTTCCAAAGATAATTAAATCTTTATCAAAACTCAAATACTTTTTTTTAATCAAACAGAGCCTTGCTTTATGATTTATCTGAGGCATTTTTTTATTTTGACTAGATCCTTTTATCTTTGGAGCATTACTATTATTATTTGGGTATTATTTATGAGACAGGATTCTTTCTTGTTATTCATGTGATTCTGAAGTTTATTCTAGACCTTATGCCTCAGATCTTTATTTTTATTGTTGGGCTTCTTATGTGCTAGAATTTATGGTTTGTCGGCTGTATTCTTGGGCCTCCCTGTAGCTTCGGGTATGGTTTTTTGTTAAGGGACTGGATTACTTTCACATGGTTATCTATGTGGAGTAATGATATTAGTG
Source organism: Dendrobium chrysotoxum (assembly GCA_019925795.1). Taxonomy (NCBI): domain Eukaryota; kingdom Viridiplantae; phylum Streptophyta; class Magnoliopsida; order Asparagales; family Orchidaceae; genus Dendrobium; species Dendrobium chrysotoxum. The sequence continues at coordinate 25,022,650 of CM034303.1, forward strand.
TCTTCATGGATTGGACATATGATCCTTTTTTAATCCATTTCTTATTTTGATGTCTTGATTCAAGGCATTCTATGTATGAGCAAATAATTTTCCAACTTTTGTATCTTAGGCAATACGGTAAGAACATCTGGGATTATTTTTATAGGGTACTTAATATTTACATTGAAACTGTGTGGGTTCAATTTTTGCTCAACTGCAGGTTCTGTATTGATCAGAATTTATATATTGGTAATATCTCTTCTTGTTATTTTGCTTTTAATTTATCCACTACTCTTATATATTTCTATGTTATTCGGTGCAACTATTTTTTATCCTGCAGCCTTTTTTACTTTCAGGTGGATATGCTTCGGGCTGGGGTCAATATTTTTTGCAGAAAGATAGTGCTTAATGCTCTCTTCATTATCTTTCTTTTTTGGATACTAGCCTATAGCATCTCTACAATGTTACTAGGTCATTTTATTTTTTGGCTTACTGGGGACTTTCGGCTTATAGGTTTTGTGTTTATTTATCTTCTAGCCCGTTCGAGCATTAAGGAGCTGAAGGTTCCTCTTAAGGACCTTGTAACCACTTTTTATTCAATGAGTAGGCCCCTCTTCGGGTTTTATCTAAAAATAAATAAATAAATTTATATATATATATTTATATAATCAAGTCTAAACAAAAAAACCAAATTTAAATGATCAGCAAGGGAAATAAATAACATAAGCATGTAAACACACATTGATTGCTTCTTTATTCTTACCTCATTATCCATAAACATTGATATCAATAACACTTAGTTTAGTCCTGGGTGTACGAAAAGTCCCATAGCTAAGAGGTTTTGTAAAAATGTTTGCTAGTTGGTTCTTAGTAACTAAGGGTGTCAAAAACAAATATGGCATAAAAACTCAACTCAAACCTGGCCCAACATTTTTGGGTTAGTGTCAACCAAATTTTAGAACTGGTTGGGTTTGGGACCCAATTTTCAACTTATTTTGAATTTTGAGTCAGGTTTGGGTAAACCCAAAAATTCGAATGGAACCTAATTTAGCTGCTACACTTGACGTATAATTGAATAATCTTCCGCCCACTAGCCCTACTCGTGCTTCCACCTTACTCGGTTCCTCCTTCGTCGATGTTCACCTCCTTCGATAACATTCCTTCTTCTTTCGATGAAATTTACCTCTTTCGATGACATTCCTTCCTCCATCGATGACGTTCACCTCCTTTAATGACATTCCTTCCTCCTTTGATGATGTTAATCTCCTTCGATGACATTCCTTCAATGACGTTCGACAATGTTCCTTCCTCTCTGGCCAATGTTGTTTACCTCCTTTGACTATGTTCCTTTGATGACATTCCTACCTGTTAGGTCTATTACATTCCTTCCTTCTTTGATGATGTTCAAAAATATTCCTTTGATGACGTTCAGTAATGTTCCTTCCTCTCAAGATAATGATGTTTATGGTTTGATGATGTTCCTTCCTCGTTCGATGATGTTTACCTCCCTATAGCTATACAACGGTAACCATGGTTTTAAATTTTATGACCCATTTGTAATAATGGGTTGGGTTTAGGTCATTTCAAATAGCATCAGGTTAGTTCGAGGTTCGACCCGAACTTAACTAGTAACCCGATTTTTATGCCCCTTTTAGTAACTATATAATAAAATTCTATATCTCCCTTAGCTATATAATCTCTAATAAAATGATGTTTAAAATCTATATGCTTCATGTTGGAATGCTGAATTGGATTTTTAGAAATGCAAATAGCACTAGTAATGTCACACATAATTAGGATAGTGCCTATACAAATTCTAAGGTTAAGGATCTACTACTTTAGCCGTGAGACTTGAGTAACATAGCATTCTACACCTTTGTATTCAGCCTCAATGGTGGATAGAGCTATTAAGTTTTCTTTCTATTGGATCAAGAAACTAATGATTTCCCTATAAATTTATTAGTTCCAGAAGTACTTTTTCTATCTATTCTACACCCTACAAGTCTGAGTTCGAATGTCCTATAATTTCAAATGAAAATCTATGCTTAGAATACCATATACTTAAGTTATGAGTGCCTAGACGGTATCTAAGGATTCTCTTAATTACTTTTATATGGTTTTTTTTAGATCGGCTTGGATTCTTATATAAATACAACACTAAATGTTTTATCAAGTCTTCTATTAGTCAAATACATAAGTGATCCTATTATCCCCCTATATTTTTTTATTATCAATTGATTTTCCATTTACATCCTTATCTAATTAAATGGTAGAGCTCTTGGGTGTATTAATTACTTTAGCACCTTCCATCTCATACTTCTTTAGAATTTTCTTCGACTAAGAAAGGTACCATCAACCCTTTGCTTTACACTAAATCTAAGAAAATATGTCATCTCTCCCATCATACTCGTCTCAAACTCTCTACTCATGATTTTTGAAAAATCATCACAAAGGTTTTCATTTGTTGATCCAAACAATATATAATCAACATATATTTGAAAAATGAGTAGATCATCTCCTTTTTTTTATGAATAGAGTGGTATCTACACTACCCTTAATAAATGATATATTTAAGAGAAATGTACAAAGCCTTTCATTCCATACCCTAGGTGCTTGCTTCAATCCATATAAGGCCTTTTTCAGTTTATAAACATGGTTGGGAAAAGAGGGATTTTCAAATCCTGGGGGTTAATCTACTTAGAAATCATCCTTAATAAGTATATTTAGGAAGGCACTTTAACATCTATTTAACATAATTTGAAGCCTCTGAAACATACAAAAGTTAATAGAACTATAATGGCTTCTAGTCTAACTATAGTATCTTCAATTTGATTATACCCCTTGGCGACTAATCTGGATTTATTTCTAACCACTACTCTAGAATTATTCTTCTTATTTTAAAATACCCACATAGAACCTACTAAACTCTAGTCATTGAGTCTGTTAACCAACTCCCATACATTATTCCTAATAAATTGGTTTAACACTTCTTGCATAGCTAAGATCTAGAATTCATCAGTTAAGGCTTGGTCTATATTTATGAGTTCTACCATAGAGATGAACATAGAATGACTAACCTCCTTCCTAAGTCTATGCCTAGTTTTAATCCTATAGAAGGATCTCCTAAGATGAGCTCCCTAGCATAAATAGATGAGTATCTCCATTCTTTAGGCAATGGCTCCTAAGGTTCTTCTCTATCACCTCGATCAATAGGCTCTGCTCCTAAGTTAACCTCTACTTATTCATCTTATTCTAACCTTGGTTTAATTGATTTATCAAATTCATTAAATATAATGTGGGTGGACTCCTCTATAAATAACATCCTCTTATTAAAGATCCTATAGGCTTTGCTTATAGAGGAATAGCCTAAGAAGACTCCTTCATCATACATAGGGTCAAAATTTCCTAGAGGAGATTTACCATTAATGAGAATAAAACATTTACACCAAAAGACATATAAATAGGAAAGAATAGGTGCCCTAATCTTAAGTAGCTCATAAGGTGCATTATTTAATTTTGATCTAACATTCATCCTATTGAAAATATAACAAGCAGTATTTATTGTTTTTACCCAAAAATATCTAGGGAGAGGGTATTTAGCTAGCATAGCCATAGCAGCTTCTACTAGAGTTTTATTCTTTCTTTAAGCTATCCCATTTAGTTTAGGGTTCCTAAGGCAAAAAATTTATGTTCAATTCCTAGCTCCTTATAGAAAGAATCAAACTTATTCTCAAATTCTCCATCATGATCACTATGGATAGTAGATATCTCACATCCTAATTTTCTTTGAATCCAATTGGGATAGGATGTCCTAAATTCCTCAAAAGATTCACTTTTGTGAGATAAGAATCTAACCTAGGTAAATTTAGAGTTATCATCAACAATCACATACCCAAACATTTTCCCACCTAAGCTGGTTGTACTAATTGGTCCAAATAAATCTATATGCATGATTTCTAGTGGTCTAGAGGTGGTGATTTCCTTGATGGAATGAAATGGTGATTTAAATTATTTTTCTAATTGGCAAGCATCACATGGGTGTTCCTTATAGAAATCTAACTTAGGTATGCCTCTATTAGGTCTTTCTGAGTTATCTTCCTAAAGGTTATTATACTTGCATGAAATAGTCACTTATGTCATAGCCAGGATTCATCAATAACATATTTGACATATAAAGTTTTTCAATTATCAATATAAGTCAAAAATGTGTAAATATTATTTATTCTTATTCCTTTTAAAACTAATTATTATATTAAGACTAATCATATATTAAGTAAATAAAAATTTTATATCAAAGCCCTTATCACAGAGCTAACTAATGCTAAACAAATTATGTTTTAATCCATCTACTAACCAAAAATTGTTATAAGAACATATTTAGAGTTGACAATCATACATTAATTCACTACTTTCCTAGTGGTGCTATTCATAATGTTACCTTGCCTCTTGCCCTGGCCTCCATCATGAAGAATTGCTTTAAATCTCCATTCATGTGATGTGAACACCTGTTGTCCAGGTACTAATTTCTCTTACTAAGCCTTTTGTAAGAGTATTCCTATTCCTAGCCGAAGTAAATAATAGTGTTATCAGTCATTAAATACTGATTTGTTACCTCCTCTTAAGGTTCTCGTTCTAATGAATCTGAAACTGAAGCTGCTCAAAAAGCCTCTATGTTCATTGCTTCCCCTTTTTGAAACTTATCTTTTCTTTGCCCTTTTCCTTGGTAGGGTGAGTTTTCAGGTTAGAGAAGTCAGATCTTAAGTTTCATGGCTTCATGCATTCCAAATAGATAGTGTGAGAGGAAACTTTTTTAATTCTACCTAATTTATCTTAATTCTAATGTTGTTGACATCTTTGCTTTCACTTTAGAAAGCTTATGAATTTTTGAGTCTTTAATGATATATTATCATCTTCATCAGCTGCAAAGTTGTTGCTATCAAAGTTCATTTGCCTTCAATGCCATAGTCTTATCCTTCCTCTTATCACCCAAATAATGTAGTCTTTGACTCATGCTTTGCTCATAGGAAATGAGTGAGCCAAGTATATTATGAATAGAGTACATGTTTAAATCTCTTGATTTATAGATGGCAGTAACTTTAGCATCATAACTATCAAGTAAAAAATAAAGAATCTTAATGACTTTTTTAGAATTAAACAACTCTCTACCAAGTTCTTGTAATAATGTTATAATCTTAGTAAACCTAGTGTGTATGTCAGTTATTGTCTTATTGGATTTCATGCAGAATAACTCTAAGTAATGCAATAACATATTCAGATTGGACTATTTAACTTCATTGGTTCTTTCATAAGTGAGATTCAGCCAATCCCAAATTTCCTTCCCAATCATGCATGAAGAGATTTAAATGACAGACTTAAAAGAAAATAAAATGCAAAAAGAAAGTAGAATGAGCAAGACAGATTTATGGTGGTTTGATCAAACTTGACCTTTGTCCACTCCCTAGAGTCCTCCTCTTTGTGTATTGCACTAAACCTTTTAGTGACTCTCCTTTACCCCACACAGTAACATGGAGAAGCCCTTATAAAGTCTCTTCCACCAACCCGATGTGGCAGAGTACCAACATCTTTTCACCCTTTTGGTGAGGAAGAGAACCTAGAATCTTTTTCACCCTCCTGGTGAGACAGAAAGCCTAGAATCCTTTTTACCCTCTTATTGAGGCAAAGAACCTAATGATATTTGGTCTTGAAGACTTTCTTTCTCGAGTAACCCAAAAGATCAATGAAAGATATATGGAAGAATTAAGGTAGAAGCTTTATACATGGAAGAATTAAGGTAGCAGCTTTCCAAGAGCAATCGTAAGAAATCCCATCACACTACTCTCCCTCACACACAACTTCTCCTTCTTCTTCTCCAAACTCCAAGATCTCTCAAGAAGTTGATCTTTCAAAGCACCCTCATAAAAAATCTCTTAGTAGCCAAAGACTTCTTCAAAGTATAATAAGAGAGCTTAAATATAAGGTTTCCAAAAATCCTAAATTTTTTGTTATGTCATTTCTAATTGTATAGTATGATTAGTTTAATTCATCTTGTTATTACTGTATGATATATAAGGGTATGTAAAATTAGTTCAAATAAAACTAATCATCCAGTATGATATCAATGGTCATACATTATGATAAGTTCAATCAAATACGATTTCACCCAGTATGATCAGTGGCAATTAAATATCATCCTAGGAGCAAATCCGGTTGTATTATAGGAAAGGTAATTATATAATATAATATGAAATATAAATTAATCTTGATTCAATTTCCTAATTATAGGATTAGATTAGGTAAGATTTAATGACATTATACAGTATAATTAGTTTAATTTTTGAATTTTTGAAGTATTATCTAATTTGTTATTCGTGGCAGGATTTTTTGAGTTCTACTGATCATCATGTATCATTTGGATTTACAGTATAATTAGTACAAATTTAGATTACCTTAATTAAATTTTTTAATTAATTACTAGTTTACTAAGATAGTACAGTACGATCAGATTGTAATGGATGATCTTCATAGAAGTTAAAACACTTAAATTTCCTCCCGTTGTGTGTTTGTACAATTGCTAAGGTGGAAGACACCTTTTATAGGACTTTTAACTCAAGAAATATAAAAAATAAATAAATAAAAAATAGCCTCTTATAGAAAACCTCAAACCTATTCTACCCATTCTTAAGTTGATCTATTTGTACAGTGTACGACATACCTAAAATATTAGTGTGCACAAACTAAATATCTAATAATAATATTTGGTGAAATAAAGTAGAAATCCAATAGCATTTATTATCATGAAATATATAATCTTAGAACCCTAGATTATAACACATCCTAGATAGAAGTTAGCATAGTATGGCTGAAGACTATAAACTTAGTGCTCATTGGGAGTCAACCCAAATTTATTTTATGTTATGTGAATGTGCTATTTGATGTTAGCTTTAAAAGATGTTAATATGATGTGATTAGCATTTTTTAGTGCTCTATTTGATGTACAGGATACTTTATTGATCGTCCAGTACGATATGGGATGATGACTGGCAATTTAGATATCATCCCGTACATCCCTTAGGATGTCTAGTATATCTCTTATATGATTAGAAGAAAATTATGGTTTTCATCTTAGACGATGGGGAATCATCCCATGAAATATCACAGATCGTCTAGTACGATTGTCGTAGATCATCCTGTATGATAAAATTGAGTAATCTAACCATAATTAGTCCCCTAATCATAGGATCAATTTAGCCATGATTGTCATAAATCATCTAGTACAATATATATTGTACTGTATGATTAGAGTAAAATTTTTATATTAGGAAATTGCCTAAATTATGATTGGAAACTATTTTTCATGTCTATAATTAATTATCTTGTATGATATTGATCATCTAGTAGGATTAGTTAATTAATCTCACTTAACAATAGGTTCCTAATTAGGGTTTTCTACAACACTGATCATCTAGTATGATATATATCATATTATACAATTAATTCAAAAAATTAAAAAAAAATTTAACTCACTAACTCACCCCCTTGAGTGTGTGTGTGCAAGGTTACTTAGCTTGGGGTCTGCCAGATACATAACTTGACTCAAGAAAGGTAAAAAGTATATTTAAATTGAAATTATAGAAAGACTCAACCCTAGTCTACATGATCTTGAGCTGATTGGCTTTGCAAGTGAACTTGTGGACCTAAAAGGATAGTGAGTGGGGCAAACAAAATAAATATGTAATAATTGCAGTATTAAAGAAACAATAATGTTTGTTATCAACAAAATTATAGTACTTAGGCCCAGATTTACAACAATCTCTCTTTTTTGATGATGGCAAACATTTTCGTTAAAAATTTTCAAAGCCCTTTTATATTCTTTGAAAATCCCCCATGGAAGTTGACATTCTAAATGTAAGGGGAGTTTAAAAAATTATTTTATATTAAGAAAAATGCTAGACATAAGTAAAAATAAAAAAAAGGTAAGTAGAAAATAAACTCATTTTACTAAAATATAAAAAGCAGCAAACACACTACTCCCCCTTTTGACATCACAAAAAGGAGGAAAAAGAAAAATACAAAATAGAATAAAGTAAGTACATCACAAAGTATAGAAGTAAAGACTAGTATAACCACAGAAATAAAAGCACTCAATAAACTAGGAAAAGGAAGATCCTAATCAGGTAGACGTAGTGGTGGTGGTGGCTGGAAAAAATGGTGAATAGAAGCAAACTGCTCCCTAAACCAGGCCATATCCTGGTCATGCTGATGCTGCTATTAAGCTACGTAGGCATCAAATCAAGCTAAGTCTTGTTCATGTTACTACTACTGCTCGGTTATGTAAGAGTCAAATCTAGCCTCCCACTGATCAAACCTCTGAACCACCTAATCAATCTGAGGTTATTGGCGGACAGGGGCAGGTAGAAGAATAGGTCCTTCATCTTTAGTCATAAGTTCTTTATGCACAGGGTGATGACGAGTACTATGAAGGATGTGGAAGGAGCTATTAGAATAGAATATATGGAGGTGATCAGGGGGAGCAGGGAATTGAAGATTGTATTTTATCTCAAGGATATAGGCAATGAGATGTTCTAAAATTAGATTGGGCTTTCTTTTGTGGTCTGGATCCCTAATATAGGTTAAATGTTTAATGTAGTGAATGATAAGATCAGCGACATTAAAATCAAGATTAGCCATAATGTAGTAAGTGTTGCAAATCTGATTTTGATGATGACAAACATGTCTCTATTGTGTTTTGCTTGGCTAACCCATTTCAGGCACAAAAGATCACGAGCAACTCAAGCCAACTCAAGATCGGGTCCAAGTGTGTCTAAGTGTACTATTTTTCTTTTTCTTGAGTCAATTATAATGTAACTGATCCCCTAGCTAAGTAACCTTACACACATACACTCAGGGGGAGAGCTTGAGTGAATTAGAGTTTCTGTTCAAATTTTTGTTCAGATCGTCCTAGATGATAGTTACATCATCCTGGACGATCAAGTAAAAATAAAAACCCTAACTAGGGTGACCAAGTTAAGAGGGTCTGATTAAGCAGATCATCCTGGATGATATTTGGATCGTACGGGATGATATGCTCAAATAAAAAATTCTCAGCCGCCAGATCAAGTTAGGTAAGTTTTTATTTTAAGATATTTGGTCTGATCGTCCCGGACGATACGTGTATCGTCCTGGACGATTCAGTACAATCATGCCTAAATTAATCTGGTAATTAAGGAAAGTAATTTATATTTGATTGATACGATCATATCGTCCTGGACAATCACAAGATTGTCCCGAACGATTATGATCATCTAGTGCATTTCAGCTGTACGAGCCGAACTGTGTACAGGACGATTTGGGCACTTTTTGAACTAATCGTACAGGACAATCTCCTTATCATCCTGGACGATCAAGTCATTTTTTGGTCGTCCAACACAACTTTCTCTGGATGACCCGAGCTATCTTCTGGATAATATTCCTCGATTTACACTAATCGTCCCAGACGATCGCAGGATCGTACGGGACGATATGAACAACTTTTCTACTGATCGTCCAGAAGAGCCAGATCGTCCAGGCTGATGCAGCTGATTTTGAACTGATAGTACAGGACTATCTATCGATCGTCCTGGATGATCTTGGCCGACCAGTTGAGATTTAGGGCAAATTTTAATCCCTCCTATAAAATATCTTTTTCTTTCAACAAGAAAAATCTTTTGCCACTTTCCTTCCCAGAGAAACCATAGAGAGAGAGAGAGTTTAGGAGAGAGAGAGAGGATCTTGTGAGGGGGAGTTCGTGAGGGGTTCACGAAGGTTGCTCCAAGCAAGGATTAGAGTCGTCTTCTCCGCTCTACGTCTTTCGTCTTGTTGGTGTTCTTGGTGAGAGGATCATTCGCAAGAAGATCCAAGGTTCTCTACCTGCTTCAGGAGGAAGCAAAAGGAGGTCGGGTTCTCTGCCTCACCGTGTGGTGGAAAGGAGATTTTTGTACAGGCTTCTCTGCCTTGCTGAGGGAGAAAAAGGAGAGACACTTTGAGTTAGTGCAATACTAGAAGGGGAGGCTCCGAAGAGTGAACGTAGGTCAAGTTGACCGAACCACTATAAAATCTGGTGTGTTCATTCTAATTACTTTCTGAACTTTTATTTTTCTATGATTAACTGCTTGGGTGAAATTGTGATTGATCTTTTCGTTTGATTCTTTTATTGTTTCCGCTGAAAATCATCGAAAAGTTTTTATTATTATTCTCAAATTTTTTAAATAACCAATTCACCCCCCCTCTTGGTTAGCCTCGGGACTAGTTCATCAGGGCTTAACATCCCTTTCGAACTTTCAGTAAGTAGTGAGTGAAATAATAGGATTAATGTGAATCCGATCCCTAGCTTTAAAAATAATTATTTTATGAAGAATGTGCTGGATGGTTCGGTCATCTTTGACTATGTTGCTGACTATGGAATCATGGTAGTGAACATTGGTTTTCTTAAGAATGTTATTTACATGGGTCCAATTAAAATCAGGATCAGAAGCTAAGATATGGATTTTATCTCCAGTGATGGACAAGTGAAGAAATTCATGGAAATCCTGGTAGGTTATCTAAATAGGCCTTTCTATTCACATGTTATTATAGAGCAGTAAAATCAGAATTAAGGTGAAGGCTTACAAAGAATTTCAAAAGCATTTCAGTGTTAAAAGGAAAGGAAAGGGTAAGAATAAATCTTAGAGTTTTGTGAGAAAATATGTATAGTACCTGAAAGTTCAGAGTATCTTGATTGATAATCTTAGAAGGGTTGATACCAACAGTTTTATAGCAGTTGTAGGCCACTTCATCAGATTCCTCGGTGAATCAAGGATCAATAGGACACTTAAAAGAGCTTCCTATAAGCGCCCTAGACCTTTTTTCCACCATCCATTGCAAGAGTATGAGTTCAAGAGGGAAGAAAAAGGATTAGAAGTATGTGAAGAGAATGAAGAAAACCAGCCATTTATAAAGAAATTTCCAGATCGTACAGTTCGATCGTGAGATCATCCTAGTTGATCAGGTGCAATCAATTAGTCCAGATGATCGATCAAAAGGTTGGTCATATTGTACAGTACGATCAGGTATCATCCTAAACGATTAGACACAGAGCGATCATCTTGAGAAATTAGCCTGGATGATGTTGACTGAGTGAATCGTATAGTATGAACATGTGGATCATACTGGATGATGTATTATAAAGGATCGTACTAATGGCATTTAAATCGTCTAATAGTTTATGGCATATGGATCGGACAATATGATGGTGCAATTGTATATTATGGTCAACAATAATAAATGATGTGAACAAAACTTAAAAAATTTACGAGATGCAATGTGATGATTAGGAGGGTTTCAACACAAGAATAAAACTATGAAAAGTATAAAATAAAATAAAAATAGGCCAAAATAGTCATAAATCAAAATAAAACACACCTTTTTTTTAATTGATCAACTCCAACAAATGATAAATTTACCTTAATATTAGATTGAAAAAATCATAAGTAATGAATGAACAACATTGAAATCTCAAAAGGGTAGAAAATCAATCTTGTTAACCCTAGCTCGGACTCCTTACAGGTCAAAAATTCTTTTAAAAGAAATCTAATTCAAAAAAGAAATTATATAATAAAAGTGATCTTTTCAAACTTCTTTTCAGAAAAATATTTGATAGAATAGTATTGCGAAGTAATGTATCAAAAATCATGATTTTCAATTTTAAGTGTTTGAAGATATCAAGTGGCATATGGATTATTCTATGATTTAAAGATCTGAAAGAGAAAGAAGCTTATTTCTTTTTTAGCTCATTTTGTGCCTCTTTTTTAGTTATTTGGTGCACTTTGCACATCTTTTGATTTTTGATACAGTTTGTGTATCTTACAATTAATTGGCAGTTATTACGCATCTTTTTAGTTTTGGGCTTAATTTATGCCTCTTATCATTTTTGCGAGCTTGCTTCCTTCCAAAACCTTTAATGACTCGTATTTGTGAGATTATCTTTCAGATATAAGAGAAGGAAAACTCACTCTCTAATATAAGGAAGAGTAAACACAAAATAGAATCATATCCGTATAATAAATGCAACAACGTGATTAAAAAAACTTGAAAGTGATTTATTGACTTGGAAAATTATTCATATGACATATATTACTGTAGAAAAATAAAATAGATCTCTATTTCAATGTACAAATTTTAATTTGGAATAGATTTTGCTTCAAAGGGAAAACAAACCATTAAAGGAGTTAGAGGAAGAGTGACAATTATCAAATCTTCTTCCTTTAACTGTTCTTAGAGTAGCCAAGCACTTCTTACTAATTTCTAAAACCAAATGCAAGGCAAAAATGTCATTTGAGAATTCAATATCAAAAGTGAGCATTGATCTGATTCTTTAAAAACACTGAAGGAAAAATAATAGAAAATTAAAAACAAAAAAACATAAACACATAAAAAAATAGACATACAAAAAAACAAGATAAATAAAAAGAACAGAACTAGAAAGCATCAATTTTAAGCATGAATATCTTTTACACCTAATTTGGTTCTTAAGATGCTGAAAGTTTCAAAGGCCAATCATTTTGTAAAGATATCAGCAAGTTGATTTTCAGTGGCTACAAGGTGTAGCTCTATCTCTCCTTTGGTAACATGGTCCTTAATGAAGTGGTGCCTTATGTCAATGTGTTTGGTCTTGGAGTGTTAGATTAGATTCTTTGAAATGAAGATGGCCCTAGTATTATCACATAGGATTATAAGTGTGCCTACAGGTAATCCTAAATCTAGAATTTTTTGCTTTAACCAAAGGACTTGGGCCACACAACTTCCTAAGGCTATGTATTCAGCTTCAGCAGTGGATAGTGCAACTGAGTTCTATTTTCTTTTGGACCAGGAGACTAAGGACTATCCTATAAATTGACATATTCTAGAAGTATTTTTCCTATCAACTCGGCATCCTATAAAATCTAAACCAGGATATCCTATGATTTTAAAGGAGGTGCTATGCCTAGGATACCATATTCTTAAGCCTTGGGTTCCTAAGAGATATCTAAGAATTCTCTTAACAGCAGTCAAGAGGGCCTCTTTTGGATCAGCTTGAAATCTAGCATAGAGACAAACACTAAACATAATATTAGGTCTACTAGCAGTCAAGTAAAGTAGTGATCTGATTATTCCTCTTTATTTCTTTTAATCAACGGATTTTTCATTTGAATCATTATCTGACTAAGCTGTGGAACTCATGGGAGTGTTGATTGGCTTGGCTTTATCCATATCATATTTCTTAAGGATATCCTTTTGCCTTATGCTAAATCTAAGAAAGTAGGTCAGTTCTCCCATCATACTCATCTTAAACTCCTTACTCATTATTTTTAAAAATTCATCACAAAGGCTTTTATCAGAGGATCTAAACAAAATATCATCAATATAAATTTAGACAATGAGTAGTTCATCTCCTACCTTTTTCAGAAATAAGGTGGTGTCAACGCTCCTCTTAAAAAAGTTCTTTCTAGTAGGAATGTGCTTAGCCTTTCATATCATGCTCTGGGTACTTATTTTAGTCCACATAATGCCTTTTTAATTTGAACACATGATTAGAAAATTATGAATTTTTAAAGCTTGGGGGTTGTTCAACATACACATCTTTGTTTATAACCCTATTCAGAAAGGCACTCTGGATATCCATTTAGTACAGTTTGAATCCCTTAAAATAAGTAAAGGCTAGTAGTACTCTAATTGCTTCTAATCTAGCTACAGGGGCAAATGTCTCTTCAAAGTCAATTCCTTCTATTTTGTTATACCCTTTAGCCACTAATCTTGCTTTATTTCTCATCACTACACCAGAATTATTTATTTTAATTTTGAAAACTCATTTAGTTCCAACAACACTCTAGTCCTTAGGTCTTTAAACTAGTTCCCAAACATCATTTCTCACAAATTGATTTAACTCATCTTGTATGGCTAGGATCCAGAATTCACTAGATAGGGCTTCATTTATGTTGGCAGGTTAAGTCATTGAGATGAAAGCAGAGTGGTTTACTTCTTTTCTAAGTTCATGACTTGTTCTAACACCTTCAGATGGGTCTCTTAAGATCAGTTCTTTGGGATGACTTGAAGAATAACCCCATTCTCTACGTAATAAAATTTTAGGTTCTACCCTTTCCTTTAAATTTGTAGATTCTACTTCTTGAGTGACTTCTACAACTTCTTCTTCATCTACCCTAAACCCTACAAAATTATCAAATTCATCAAATACAATATGAGTGGTATCCTCTACTACCAGTGTTCCTCTGCTACTAGTGTTCTTTTATTAAAAACTCTATAGTATTTGCCAACACTTAAGTAACCTAGAAAAACTCCTTCATCACATTTGGGGTCAAACTTTCCTAGTGAAGATTTCCCATTATTCAGAATAAATACTTTATATCCAAACACATAAAGGTGAGAGAGGTTGGGTGTTCTGCCCTTAAGAATTTCATAGAGTGTCTTATTCAGTTTGGATCTAACATTAACCCTATTCAGAACATAACTGATAATATTCATCGCTTTTACCTAGAAGTATTCACAAGTGAGTATTTAGCTAACATGACTCTAGCGACTTCTACTAGGGTCCTAGTCTTTCTTTCAGCTACCATATTCTACTGACGGGTTCTAGGAGCAAAAAAATTATTATATATCACTTACTTCTTATAGTAAGATTCAAAATTTTTATTCTCCAATAATCCACCATGGCCACTATGAATGATTAAAATTATACAACTTAGTATCCTCTAAATCCAAGTGGAAAAAGTTCTAAATTCCTAAAATGATTCACTTTTATGAGATAGGAATCTAACCCAGGTAAACCTCAAATAATCATCAACAACTACATACCCAAAGACTTTCCCTCCTATGCTTGTAGTACTAACAGGACCAAAGAGATCCATGTGAAGGTCTTCTAAGGGTTTGCTAGTGTTAATGTCTTTGATCGAGTGGAAGGAGGATTTGACTTGTTTTCCTAATTTACAGGCATCACACAAGTGGTCATTAGTGAACTCTAGTTTGGGAATTCCTCTTACTAAGTCTTTTTGGGTCATTTCTTAAGGCTTTTCATGCTTACATGACAAAATCTTCTATATCATAACCAAGATTCATCAGCAATTATTTTTAAGCAAAGAGTTGTGTCAGATTTAATGTAATTTAAATCAAACATGTAAACATTATTGATTCTCCTTCCCTTTAAAACAATGTTATCATTTAGGCTTATAATATTATTGGTAGATAAGAATTTGATACTGAAGCCATTATCACAGAGCTAGCTTATGCTGAGCAAATTATATTTTAAGCCATCTACCAATAAAAAAATTTCAATGATGAAATTTTTTGAGTTACCAAATATATATGAGCCCACCACTCACCTAGTGGTGTTATCTCTAAGTATCACCTTGCCTCCAGACCTCGCCTCCAGCAAAATGAATTGATTTGCATCTCCAGTCATGTGCCTTGAACATCTGCTATCAAGGTACCATATGCTCTCACGAGGCCTTTTATGAGAGCACACCTATAAAATCATTATATATTTGATTTGGGAACCCAAATAGGTTTGTGTCCCATCTTTTGAAAAGAAGAATGAAATGCATGCATATTATGCTGTGAAACTTAAAATTTTAGTTTCCACACCAAATATGTTCTACAGTGAATGGTGCAAGTGTGGGAGATATGTCCTAGCATGCCACAAGAAAAACATCTAACTCTAGGAAAAGGGTTTACTAATCTATGTGGGTTATGGTGCCTCTTCCTAAGTTTGAATGCATACTGTGATGGTGTGTTATGAAACTGTACAAGTGTAGGAAGTATTTTGTTTTCTTTAAAAGTAGTTAGTTCATCTAGTAAAAGCTTGTTGCACTTTCAAGTATTGAATTTTCAATCTTTAATGCATGCTCCCTACTATCTAATTGAGATGCAAGAGTTTCTAATTCCTTGAATGTATTCTCTAATTCAACATGTGATATTTTCAAGGAATCATGTTCAGTAGTTAATTCAGAATGCTTTTAGTTTAACATATCAAATTTATCTAGCAAAGCAATGTGATTACTATCCATAGTGGAATGATCTTTCCTTAGGCATTCATACTCTTTATGTAGAATTTAAAAGTCAAATTTAAGGCTAGCTTGTTATTTTTTAAGCTTCCTATATGTAGTATGAATTCTTTTAGAAACTTTAAATAATTGATTATAGGTAATCTCACATACCTCCTCTTGATCAGAATAATCAAGATGATCATCTGCCATTAAGCATAGGTTGGTTACCTCCTCTTCTACTTCAGTTTCAGATGAGTTTGAAACTGAGTTTCCTAGAAAGCCTTTTGAGTCCTTTGCTTTCTCTTCTTCAATTTTGCATGTTCCTCACCCTTCTTCTTGCTTGGGTGAGCTTTAAGACTTGGGAAATCAAATTTTAGGTGTCTTAGCTTACTGCATTCAAAGCATATAACATCACAAGAAATTTTAAAATTTCTACTATTCTGACTTTTATTCCATTATCGATGGCATTTTTTCTTTTTCTTTAAAAAGCTCTTAAATTGTCTAGTCATCAATGCAATGTCATCATCATCTTATCCAGAAGAGTCACTATCAGAATCATTAGCCTTTATGGATATAATTTTCTCTTTTTTCTTTTCACGTACATCAAGCTACCTTTGTGTCACTTCTTGCTCGTAGGCAATGAGTGACCCAAGTAAGTATCAATGGAATAAAAATTAAAATATTTAAATTCAGTAATGGCAATGATTTTGCATCATAGGAAGGAGGTAAACAATAAAGAATTTTGTTAACTTTTTCATAATTTGTAAGCACTCTTCCTAAGGCATATAGGGAAGTAACAATATGAGTAAACCAAGTATACATTTCAGAAATTGATTCACTAGGTTTCATGCTAAATAGTTCATAATCGTGAAGTAGAATGTTCAGCCTAGATTATTTTACTTTATTGGTTCCCTCAAATGTTATGCATAGTTTTTCCCAAATTTCTTTTCCATTTGAACAAGTGGAAACACGTATTTAATCTCTAGATTTTAAAGAACAGAAAAAATAGTTCAAATATTTAGCATTTAGTTGGGCTAACTCTCTATCATCTATGCTCCATTCAGAAAATAATATTTCTAGTTTTAACATCATTTACTAATCTAAAGGGTGCAGAATATCCTACTTAAAATAACATCCACATGCAATAATCAATTGATTGTAAGAAAGTGGATATGCAAATTTTCTAAAAATTAAAAGGAATATTATCAAATAATGGTGGTTGTGTGATTGAATATCCTTCTACGGTGTTACGATTATCAAAATTAGCAATGAATCTTTTTTCAAAATTTTTCTAAAACTTAATTTATGAATCCGGCTCTGATACCACTTGAAAGTTTATAAAGGTTGTTAAACCTCTAAGAACTAGCCCGAGACTATCCAAGAGGGGGGTGAATTGGTTATTTTAAAAAATTCTTTACAACATCAAGCCTTTGTCCCGCTACGAGCGGTCGGCTACATGAATCCTTTTTCTCCATTATGTCATGTTAAAAGTCAAATTCTTGTTTAAACCTAATAAAGAAAGATCATTTCTAACATTTTCTAACCAAGTTATTTTAGGTCTAACCTCTACCTTTCTTAACATAATTCAAATCTAATATCTCTACTTTTGTAACCGGGTTATCAGAATGCCATCATTTTATGTAAGCAACCCATCTAATGTGACTCTCTCTTATCTTATCTTCCATTGGAGCTACTTCAACCTTTCACGTATATGCTCATTTCGTATCCTATCTCTAAGGGTAAAGCCACTCATCCACCTGAGCATTCTCATCTCTACAACACTTAACTTAGTATTATGCTTCTCTTTTAATGGCCAACATTCGGCACCATAAAGCATTGTAAGGTCTCACCACCATCTTATAGAATTTTCCCTTAAATGTGAGGGGGACTTTTCTATCACATAATAAGCCCGATGTGTTCCACCACTTCAACAATCCAACTTTAATTCTACTGATAATATCCCCATCTATTTCACCATCACTCTGAATAATATATTAATGATATCTAAAACATGTACTATTACTAATAAATTGATCGCCCAAAGTCATAATCCCCTCACTAGGTCTATTACTACTAAAATTATACTCCATATATTCCATTTTAGATCTACTCAAGTGAAAACCTTTAGACTCTAAGGTTGACCTCCATAATTCAAGTTTACCTTAAACTCCCTCTCCAATCTTATCAATAAGAAGAATATCATCAGCAAAAAGCATACACTAAGGTACATCCTCTTACAAATGTCTAGTGAGAACATCCATGACTTAAGCCAAAAGATAAGGGCTTAAGGCTGATCCTTGATGTAAACCAATCTAAATAAGAAAATACTTCATCAAACCACCTTGTGTTTGAACAAAAGTAATAGCTCCTTCATACATATCTTTAATGATTTGAATATAACCGTTATTAACTCCTTTCTTTTCAAGAACTCTTCATAGCACTTCTCTTGGAACTTTATCATATGCTTTCACTAAATCAATAAATATCATATGTAGATCCTCCTTAATCTATCTATATTTCTCCATCAAACCTCTCAATAAATGTATGGCTTCCATAGTAGACCTACCCAGCATGAGTCCAAATTGATTTTGAGAAACATTAGTATCACATCGCAACCTACGCTCCATAACTCACTCTCTTAGTTTTAAAGTATGACACATTAACGTAATTCCTCTATAATTCGCACAATCTTGTGAATCACCTATATTCTTAAAAATAAGAATTAACACACTCATTCTCCACTCATGTGGCATCTTTTTAATCTTCAAAATAGTTTTAAAAAGTTTAGTAAGCAAAGAAATTCCTTCATCTCCTAAGCACACCTCTATTGGAATATTATCAGGTCTAATAGATTTTCCACCCTTCATTTTCTTTAAAGCCTCTCTAACTTTAATTTTACTAATACGCCGATAAAATTATAAATCTTTTTTTTCATTAAGGGTGCTAAGGTCACTAAAGTCAATCATATTTTCACATTCTTCATTAAAAAGTTTAGCAAAAAATCTCATCCACCTTTGTTGAATATTATCTTCTAAAAAAGTACTTTTTGATCTTTATCCTTAATACACATCACTTGAATTAAATCCTTACTACTCATATCTCTTTATTTGGCTAACTTATACATATATCTTTCTCCCTCCTTGGTATTTAATTTATTATATAAATCATTAAAAGTTAAGATCTGTGTATCACATATTGCTTACTTAGATTCCTTACATGCCTCTTAATATCTTTCCCAATTATCAGAATTTTTACATTTAAACCAATTTTTATAATAAATCTTCTTATTTTTTTATCTTTCCTTGCACATTTGGATTCCACCACCAACTATTTTTACTATTAGGAGCTTTGCACTTTGATTCTCCAAGTACATCTTTCACAATATTCTTAATATCACTAGCCACTTTCTCCCACATAACATTAGCATCCTCATATACAGCTGGAATCTTAAGATCTAAATTCTTACTCTTAAAAATATTATTATTAATATTCTTTAAATGCCCCATCAGATCCTAGAATATCATTTTAATTTATTTTTTAATTTTTACCCCTTTATCTTAAAGTCCAAAACTAATAATAGATGGTGGGTACATAAATTTTCACTCGGAATAACTTTATAATCTTTGTAATCTAAAAGATCTAATTTTCTTTTAAGAAAATAATCAATCTGAGTTTTATTATATCCATTTTTATAAGTGATGAGATGCTCATCTCTTTTCTTAAATAAGGTAATAGCAATCAAAAAATTATAAGCTAAAGAAAAATCTAATATGGTCTTACCACCTTCATTTGTTATTCCAAGCCCATGGCCACCATAAATGCTTTTAAAATCATCTTCCTCTCTACCAACATGTCCATTTAAATCTCCTCCAATAAAAACTCTTTGATTAAGAGGTATCTCTTATGTTAATTCTTCTAAGTCATTCCAAAATTTAAATTTTGAACCCATATCCAAACTTACTTGAGGATCATAAGAATTATAATATTAATAATGTTAGTATCAACAATAATCTTTATTGGACCTAAGTTCCATAATAATCAACAATTATTATTCAACCTAAAAATGTAGAGAGAGAAGCTCCCGGTTTGTAGAGAGAGAAGCTCATTTTTTTCAAATTCCAGCTTTCCCGATTTTTCAGCCTTGTCTTCTGGAGGCGGAGGCAAATGGCGGTGAACATTCGCCAGCCATCTATTCCCTTGGAAAGGAAGAGTTCTTCTTCGGATGATGTAAATCCAAGGTTTAAACCGGGTGGAAGCGGTGAAGAGGGAAATATTGATCAAAATGAAGAAGATATTCGTAGAAGGAGGAAGAAAGGTCAGCTTATCATCTCAGAGAATGACGGCGGTTCTGTAAAGAAATTGGCTTCGGTTGTAGGTAAAGGTAAAGATGTTTCTATTTTCCAAGATTACAAGACCCCTGGATTGGATAGGCAAAAAGGATTTTCTCCTGTCAAGTCTTTTGATCCTGGTGCTACTTCGTCTGGTATGAAAATTTTTGTTAATAGGTATGTGAATTCAAATGCAATCCCTGTCCTTGACAATAAGATAAATGTGAATTCTTTATCACCTGTTAATAATCTTCTTCATACTGTTAAGTTTTTGGAATCTGGCATTGAAAAACCTACTGCAAAGTTCGATGAGCCTATCTTGTTCGAGGATTTAGCTAAGGGAAAGTTATTTGATGGAGTTGTTAATTCTTCGGCTCCTAGTTTTAAAGAGGTAGTTGTTCAGGGTATTTCTCCTGCTAAGGGGAAAGGTTCTGTAGCAGATTTAACTAAATTTCATATGGTAGATGAAGGTAATTTGGCTGGAGAAAATAATGAAGGTTGTAAGATGCTCCCTCCTGATAAGAATACTAACAATGGTGATGGGAATGTATGGAAGAGAAAATCTAATATTAATGTTGCCAATCTGGACTTTGGAAAGGATTTTGTTGGTGAAGATGAAGTAGTCAAGCTTCATCAGGGAATGGAGTTGGAAAATGCTAAATTACTGAGCAAAGCTTTGGTTATTAAAGTTTTTGGTGAAAGTACTTCGTTCCAAGTGATTAGTATGGAACTTAGGAGGCAATGGGCTGCTTTTGGAAAATTTCACTTAACAATGCTTGGCTTAGGATGGGTTCTTTGTACATTTAATGATCAGGAATCAATTGATTCGGTTTATGCTAATGGGCCTTGGTATGTAAAAGGAAATATAATAGGGATGGACAAGTGGTCACCTTCTTTCTCACCCTCATCTTTGAAGGGTCTTTCGGCTCTTGTCTGGATCAGAATGCCAAATTTGCCTCTATAATGTTGGGATAACATCAATATTTGCAGGATTGCTTCCAAGGTTGGTAAACCTTTCATGATAGATGGGAACATGTATCAGTGGAGTAGAAGGGAGTTTGCAAGAATTTGTGTGTGGATTGACTTAGATAATAAGCTTCCTGTGGGTGTTTGGGTGGATGGGTGTGGAGGTAAATTCTTCCAAAAAATAATATATGAAAAACTCCCAAATTTGTGTTTTAGTTGTGGTAAAATTGGACATTTAGAGAATAAATGTCCTTTAATAAAGATTGATCCTTCTGCTAAGAAAGAGGTTCGGGTTTCTGAAGGTGATTCAGCAAATGGGATAGCAGATGCTAGATCTGAAGTTGAATACGGGCCTTGGATGCATGTAAATTTCAGGAGGAACATGTTCTCAAAAATTTAGAAGGCTAAACAGGAGATGGGCATAGGGAGTTATAAACCAATTTCTTCAAATTATAGGAAATTAGTGAATTCTGCAATAGGAGATGTTAAAGGAAATAAGATGGAAGAAAGTTTGGCTAATGAGCAAGTTTCTTCTCCAGGGGAAGCAAGGAAGAGGAATTCAGTGGCTGAAATTGTTGTTAAAGGTAAAGTGTTGAAGGAAGACACCAAATTTGATCATGGGAGAATGGAAGGGGTTACTTATCCAGGTAAAGAACTAGAAGACTTTGTTGAAATAGATATTCGAGGTGGGGGTAATAAGACAGATTCCTCTGATGTGGAACTCATTATTCAGAAGGCAATTGGATTAGAAGATGGAGAAATATTACAAGATAAGATATCTAATTATTCTATTGTAAATAATATGTTTAATGTTCTTCAATCTGAAGATGAGGTTGGTCAAAACAAGGTCGTGGAAGACAATCAATGTGAGGCTGAGAAGGTGGAGGAGTCAGAGCCTGTTGTGACGGAGCTAGATAATCAGCAGGAGTTGTTGTATGGAAAGAATTTGGTAGGGAACAAAGTTAAGTTGAGAAAAGAACTACGTTCTTTGGGGAATGTAATGATAAAAGGGAAAACCAGGAAGGGTGAGTTGAGTAAAGATTTTTGTGGTGGGTCTAATCCCACTTCAAAGAAAAAATGAGTTCTCTAATATTTTGGAATTGTAGGGGGGCTAAGAAGGTTGAAACCTCCAGGTATCTACAAGAAATAGTGAAGGATAATGATGCTCTTTTTGTGGGCCTTGTTGAAACTAAGATTTCAACATTTGATAATGTGGATTGCAAAAATTTGATTAGTAAAGAGTGGGATTTTTTTATGTATCCTGCAGTTGGCTGTTCGGGAGGGTTGGTCTTGCTTCCTTTGAGGTTATTATAGCAGATGAGCAATTGGTGTTGGGGGAGTTGAAAATCAAAAATTCAAATAGTTGGTTGATTGCAACGGTGTATGGGAGCAGAAATTCTAGTGATAGAAAGTATTTATGGAGCAAGTTGAAAAGGTTTTCTGAAAAGAAGCTTCCTATGGTTATTGGGGGAGACTTCAATGTTATTCTATCTCAAAATGAGAAAGAGGGGGGAAGAAATTCGCTGTCACCCAAGGCTCCCTAGACATGCTTTCCTTTATGAGGGATTGTGATTTTCATGAAATTGGGATTGTAGGCCCAAAGTACACTTGGTGTAATAACAAAATAGGAGGAGGCCGTATTTTAGAAAGGCTAGATCGGTTTCTTCTAAATTGTGTGGCTTTGGAACGTCTTCAGGAGGCGGCTGTTAAGCACTTGGCTAGAGTGGCCTCAGACCATTGTCCAATCTTACTTAAGATCGAATCTTCTAAACCCAAGAGGAGAAGGAATTTTATGTTTGAAGATGTTTGGTCGTCGTACCCAGCTTCTCATTCCATTGTAAATGCGGTGTGGAATAAACATGTGACAGGAAGTAATGCTGAAATCTTGAATTTGAAGTTCAAAAGAACTTTAAGATCCTTATTCTTTTGGAGTAAGGCTAAGCACAAGTCACTTTTGGACCTCAAGGATAACTTAAAAAGAGAAATTTTGGATTTGCAAATTGAGGAAGTTGAATCGGGTGGCCTTTCAGATCTTAAGATTTATTATTTAAGATCGAAAGTGATGGAGCTCAATGCTACTCTAGGCCGTCTAAGTTTATGGTGGAAGCAAAGGGCCAAAGTGCAATGGTTAAAAGAAGGAGATTCAAATTCAAAGTTCTACCATATGTTTGCAACAGGAAGAAGAAATGGGAACATGATTACTAGCATTAAAGACAGTGCTAGCATAATGCGTGAAGATCAACATGGGACTGAAGAGGTTTTTATGGAATACTTCTCTAAGAAATGGAGCTCTAGGAAATGCAGATTGTCTGGATGGCCTTCTTTGTCCAAGGTAATTGACGTTGAGGAAAGTAGATATTTGAGCAAAGAATTCGTCAAAGAGGATTTGGAGGAGGTGGTTAAAAATTTGGGAGCTTATAAATCTCCAGGTATAGACGGCATTACTTATTCTTTTATTAAGACTTATTGGTCTATTATCCATGTTGAGGTGTGGGCTGCTGTTAGAGAATTTTTTATAACCGGGTCTCTTTGTCCTGCTTGGAAAGATACTAATGTGGTGCCGATACCGAAAATTACCAATCCTCGTTTGCCATCTAACTTTCGTCCTATTAGTTTATGTAACGCAATTTACAAAATAGTTGCAAGGATGATACTAAATAGGATGAGTTTTATTTTTCCAAAAATTATCTCTGAAGTGCAGTTTGCCTTTGTAAAAGGTAGATCTATGTCTGACCAAGTATTGATTGCTCAAGAAATGTTTAGCAAATTCAGATATTCCAAAGCTAGAAAGGGTATGGTGGCTATCAAAGTAGATATGGAACAAGCTTATGATAGTATGAGTTGGTCTACTTTGACTCAGGTGCTTGAATTGTTTGGCTTCCCTAAGAGGTTTGCAAATTTGATTTTGGAAAGTGTTTTGAACCCAAAGTTTTCAATTATTGTTAATGGGATTAATTCAAAGTGGATTGAGCCTAAATGTGGGTTTAGACAAGGATGTCCTTTGTCACCTTATCTCTTTATTTTGTGCTCTCAGTTACTGTCTGAAGAGTTTGCTTGTAGAGGCAAAGATGTTGGAATAAAAATCTCTCCTTTAGCTCCAATGATTTCTCATCTGATGTATGCAGATGATATTATGATTTTCTCTGAAGCAAATAGTAAGAAATTAAAGAAGGTTGATAAGATCCTAAAGAGGTATTGCAAATGGACTGGTCATAATATCAATATACTTAAGTCGGCTATGATGTTTGGTAACTAAGTTAAAAGAAGGACAGCTAGATCAACGGCTAAAATTCTAAAAATGAAAGTTGTTAATGAGATGGATTATTTGGGAGTTAAGATTGCTTTGAGGAGATTGGTGAAATCTGATTTTAGTAAACTCATTGCTAAAACATCAGATAGAATGAACCTTTGGGGTTCTAAATACATTTCTATGGCAGGAAGAATCATTTTAATCAATGCTTCCATTATCTCAATGCCAGTTTTCCTTTCTATGCTTTCTCTAATTCCGAAAGGAATTTTGAACATGTTGGCAAAAATGTGCCAGAATTTCCTATGGAATAAGAAGGATGGGAGCTTTGGTTTACATTATGTAGCTTGGGATATTTTATGTAAACCTTAGAAGTATGGTGGATGTGGATTGCAGTTGCTGGAGGATACATTGGGCCCTTTAAGAGTTAAATTTGCTCTTAACTTCTTCACTAATCCAACATCTATTCTAAATAGATTGTTAAGATCAAAATATGGGAATGACCTTTGGAGTGAGGCTAATACAAGGTGCTCATCGTCAACTAGGAAGATTGTTTTGCATGGTGCAGAATTCCTGAAGCCAATTTCTAGGTGGAGAATTGGTAATGGAGACAAAGTGGATACCTTCAAGGATCATTGGATCCTGGATAAAAGCATTAACAAGTGGCCAACCTTTGTTTTTGTTTTGAGTCCATAATTTCAACATGCATCAACTTTTATAAGTGAGGGAAGGTGGGACTTGAACAAGCTAAAACAATGTTTCGGTCTACCTCTGATTGAGCTAATTACAGTATTCCAATACTATCAGATAATGGTGAAGATCAGTTGGAGCTATCCAGAAAATTATCAAGTTAATCAGTAACAGCAATAGCTTATGAAAAAAAATTTGAAGAAGAATGTGAAGATGAAACTTGGAGCTGGAGAAAAAGGCTTAAGCTGAGATCGCAGGTGGATATTTTCTGGTGGCATTTGTGCAGAAATGCCATTCCTTCTTTTGGTTTCTTATTGTTTCGCAGGTTGGTGGAGTATGGAGGGTGTCCAAGAGGATGCGGGAGTGTGGAAGACGTAGAGCATGTGGTTGTCCATTGTTTCAAAGTAAAGGATGTTATAAAATTGCTATCTGATTGGAATTTTCATATTCCTGTTATTATATCTCTTGAAGATTGTTATAAGAAGATGAAAATGATGGTAGAAGTGAATCCTTTCTTGGGAAATCTGTTATGCTTAGAGGTTTTTCTTTGCTGGAAAAGTAGGAATAAGCTGGTCCATGGTGGTGCAGAAGACACCATTTCTATAATAGCTACTAATTCAATTATACTGGCGGTTGCTTCATTTGGGACCTATTTTATTCAGGAAAATTGGGATGCTAATCAGCTGTATAAGCTGTCTCAATTGTCTTGGCATCCCCCTCCTCCTGGGTGGATTAAGGTGAACGTTGATGCTTCAGTACAACCTAATAACAAGGCTGGTATAGGGGGAGTTTTCAGAGATAGTCAAGGATGGTTTTTTGCTGCTTTTGGTTTCGGCTGTCTGTATTGGGACTACTCTCAGACAGAGTTATTGGCAATTATTGCTTTGAGGAATTATATTCAAGATTGGATGTTTGAAGCAAATGGATTGGTGATTGAAGGAGATAATTCAAATGTTATAAAATTTTTTCAAAGATCCATGAAGAAGCATTATCTTTCGGTTGAGTTTCTCAAGCCTATGGACTTAGATTTTCTTTCAAATTTTAAGCAAATTATTTTTTCTTGCTCAAAGAGAGAATGTAATAAGTTAGCTGATTTATGCGCTAACTATGCTTTGATTTCTTCTTTTTTTTGGGATGATGACTATTGTAATAAAATTCCTCCTTCATTATTAGCTTTGTTGAAGGAGGAATGTAGTTGTGTAGTGATTTTAATAAAAAATTTGATAATTGCACTTTAAAAAAAAAACAATAATCTTTAAAGCTATAATCATATCTCTAATTCTATTAATTGTTATAACATTATCCTTCAAACTCTTATCTATAATTACACCTATACCATTTCTAGTATGACTCATATCTGAATACCATAGTTTAAATCCTAAACTATCAATTTCCTTAGCCTTCTCTCTATTCCATTTAGTTTCCTGAATGCATAGAACATCTTCTTATGAATCATAATTTCTATTAATCCCATTAAATTTCTTGTAAGGGAACCTATAATCCAAGTTCCTATCCTAATTTTAGTTTTGTGGACTAGCTTCTTTGCCCACATCCATCCTTGATGTGGGAACCCTTGCCTATTTAACACTGCACCCGGGCACCGGTGCAGCAGCCCTTGTATACTTATCATTATACTCAGGCCATACAATGCATCACTTCCAAGGGATGCCCTAGTATTAACATAATTTTTTAAAGGATTCATGTCATGATTATTAAACATATTTTACGCTGGCTATCAATAACCTAACACAACCCTCCACTTTTCTCATCTAGGACTTGCAACCTAGAAATTGTAGTGTTTTAATTTTAAAATGCCCCTCAACAAGTTAAACTTTTAGCTTAATTAGGAACACTAGGATATACCCCTCATCGAACAGGTATTCCTTAATTTGGGGCACTAAAATGTAACATTATTCAAGCAGATATTACTCAAATAAGATCATAATTTATAAAAATAATTCCTTAACAGATAAAAAATTTAAAACCCCTTGATACAGAAGCAGATCAATATCACAATAACAAAAATTAGAGATTTCAAACATAAAACAATTCACAAAAAATTATAAAAATTAAATTCAAAAAAGTCAATAGAAAGAACACACCAAATTTATACTGGTTCGATCAACTTGACCTATGTCCACTCCCTGGAAACCTCCTTTCCAGGTATTGTAATAAAAGTAGTGTCTCTCCTTTTGCCCCCACAGCAAGGAAGAGAAGCACTTACAAAATTTTACCATCGACTTGGTGAGGTAGACTACCTTGAATCCTTTTACTCCCTTCTAGAGTGGGCAGAGAACCCGGAAATCCTTTCACTCCCACCTAGAGTAGGAAGAGAACCTTGGAATCCTTTTACTCTCTCCTGGAGTAGGCAAAGAACCTTAATCTGATGCTGTTGAATGCCTCCCCCAGAGCCATCAAAGAAGCAGAAAAGTAGCTTGAAGAAGACAGTGAAAACCTTACTGGGAGTAACCTTGGTGAATCCCTCACAACTCCCCCTCAGAAAGATTTCTCTCTCTCCCCCAAGTCTCTCTCTTCCTTCTCTAATCTCTCTCTAAGATCAACTCCAGAGCAAAAGATTTTATTCACGAATAATATTAGAGCTTAAATAGAGAGCCTCCAAAGAAGGCCTAATTTTTAATATGGCGCTTCTGATCTTCTATTACGATCCTTACATCATCATGTATGATTAGTACAAAAGAACCCTTTCAGCTAGTATGATCAGCATTGCTCTGTATGATTAATTCAAGTATTCGTACAGATCATCCAATATGATAGTGCAATCGCCTTAAACGATTAGTTCAAGATACTATATTGATCATCTAGTATAATATGGGATAATGATCGGTGATTTAGATATCATCCTGCACATCCCTCAGGACATCCAGTATGATCTCCTGTACGATTAGAAGAAAATTATAATTTTCATCTTGGATGATGGGGAATCGTCCCATGAAATATCACAGATCATCCAATTTGATTGTCATAGATCATCTTGTAGGATTAGATCGAGTAATCTAACCATAATTAGTCCCTAAATTACAGGATCAATTTAGTCATGATTATCATAAATCATCCAGTATAATATACATCATACTATATGATTAGAGTAAAATTTGTATATTAAGAAATGGCCTTAACTATGATTGGCGGCTATTTTTCATGTCTATAACTGATCATCCTATATGATATTAATCATCTAATAAGATTAGTTAATTAATCTCACTTAATAATGGGTACCCTAATCAGGGTTTTTTGTATAACTGATCATCTAGTACGACATATATCGTGTTGTAATATTAGTTCAAAAATAAAAAAAAAATTTCTAACTCACTAACTCACCCCCTTGAGTGTGTGTGTGTGCAAGGTTACTTTACTTAGGCTCCACCAGATACATGACTTGACTCAAAAAAGGAAAAAAGTACATTAAAATTGAAATTACAGATAGACTTAACCCTAGTCTACCCGATCTTGAGCTGATTGGCATTACAAATGAACTTATGGACCTGAAAGGTTAGTAAGCAGGGCAAACAAAATTTATATGACATAATAGTAGTAGTAAAGAAATAATAATGTTTATTATCATCAAAATTATAGTACTTGGGACCAGATTTGTAACAGTATTTTCCTATTTTAGTTAGATTACATCAAGGATCAGCCTTAAGCCCATATCTTTTTGCTTTACTCATTAGACATTTACAAGAGGACATACCTTGGTGTAAGGTTTTTGTTGATGATATTCTTCTTATTGATGAGACTAGAGAGGGAGTTGAAGGTAAACTTGAATTTTGGAGGTAAACCTTAGAGTCTAAAGATTTTCGCTTGAGAATATCTAAAATGAAATATATTGAGTGTAATTTTAGTAATAATAGACGTAGTGAAGGGATTATGACTTTGGCCAATCAAGTCATTAATAAGAGTACACATTTTAGATATCTTAGATCTATTATTTAGAGTGATAATTAAATAGATGGGGATATTATCAGTAGAATTCAAGTTGGATGGTTGAAGTGGAGGAATGCATCAGGCTCGTTGTGTGATAAAAAAGTCTCCCTCAAACTTTAAGGGAAAATTCTATAAGATGGTGGTGAGACCTGCAATGCTTTATGGTGCCAAATGTTGGCCATTAAAAGAGAAGCATAATACTAAGTTAAGTGTTGCAGAGATGAGGATGCCCAGGTGGATGAGTGGCTTTACCCTTAGAGATAAGATATAAAATGACCATTACATGAACAGTCTCAAGTAGCTCCAGTGGAAGATATGATGAGGGAGAGTCATATTTGACTTATGTTAAGAAAGGTAGAGGTAGACCTAAAAGGACTTGGTTATAAAATATTAGAAATGATCTTTCTTTAATAGATCTAAACGAGAACTTGACTTTTAACAGGACACAATGGAGAAAAAAGATTAATGTTGTCGACCCCACGTATTGGGACAAAGGCTTGTTGTTGTTGTTGTTGTTAACTAAAGATAGGGCCATTCATAACTTTACTATACAAAAGGGCGTGGTCATAGATATGGGAAAAGTGATTTTTTTTTCTATTCACCATATTCTTAAAGGTACCAGTACTATAGCTTACAAGAACCCTTCATTAGATTATCTTTTATGCATTCAAATTGGGGTACTAAGGAACCCTTCTAAGGACTAGCTCTTTCCTAGTGCTATAGTTACCAAAATAAAATTTTATCATTTAAGAAATCCTCTACCAAGCCTAACAAAAGTTTTTCTCCCCCTAACACCTCTGGGTCTAGAGCCCCCAAAAAATTAAAAGATCTAGTTACGTTGCTAATTTTAGTGAACATGCATCTAATTTATAGTAGAGTATTGATGAGTTGAGGTGAAGGCGTTAGGGATCAAGCCATAAATTACATTACATTTAGGAATAATAGTAATAGTAGTACAATTATACCATAGAGTTTAACTCAGTCTTAGCTCATTTATTTTAAAATTATTAACTCCATGTTGGTCTAAAAGGGTATATTTTCCTATTACCACTTCTTATTCACATTAATGATGTCCTTGCTCTTTAACAATAGCTACATCAGGAAAAGAGAAAGGGGATGAATAATCAAAAGGAGAAGGATTTATGGATGACTTAGGAAAGTGGAATCCAATTTTTTGGTAGGTTTTGTTGTTATTTGTTTTTATGTAGTTATATTTTGGGAAGAAGTAAGATTTTTTTAGGAGTTGTAGCAGTAATTGTATCTTTACTTAATCTTATAAAACTTGTTACTAATTACTTCCCTCCTACTATTATGTGATTATGACTTGTTTATGATTTTTGTCTCATTTTTGTTTAACTATAATCACAAATTTAAAATTAATTTGATGATAACTTAGTATTTAAAAGTACTTTAAATTTAAAAATAATAAATTACTTAACCAATAATAACTAATATTTTTATTAAAATTAATAATTCCTAATAAATATAATTTTTAAATCACTTAAGAACCTTTAACATTTTTTTAAGATTGATTAGTTTGGACATTATGAAGAGTTAAAGACTTACTTTGTTCTTATAACATAATTTAGGTGAGTATTAATTAAATCATAAAACTTTCAATACACTTTAGGGTGGACAAATTTTTTTATAATAAGTGAATAAAAGGACCAATGGGTATTTAAAATCATTAAGATATACTTAGCAAAAAGGAACTAAATATAAAATTACTTCAATTAGCTAACATGTTGATAATATGTATCGATGTTGTTGATATCTTATTCGAAATAATGAATACCTCATTATGTCAAGAATTCTCTTCAATTATGAGTCTGATAGGTGAGTTAAACTATTTTATAGGATTCAATGTGAAATAGGAAAAGTGGTATTTTTTTTACATATTAAGTATGTCAAAGACTTAAATATGAAGTTTATCATGAAAGGATCAAAGCGTGTGAACACCATTATGAGCTCTACTACATATTTGGATAAGGACTCTGGAGGTATAAATCCAAAGAGGTATAAAGGCATAATAGGATCTATATCATACTTTACTGATAATTAACCTAATATTATATTTAGTTCTTTTCTATATACGCAAGTTCAAGTTGAACCTAAAGAATTACAATTGGTTGCAATTAAAGTATCCTTCGATGTCGAATAGGA
Source organism: Dendrobium chrysotoxum (assembly GCA_019925795.1). Taxonomy (NCBI): domain Eukaryota; kingdom Viridiplantae; phylum Streptophyta; class Magnoliopsida; order Asparagales; family Orchidaceae; genus Dendrobium; species Dendrobium chrysotoxum. The sequence goes on from CM034303.1 coordinate 25,054,014, forward strand.
AATCCTAGCTTAGATATGTGGTATACTAGAGATAGTGTATCATTTGACCTAGAGGGTTATTTAGATCCAAACTTTCCAAGTAGTAGAGTTGATAGCAAAAGCATAATAAGAAAATGTAAATTCATTGGGCATTCAATATCGAGGTAGAATATATTACTGTAAGAAGCTTTTGTAATAGCTAAACATAGATCAGCTACACTAGGAGTTTCATGCGAACAAACTAGGTTTCACAACATCATCAGTCGATGAACATTTTTGAATCTCCACTCCTTTTATAATGAGTTTCTTTCCCTCCTTCTCTCTTTCTTTCTCCCTTTCATATTCTTATGTTTATAATCACCTACTTAAGAGTTCCTTCATTTCTAATGTAAAGCTAGATGTGATTTGTATTAGTTTTGTATTGCTTTGAATTTATTCTATTACGGGCTTTATATTGCTTTGGTAGAAAGCCTTATTTAAGTTTTATTTTGTAATAAATCTAACTCTATGTTATCTTTTACCCTTGCAACAACAAATCTTAGATGTTGTATTAATCTAGGATTTTTTGTGGAGTTTCTTTTAACTTTTTTTTCTTCAAAAGGTGACCTGTTATATATTAGTTAATTAAAAAAATTTTAGGTGTTTATGAAGTGATTAAGATTAATAAGCTTAGGCCTTGAATCACATGCCTAATATTATTTGGCTTTGCTTTTTATGAGGCTTTCATTTGGAGGAAGCATGCAACACATAATAAGATTTGTATTTCATGCTAATCATTTTAAGTATTATTTAATTTGATATAAATATACCATTCGTTATTAAGGGCATAAATTTGTGTGCTTTATTATAGGTTTTTACTGTCAATCTTGTTATTACAATTTTTTCCATTTTGAGCGTATGCCCATAATGAATTAAAAAATTTGATAGATAGGTCATTCTTGATGTATTCTTACACAATCTCCCAAACATTAATTTATATAATACTCATTGAATGTAATAAATATCAAATTTATAAATCATATTATATTATAAAATGTAATCCTCATATTGAAACTATAACTCCTATTAAAATTCATTAATGAAAACTTAAAAATTATAAGCATATGTGCAATGGTATGTATGTAGTTAGAACCCTATTGGATATTGATTAGTATGGTTGACGATTATCTATAGTGATGACTCTATAATAAATCACAAGTTTTTCTTGGGTTGGAGATTACCTTCAAAGCAATGGGTATTTGATAAACAAAACATAATTATAGATATATAATTGGACATGAATTGAGAATAAGGAATGACTAACAAGACAATTTATGGTATGAGGATACCTAGTCTAGTTATATGTATAAGTATCAAAATGATTTTAGTAGTAGTTTGTCATATACACTTCTAGCAATAGCATACTAGTATAGGTATCATGGCATTTAAGATTATTATAGTGATGATATGTTCACCCACCATTAGTTGTTAATACTGCATTCCCCATCCCTTTATCATTTATTCTTTGATAGATAGGAGTTACTTGGTGGGTTAGATTTATCAAACTTACACTTTTTTGTTTCTTTGTAGCAGATCTTGTCAGTGTGTCTAACGGGCCATCACCTTAGGATTATATTTATCAACAGCAGACTATATTTGGTATTTTATATTTTATAGTATATTAATATTTATTTAATTTTAGAGTTGGGTAGTTGCATTCATGTTGTTATTTCTTTCAGACTTGTTTTTCTTTTGATAGTCATATTTTTTGTTCTATTATTAGTTGAATTCATATTAATAAAATGAATATTTAATTTTCTTTTTAATATTTACTCTTATATATATATATATATATTTATATATATATAATTATATTATTAATTTATTTACTTTTCCTTGTTGTATGTATAAAATATAACCTTTTATCCCTTTTTTACATCATGTATTATTGAGCTGTACCTCTTTTTAGACCTAGGTGTGATAGAATGCTATATGACCCTTCTCTATTATGTATTTGATATTACATGATTCCTTTAGGATAGGGGAGTGAGTTAAAATATCTTTAGTATATCTTTGCTAATTAAAAATATATTTTGACTTATTATATTTATTTATCTATCGATGTATTTTATTATGATATACTTATTTAATTATTCAAAATGGCACCAAGGAGAAAGAATGCCTTCGCCTCCTTTGGAGATGATGGCATGAGAACTCCTGAAGAAGCTGCACCTATTCTCAAAGGGCCTTATTCTAATAGTCATCGAGGTATTGATGCCTTAACCCTAGATATTAATATGCTAATCACATTGATGATAACCATGACCACTCGACTCACTCAAGAGGTGTAGGCATTAGGTTATCTTTGATAATTGATAATATATTTTAACATGTTATATTTATATAATTATCTATGTAGTTTATTTTGATATACTTATTTAATTATTCAGAATGGAGCTAAGGAGAAGGAATGTCACCACCACTCGTTGAGATGATGGCATGAGAATTATTGGAGAACCTACACCAACTCCCTGTGGACCTCATTCTAATAGTCGTTGAGGTGTTGATGCATGAAACCTAGATATCAACATGATAATCACAATGTTGATAACTATAAATGCTCATCTCACTCAAGCAGTGAAGGTAATTCATCAAGTTACTCACAAGTTCTATAACCAACTCAACTAGTACCACCATTAGTGCAACAGGAGGCTATAGGAAAGTCAGGTGCAGGCCAAAATCAAGTCATTTTGACTAATGGAGGGGCGAATAGGATAATGGACTAGTTCTTGAAGACTCACCTTCTAACATTCAATGGTATAATGAGGCCAATCAAATCTGATGCTTGGCTTCTTGACATAGAAAAGAGACTTGATGGTATTTATTTTATTGGAAGAGCTAAAGGAAGACATGGCTATGTTTGAACTATAAGAAGGTGTTAACAACTAGTCGGAGAGCCACAAACATAATAATGTTTTAGTAGACACAGTAATTCCTTATGAAGAATTTAAAATTTTCATTTAGGAGCAATATTCTCCCATGGAAATTGATCAAAAGTAATGAATGACTTAAGAAAGCTAAAGGAATAAGATCGTCTGAGAATATGAGAAAGAATTTGTAAGAATTATCACATTTGTATCATCTAATGGTTAGTATGAAGATAAAAAAATATATAACTTTATTTTTGGTCGGAGAAAGGACATTAGAAAAACTTTATCTATAGTCAAGTGCATCATATTTAGAGAGTTAGTTGATAGAGCTATACAAGTAGAAATAGAGTTAAATGCCTTTGAAGAAAAAGCTTTTAGAAAGTGAAAAGAAATAGATAATCTTCCACATGGAGATTCGCTGAAGAACTAGTACAAGAACCATCATGGGAAAAATTCAAAAAATAATCCTTGTTGTGTTCACTGTGGAAAATATCATTCTGGGACATGCAATTTGATTATTAGGAAGTGTTTCAACTACTACAGCACTACACATAATGCTAACAATTTACCACTCAACACTCAGGATTAATCAAATCCTTCAGCCACTTGAGATAGCTATAAACATCCATAATAAAATAGGTGGAAAGAATTACAGACAGGGTACTATTATAATCATAATGGAAAAGGAAAGGAAAATAGTATTATTCACAGCCTCAACTATAATAATTACAAATTCTTAATTCTCAATTTTACCAATAATGACCAATTCCATAATACCAATAATAACATCCTCTAATTTCATATTAACACCAGAAATAAGTGATTCAGTATTAAACATCATAACCTCAAATGCAGGAGCAGCCTAGAGAGGCAATTTCTCCTTGTGTTTTCATCATATCTCAGCAAGAGGTTCATGAAGCTCATGATAAAGTGATAGGTATTATTTCTATTTATAAGTAATTAGTAAAGTTTTTTTTTAATTTTAGGGCATCACATTCATTCATATCAGAAAAGTTTACATCAAATGCATTAGTGTCTCAATTTTATTCCCATTTGTTTGTTAATATGCCATCTAGAGCATCTATGGAAGTTACTCAGTGTGTTCATGATTATGATATTATAACCAATAAAATGCATATGCTTTCATTACTCATTGTATTTCAACTACCTAAAGTTTATACAATATTTGGAATGGACTAACTATTTAAAATGTCATGCCATACTAGATTTTTGTAAGAGAAGTGTAAAATTTCACATACCATATGTGTCAACCTTTAGTTTTAATGGTGAAAGAGAAGTATTATCTTGCTTTATATCAATAATTTAATCTTATAAAATGATTTATTATGGGCATATTGGGTATCTTACTCATGTTGTAGATACCAACAAACTAAACATTAGTTTAGATAGTGTCTTGATAGTTTAAGAATATTCAACCTACCTCTTAATCATAAGATCGATCTCACTATAGATCAAGTTTTGGGTACTACTCTAATTTCAAAAGCATTATATTGCTTAGAAAAAGTCGATCTTAAAGAACTAAAGTGCAATTATAGGAATTCCATGATAATAAATTCATCAGACCTAGTGTTTCCCTATGGGGAGCACTAGTTTTGTTCATGAAAAAGAGAGATGGAAGCATGAGATGGCGTATCAAAACTAGAGAGCTAAATAAGGTCACTATGATGAGCAAGTTTCCCCTATCTCACATTGATGATCAGATTGACCAGTGCAAGGATTTTTTGTGTTATCAAAGATTAACCTTTATTCAGGGAACCATCATTTGAAGATCAAGAATGAAGATGTGCCAAAGATAGCATTTTGATCTTTTTGTTGTAACTCATGCCTTTTAGGTTGACAAACACCCAATCTACTTATATGGATTTGCTTAACAAAGTTGTTAACTCATGCTTAGACCAATTTTTGATAGTATTTATTAATGATATTTTGATATATTTCAAAAGTGATGAAGAGTAAGCCGGGCATTTTTAGGATAACATTAAATGTTCTTCAAGAGAATAAGCTTTATGCAAAATTCTCAAAGTATGAGTTTTGGCTTCGAGATGTGGCATTCCTTCATCACATTATTAGTGAAACTAGAATTTCTAAGGATATTAATATGGTTAAAGGTGTAATGGATTGGCCAAGGCCAAGCACCATCACCGAGATTCATGGCTTTAATGGCTTAGCTAGTTATTAAAGATGATTCATGGAAGGCTTTTCTAGTATATTTTCTCCTCTAAAGAGATTTACTCAAAAGTTCATTAAGTTTATATAGTATGGTGCTTATGATAAGAATTTTTAGAAGCACAAGAATTGCTTAGTGATAGCTCTTACTGTCACCATTCCTATTAGTACCAATGGATTTTAGATTTATAGTGATTATTCACATTAAGACTTGGGATGTGTCTTAATATAATGAGGTATAGTGGTAGCTTATCTATTTAGATGGCTCAAGGTGCACAAGAAGAATTATCCTGCACATAACTTGAGCTAGATGCTATTTTTTTTATATAAAAAAATGAAGCCATTACCTTTATGACATTTATTATAAGGTTTTTTTTATCATAATAGCTTAAATACATCTTTAATCAAAAGGAGATGAATTTAAGATAGAGATGATGGCTCAAGTAGATGAAGGACTATAATTTATACATTCAGTACCATCTGGGCAAAGCTAATGTAGTGGCAGATGTTTTAAGTAGGAAGTCTTCATCTTATGTAGCATGGATGAACACTTAAAAGTAATAGTTGGTGAATGAAATGGAGCTCTTCAGCTTGAGATAGCATAATCAGAAGGAAACTCTATCATTTATTGTATGTCTATTCAACTAATGATTATTGATCAGATTCATGAAGCATAGATAGAAGATATAGATTTTGTGTAAATTAAGGAGCAAGTTCAAAATAGATTGAAGCTAGATTTCATAATTGATCATATGGGCACATTAAAATTCAAAGGTAGACAATGTGTTCCAAATCACTTCTAACTTTGATAGGAGATACTTTGAGAGGTGTACACTCCTCCATATTCAGTTCACCCAGGGAGCTCAAAAATGTATCAAGACCTCAAGTTATAATTCTGGTGGCTAGTATAAAGAATGATGTTGTAGAGTTCATAGCTAGGTTCTTAATTTTTTAGAGAGTCAAGGAGGAGCACTAGAGATGTTATGGACTATTACAACCTCCTATTATTCCATAATAAAAGAGGGAGGAGATTTCTATGGACTTAATAGATGGCTTGCTGAGATCAAAATAAAGACATGATATAGTTTGGGCCATAACTAATAGACTCACCAAGATAGATCACTTTCCATCAATGAAGAAGAACTACTCATTGGATCTACTTAGATAATATCATTTGACTGCATGGGGTTCCCCTCATCATTGTGTTAGATAGAGATGGAAGATTTATTGCAATCTAGGATCCTGAGCTTATGATTTTGATTATAACAAATATTCCTGGGTTTTTATTTTTGTTCTTCTGATATTACTATAGGATATTTATTTTATGCACACTAATATTTTAGGTACATCTTACACCATCCAAAAGGCTCATCTCAAGTCAGGGTAGAATGGGTTTGATGTTTTTATAATGAGTTTATATTTTTATTCATTTAATTTTTATATTTCTTGAGTTATGTATTCTATAAAAGCTGTATGCCAGCTTGGCAACCATGCACACACACACACACACTGGGAGAAAAATGAAGTAATTTAATTTTTGTGAAGATCATACCGTATGATATGTATTGTACTATTTATTTATGAAGATCACACCATCCAAACTCCTGCGTAATTTAATTTAGTGAGAGAGTGTCCACATTTTTAGTGAGAGAAAATTCTTCTATTTTTTGAATTTCTCCTTTTGCAATTTTTTTGGGGGCGGAGCAAATGGCAGTGTCTGACCGCCAGCAATCTCCTGCCTGAAGGACATCCTCCATCCCTCCTTCGTCTAATGTTTTGCTTAATTCATCTTCGAATCTGTCCAGTATAAGAGGCAGCAGATCGAGATTAGAGTTGGGTGCTCATGTTTCTGGAAGACCACATGGCAATTTGGTGATTAAAGAAGGATTTCATCCGTCAAATTGCCAAGATGCCGAGGTGGAAGGAAAGGGAAGAACAACATGGGTCTCAGAGATCTTAATAAGGAGGAATCGTGTAAGAAAATATTTGAGTTATTTTCAGGTAAATTCGATACTGAAGCAACCTCTTCCTCTGGTTTGGTTTTAAAGGGGAATAAATTTTTGGGTAATCAAGAAGATGTTGATCAAATTCATTTAAGTCGTAATCTTGTGGATAAGTTTGAAGATAATCAGAATGTGATTGGGGAAGAAGTTGTAAATAAGGAAAATGTTGAAGCCAAAGATGAATTCATGGCGGCATGGAAGAAACTACAGCACATCAAGTTATCTTACAAGATTCAAAGCACAGATATGTCGGAGGATGGTGTTGCTGTTAAGATGAATTCGAATTTGGAGCTGGAAAATTTAGAAATTTTTAAGAATTCCTTTGTTGTTAAAGTGCTGGGTAACAATATCCCTTTTTCGGTGTGTAGTTTGGAGCTTAGAAGACAATGGAATAAGTTTGGCAATTTCCATTTGACAATGCTGAGAATGAATTGGATCCTTTGTTCGTTTAAGAGTTTCGAAGCTACAGAAGAAGTTTTGAGTGGTGGCCCTTGGTATGTTGGAGGACACATCGTGGGGATGGATAAATGGTCTCCTGCTTTTTCTCCTAATTCCTTGAAAGGTTTAATAGCACCTATGTGGATTCGCCTACCCTTCCTTCCGTTGTATTGTTGGGATGAAGAAAATATAGCAAGAATTGCTTCAATGGTTGGAGTACCAATGCTTCTTGATGGTAATTCTTTCAAATGGGGAAAAAGGGAATAAGCAGTGTATGTGTCAGGATTAATCTGGAAAATAAACTTCCAAATGGTGTTTGGATAGATGGTTTGTCGAGTAGATTCTTCCAAAAGGTGGAATATGAGAAGATTGCATCCTTTTGTTTCCAATGTGGTAAAGTGGGTCATGAGAAATTGAGGTGCCCACTTGATGTTGGGTTGGCTCATCAAGTAAACCAGGAAGTGAGGTTGGGGGAGGATGTTCAAGGAAAAAGTGAAGATAATCATTCTTCTTACAAAAGGAAGAAAATGGTCCTTGGATACATGTCAAATTTAAAAATAATAGAGTCAAGAATGGAAGATATAAAGGTGGAGGGAGATTTGATAGAAATGTGAAGATTGTGAACAATGCTTTGGCTGAGGTCAAGGAGGTGATCAGATAGATCTAAAGCAATCCAGAGAGAATGGGGCAGAATTGTTGAAGAATCCTAGTGAGAAATAGCTACTGGTTGTGGAGTTTAAAGGTTTGAAGAGAATTGATAGTGTGCTTCCAGATGGTGCTAATGTGGTGGATATGAGTTTGACAAATAAATTTAGTATGTTGGTTGAAGAGAATGAAGAAATTGTTCCTGACTTCCCACAAATTGATCAGAGCCTGAGGTTTTGTGAAGATGATGGCGCTCATATGGTGTCTGACATGAATTTTGGAGATGAACTGAAAGGTGGTGGTGTTCAATCAGTGGATATTAGTTTGGTGAAACACAAATTGAGCAAGGAGTTGAGAGCTTTGGGTCCAGTGGAGGCTGATCATAAAAAGAGGAGGGTAGCTGGAATAGTGAAGATAGGTGGGGACTCTTCCCCTTTGGGTGATTAATGTCTTCTATTTTGTTTTGGAATTGTAGAGGAGCTATAAAGAGGGAGGCCTCTCTTTATCTTAAAGAGATTGTGAGGGATCATAATGTGGTTTTTATTGGTTTGACTGAAACCAAGTTGGTGAATATTGGTAGGAGTGATGTTGAGAGTATTATTGGGATTGATTGGGATTTCATTCATCATCCAGCTGAGGGTGTCTCTGGTGGTATTTTGGTAGCTTGGGATAGAAAGGTTGTGTCGTTTGAGGTGGTTGGTCATTCTTCTCAGGTTGTGTGGGGGCTTCTAGTATTCCTTCTTTGGGTACTTGGAATGTTGCAACGGTTTATGGTGATAAGTCTTGTCTTGAGAGGAGGAATTTATGGGATATGCTTGAGAGGAGGATGGTGGGTAAAATCCCTTCTATTGTGGGAGGTGATTTCAATTGCATTTTTTTGTAAGGAGGACAAGAGGGGGGCAAGAGGTTTCTTTTATCCAAGGGGCCTAAAGAGATGAAGGCGTTTATGACTAACAATGATTTTCATGATGTTGGTTTTATTGGACCAAGGTTTACTTGGTGCAATAACAAGGTGCAAATCGAATATGGGAGAGACTTAATAGATGCTTGGTGAATTCTGCGGCTCTTCAGCTGGTTCCATTAGCAAAGGTTAGACATTTAGCAAGGGTGGCTTCTGATCATAGTCCTATTCTTTTCTAGGTGGTGAAAAGGTTCAGAATCATTCTAAGCTTATTAGATTTGAGGATACTTGGAGGTCTTATCTGACGGCTTGGGGTATTGTAATGAAGTCTTGGAAGAAAGTTGATTTTGGTAATGATGTGGATATTTTGCATAGGAAGCTTCGAAGAACGTTGAGGGCTCTCTTCTTTTGGAATAAGAATAAATGTAAAGAATTGTACATGTTAAAGGAAGAACTAAAGAAAGAGATTTTGGAGCTTCAAATGAAGGAATACACAGAGGAATGTCTTAACTGGGAGAAGAAAATTTTTCTTCGTAGTAAGGTTCATGATTTGAATGTTACATTAAAAAAGTTATCTAGATGGTGGAACCAAAGGGCTAAGGCTAAGTAGCATGAAGAAGGGGATACCAACTCAAAATTTTTTCATAATTTTGCTTCGGCAAGGAGGAATGGAAACTTTATAAGGCAAGTGAAAGATGAAGATGATAAGGTGGTGGAGGAGTTTGAACACATTGAATCGGGTTTCATGAAGTTTTTTATGAAAAAAAAGAGAATCAGAGATTGCAATCTTAATGGATGGCCTATGCCTACTAAAGATCAGAACCTCACCGTGGTTTACATTAAATTATTGAATGCGTATTTCACCCAAGAAGAGTTCACAACTGCTTTTTTTCAACAAGGGAACAATAAATCGCCTGGTGTTGATGGGATTACAGCTTCTTTTTTCAAGTTCTTTTGGAGTATTGTGAAAGATATTACTTGGAAAGCTATTGACGGGTTCTTTAGATCTAGTTCTATGCATGAGGAGTGGAAGGATACTTTAATTGTATTAATCCCTAAGGTGAAGAATCCATTGTTGCCATCTAATTATAGACCTATTAGTTTATGCCAAAGGATGTATAAGATTGTTGCAACCATGATGATTAACAGATTGAAGATTTGTATTTCCAAGATGATTTCTGAAGAGCAAGTGGCTTTTATTTCGGGCAGATCCATGTCAGAGCATGGCCTTTTAGCTCATGAGATCTTCAACAAGTTCAGGATCTCTAAGAAAAAAAAAGGGATGATGGCGGTGAAGCTGGATATGGAGCAGGCCTATGATAACATGGGGTGGCCTGCATTAAAACAAATTTTGGAATGGCATGGTTTTCCTTCTAAATTCTCTAAGCTCATCATGGAATGTGTGATGAATGTGAGATTCTCTATTATCTTGAATGGTAAAAATTCTAAATGGATTAATGCCAAGAGTGGTTTTTGGTAGGGGTGTCCGTTATCACCATATCTTTTCATTATGTGCTCTCAATTGTTTTCTAATGTGATTAAATAAAGGGACAATGAGTTGGGTGTGCAGTTGTCAACCAGGAACCAAAATATTACACATCTCCTTTATGCTGATGATGTGCTAGTGCTTTCTAAAGCTTTAACTAGAGTAGCTGAAGTGTTGAAGGTTATTGTTGCTGATTTTTGTGGATGGACGGGCCAGTGTGTCAATAAAGATAAGTCTCAGATCTTGTTTGGTAAGGTTCTTAGGCATGCAAGAAAGCAAAAAAATTTATACTTATTTGGGATTCAAAGAAGTTAAGAAGATGCATTATTTAGGAATTAAAGTTGCCTTGAGAAGATTGCGTTTGGCTTATTTCCAGGACATGTTGGATCACGTATTGGAAAGGCTCAATTCTTGGGGAAATAAGATGTTATCTATGGCTGGAAGGATGACTTTGGTTAAATCCTCTTTGGTTTAATTGCCAAACTTTTTGACTACACATTCTTGGGTTCCAAAGAAAATGTTGCATGAAATGGATAAATGTAGTAGGAATTTCATTTGGCACAAACCTGATGGAAGAAAAGGAATGCATTTTGTAGCATGGGATGAGATGTGCAAACCAAGTAATGCTGGTGGAGTTGGGCTGCATTCAGTCATTTATAGAGTTGGTCCGCTCAGATCAAGGTTGGCGTGGAATTTAATTCAGAATTCTGATTCTCTACTTCATAGGAACATTGCTGCTAAGTATGGTGATAACATTTTGAAAGAAGAATGTAAGAACGGTGCTTCTATGGCATGGAAAATTCTGCTAGATGGTGCAAAACATCTTAGACCCATTGTTAGATGGAAAGTGGGAAATGGAAGGAGAATCAATGTTGTGAAAGATACGTGGCTTCTTGACAGATGCTTAAACATCTAGCATACATTTGCTGATTGTGTGGGTTTGCATGACATGATGCTGCACCAATTAATATCCGATGAAGGCAGTTGGGATGAGAAGGAGCTCCAACGTTATTTTAATGATGACCTTATTTTGCTGATTTTGCTGATTCAAATTAAATATGGAGAGAAGGAAGATCAAATGGAAGCAATGTTCAAGCATTCGGGGAGATCCATTACTGCTTTATCATATGAAGAAGCTATGATATTTAGTGTGAAGGTGGATGATTTGGGTTATTCAAAATATCTCAGAAGACTTAAGCTCGCACCAAGAATAGAATTGTTTTCATGGAGATTAAGTAAACAAGCCATTCTGTCGAATGACTTCTAAAGTGTAGGAAGCTATGTTGTGAAGATTTATGTGCTAGAGGTTGCCTTGAGGTGGAAAACTATGTTCATATTGTGGTTAAGTGAAAATTCCTAGTTGAGGTTATTTTAAAGCTTCAAGAGTGGGGTTTTTTCATTCCTATTTTTCACTCATTGGAGAATTCTTTGGAGGAAATGAGAAGCATGTCATTTCATAATCTTAATGCGGTGAAGCTGTATTACACAACAGTTTTTCATTCTTGGAAAAATAGAAATAAGGTCAAGCATGGTAAGCTGACTCTTTCTAGTTTAGTTTTTGCTTCTAATGTGGAATCTACAGCCATGATACAATCTAGTCCAATACTAGATAACTGGGGTGCTAATCTCCTTAGGGAGTTCCAGATTTTTTGGCACCCTCCATCGCTAGATTGGATTAAGATTAATGTTGATATAGTAGTTTTGAAATCCAATCTAGCTGGGATTGGTGGAGTGTTTAGAGATCATAAAGGAAGACTTCTTCTTGCTTTTGGGAAGAAAAGAATTCATTGGGATGTGGCACAACTCGAGTTGGAGGCGGTCTTTGTAGTAAGGGAGTTCATTCAAGGTTGGATGATGGAGAGCAAAGGTCTTATAATTGAAGGGCATAATCTCAACATTATTAACTTCTTACAAGACTCAATGAAGAATTTAAATTGCAAGTGGAAGACGGGCCAGCTAAGGATTTATTCTTTCTCAACGATTTCAATAAGGTGATTTTTCACCATGTTAATAGAGAATGTAATATGGTAGCAGATCTATGTGCTACTTTAGCTTTAGAGGGTAGTGTTTTGTTGATAGTTCTTCTTTTAGAAGCATTCCTTCTTCTTTTCTTTCTGTGTTAAAGAAGGAATGTGATCTATATGTTACTTCTAAGTAGTTATTAATCTAATGCGATTTGCACCTTTCAAAAAATATATATATGTATTGTACTGTACGATGTGAGTAAAATAGTAAATAATTAAGTAGGTAGTTGAATTAATTTAAATTATAATAAATTATGCTATATGATTCACATCATATAGAATAATCATTAAAAATTGAGAATCCTACCGCTAATCACGAATTAGGTAATATTTTAAAATTCAAAATATGAAATAATCACACTATAAGATATATGTTGTACTATACAAAATCAATAAATCTTGCCTAATCTAATCCTATAATTAGGAAACCAAATTAAAATTAATTGATCCTTAAGATCATACTGTATGATGTCCTTAATCATACTGTAGGACCTAATTTACTCTTAGGATGATATTTAATCGCCACCAATGATACTAGACAAAAATCTTATTTGAATGAACTAATCATATTGTATGATCCTGAACTCATACTAAATTTTCTAATCAAAATTAAACTAATCATACAGGACCTCTTTTATCATATAGTACTAACTAGATTGTTGTGATTTGGGTGAATCGGTTTGTTCATGTGAATTCTAATCCAAGTCCATGTTATTTAGATTTTTGATGATTACAAAAGCTTATTGTTTGTCTAATTCATCTTCTAACATATATTTGAGTTTTTTTTTGTGTTATGTGTACTAAAGTATTTTTCAAGAAATTCACACTCTAGATGGTTGAAGACTTCAAGTTCATTTGTTCACTGTAAATGAAGTCTGTAAATTTTCTTTTTCTTGAGTCTGAGAGAGTGTGATTGTAAGTTAGATAACTATGCACACACACACAATGGGGGAGTAAAAAGTTTAATTTTTAAACTGATCGTACAGTACGATTTAAAATCGTACGGGACGATCTGTAGAATGTGTCCTCCATAAAGAACCCGCATGCCTAGAAAATATTTCTAAGTCAAGTTCGTACAGTACGAATACTGTTTCGTACATCGGTTTTTGCTATACGAACTGCCTAAAATTGGGTTCGTTTAAGTGTTCGTACGGGATGAAATGTTCATATGAAGCTCTCTGTTCGATTCGTCCAAGCTTTCGTACGGGACGAAATGTTCGTACGAAGCTTACTGATCGATTCATCCAAGCGTTCGTACGGGACGAAATGTTCGTACGAAGCTATCTGTTTGGTTCGTCCAAACTTTCATATGGGACGAAATGTTCGTACGAAGCTTACTGATCGATTCGTCCAAGCTTGCGTATGAGACGAAATGAACGATATCTTGAACTATTCGTACGGTACGATCTGATATCGTCCGGGACAATCGACACGGACTTAACTTGAAAATTCAGTTTTTGGACAGTTTTTTTTATCCTAAGTATAAAAATGTCTCACGACTGTTTGAAGAAAATAATCCTTCTGCGAAAATTCTTTTGGAAAGTGAGAGGAGAGTGATTAGGAGAGTGTTTGGGAGTGAGTTTTGAGAGATCTTTCAAGAGAAAATTGTGAGGAGATTCACAAGGTTATCCAATTGAGAGGATTTCTTTTACTTGTTTTTCGAGCATCTTCCTATTTCCTTGGAGACTTTTGCAAGAGCATTGTTCGAAAGGATTCCGGTTCTCAGCCGCACTTGGAGAGTGAAAAGGACGATGATTCTCTGCCGCACTTGGAGAGTGAAAAGGACGATGGTTCTCTGCCGCACTTGGAGGGTGAAGAAGACGACGGTACTCTGCCGCACCGGGGTTGGTGGAAGAGAGTTTTTAAAGGCTTCTCCGCCTTGCTGTGGGGGAAAAAAGGAGAGTCACTTGGTTTTAGTGCAATACCTAGAGAAGGAGTCTCTAGGGAGTGGATGTAGGTCGTGTTTGACCGAACCACTATAAATTCTGGTATTTTCTGTTCACTATTTATTTTTTTGCATTTCTATTTTCTGCAGTTTATTCTCGTTGTGGTTGAATTTCTGTTTTAAAGAAAGAACAAAAAATTATCTCTGTTCGTACCGTATGAAGTTATATCGTACTGTACAATTAGCTTGTAAATTTTCCAAAATATCAAGAGTAATTTTAAAAAAAGAACCAATTCACCCCCCCTCTTGGTTAGCCTAGGGACATTGAGCAATAGGTCTAACAACCTGTTTGCACTTTCAAGTGGTATCAGAGCTCATTTCAAAATAACTGTTTTAAATACTGTTTGAAATTTCGATCATGGCTAATTTTGGAAATAGAAATACTATGGAAGGATACTCGATCACTAGACCACCGTTATTTTATAATATTCCTTTTGATTTTTGGAAAACTCGCATGTCTACTTTTCTGCAATCTCTTGACTATCGTATGTGGATGTTAGTTCAGGATGGTTATACTGAACCAACTAGGATTGTAGAAGGAATAAGAGTTCAAACACCTTTTGCAAACTGGACTGTAGAAAACGTGAACTAGCTCAACTGAATGCTAAGTGTTTGAATAGTTTCTTTTATGCTTTAAAATCAGAAGATTACATGCATGTGTCTACCTGTAAATCAGGAAAGGAAATTTGGGATAGACTTTGCATCACATATGAAGGTATGAATGAAGTGAAACAAACTAGATTGAACATTCTCTTGCACGACTATGAACTTTTTCGCATGAAACAGAATGAATCAATCTCTGATATGTACACTCGCTTTACACACATAGCCACTTCATTGCATGCTTTAGGTAGGCAGTTAACAAATGCTGAGAAAGTTAATAAGATATTATGTTGTTTACCTCCTGTATATGATGCAAAGATAACTGCAATAACAGAATCTAAAGATTTGAATGTTTATTCTGTTGACAATCTTCTTGGATCACTAATTGCTTATGAGCAATCGGTGACTCAAAGACAGATTGATGCAGGTGAGAAGTGAAAGAGAAGAACATTGCTTTAAAGGTGGATGACTCTGAAAGTGATCAATCGCTACCTGAGGATGAAGAGGATATTGCCCTGATGACGAGGCAATTTAGAAGTTTCCTAAAAAGGAAGCAGAGAAGACGCTAGAATTAGAACCAGGGTAAGTTCCAGAAGAATGTCAAGGCTTCGAATGAAGTCATTTGCTATGAGTGCAGAAAGCCAGGTCACATCAAGACAGATTGCCCCAATCTCAAAGGAAATCCTAATAAGGAGAAGACCGAGGAGAAACCAAAAGATAGAAGGGGTAAAAAGAGAGTAGAACGAGCTTTCTGGGCAGACTCAGCTTCAGATTCATCAGAAACAGCACCAGAAGAGGAAGTTACCAATTTGTGCTTAATGACTGACAATCTCGACCATTCAGATGAGGATGAGGTATGTGATTTAAGCTATGAAGAATTATTGTAGGTTTCTGAATGCATACATTCTGCATATAGGAAACTTAAGAAACTGCATGCTAAGTTAAATTTGGATTACATAGAGCTGCAAAAAGATTATGAGATCCTTAGAAAAGATCATGCATTAATTGATAGCAACCACATGACTTTGTTGGATGAGTATGATGATTTAAACAAACAGCATAATCTTTTAAAATCATCACAGGCTGAACTTGAAAAAGATTTTAAGACTTTTATGGATGAATCAGATTCTAAAGAGCATGAGTTGAAAATTGATAATTGATTTTAGAAAGTGCCAATGCATATCTTAAAGTTCAGATTACAGCACTTAAGGAAAATAAAATACCACCTAAGCTTGAAGAGTTTCATGAATCTTACCACAAGAACATTGACTTAAGATCTAAAAAGAAAATTTTTAGGAAGAATAAATTAGTGAATCCCTTTCTAGGGATAAAGTATTTTTCTTGTGGTAGTTTAGGACACATTTCCCATACCTGTACTTTGAAGTATAGAACACATTTAGTATGGAGACCTAAGGAGCAGAAACCACAGCATATCATACATGCATCTGGTTTAAAGTTGTCAAGAGGTGAACCCAAACTTGTTTGGGTTCCCAAGGCTAATGTTTGATCATTTTGCAGAATCGCTCTCACAGAAGACCTCATGAGAGTATTTGGTACCTGGACAGCGGATACTCAAAGCATATCACCGGAGATACAAATCAATTTATATCGCTAGAAGCCAGGAATGGAGGCAAAGTGACGCTTGGAGATAATACCACCAAGAGAGTGGTAGGTACAGGTATAATTGGAAATTTAGAAAATTTAGTTATTCAGAATGTACTATTAGTTGAAGGCTTGAAACATAATCTGTTGAGTATTAGTCAATTATGTGACAAGGGCTATCATATTATGTTTTTACCTACAAGTTGTGTTATTAGTCTAAATGGCACTATTATTTTGAATGGTGATAGGGTAAACAATGTTTACATGCTAGATTTTAATTCTGTTAAAGCATCTACTGCCTTGTGTCTGAAAACTGTATCTGATGAATCATGGTTGTGGCATAGAAGGCTTTGTCATGCTAGCATGAAAAATCTTAGGAAAATCACTCAAAAGTAACTAGTTAGAGGAGTACCCAAATTGGATTTTACTAAAGATCACTTGTGTGATGCATGTCAACTAGGAAAATAAGTGAGATCCTCATTCGATTCTATCAAGGAAATTAGGACTAGCAAGCCCCTAGAAATTCTTCACATGGATTTATTTGGACCTATTAGTACCTTAAGTTTAGGAGGAAAAAGATTTGTGTATGTTATTGTGGATGACTATACTAGATTCACCTGGATTAGATTTTTGAATCATAAGAGTGAATCATTTGATGAGTTCAGAGATTTTGCCACTTGGATTCAGAGAAAACTTGGTTTTGAAATAGTTAGTATCCAAAGTGATCATGGGGAGAATTTGAAAATGAAATGTTTAATGATTTTTGCAAATCTCTTGGAATTGAACACAACTTCTCAGCACCGAGAATACCTCAACAGAATGGAGTTGTAGAAAGAAAGAACAGGACATTAGTGGAAACTGCTAGGGCCATGTTGGCAGAATATTCACTTCCTAAATATTTTTGGGCTGAAGCAGTTAGTACAGCATGTTATGTATTGAATATGGTGTACATAAGGTCTAAATTGAATAAGACACCCTATGAACTTCTAAAAGGTAGAAGTCCCAACCTCTCACATCTACATGTTTTTGGATGTAAAGTGTTCATTTATAATAATGATAAAACTCTTCTAGGAAAATTTGATCCAAAATCAGATGAAGGAATCTTTCTAGGATATTCAAGTGTTGGAAAATCCTATAGAGTTTTTAATAAGAGAACATTGGTAGTTGAAGAGACCACACATGTTATTTTTGATGAATCCTATGATAGTAAAGGGTCTAAGATGGATGAAGATGAGGTTGAGGTGATAGATCAAAAACTTGAAAATCAAAAAGTTGAAGAAAGGGTTGAAAAAGAAGAGGAAAACCAATTGCCTAGAGAATGGAAATTTGTAAAGAGTCATCCAAAGGAATTGATTTTAGGTGAACCAAGTGAAGGAGTTAGGACTAGGCATGGTTTGAGAAAAGAAGTGAATCATTCAGCATTTATTTTAATGATAGAACCCACGAACATAGAACAAGCACTTTTGGATGAATTTTGGATATTGGCCATGCAAGAGGAGTTAAATCAATTCAAGAGAAATGATGTTTGGGAATTAATTGAAAGGCCAAAAGATCAAAGCGTAGTTGGGACTAAGTGGGTATTCAAAATAAGATGAATGATTCAGGAGTAATTGTTAGAAATAAGGCTAGATTAGTAGCTAAGGGGTATAACCAAATCGAAGGAATTGATTTTGAGGAGACATTTGCCCCTGTAGAAAGACTTGAAGCAATAAGAGTTTTGTTAGCCTTTGCCTGTTTTAAAGATTTTAAATTGTATCAAATGGATGTTAAAAGTGCCTTTCTAAATGGGGTGATAGAAGAGGATGTGTATGTTGAACAACCTCCAGGTTTTGAAAATTCTAAATACCCTAATCATATTTTCAAATTGAAAAAGGCATTATATGGACTAAAACAGGCACCTAGAGCATGGTACGAGAGGTTAAGCACTTTCTTGTTAAATCGATCATTTAATAAAGGAAGTGTGGATACCACTCTGTTTATGAAAAGATTGAGAATAAATACTCATTGTACAAATATATGTGGATGATATCATCTTTGGATCAACTGATAAAGCTTTATGTGATGAATTTTCAAAAACATATGAGTAGTGAATTTGAGATGAGTTTGATGGGTGATTTGACTTAGTTTCTTGGCTTTAGCATAAAGTAAAATGAGGAAGGGAATTTTCTTTGTCAATCTAAATATGTTAAGGAAATCCTCAAAAAGTATGAAATGGATAATGCTAAACCAGTCACTACACCCATGAGTTCCTCAGTCCTATTAGATAAGGATCCAAAGGGAAAATCTGTTGATCAAAAGAAGTTTAGAGGAATAATTTGATCTTTGCTTTATTTGACTGCTAGCAGACCTGACATTATGTTTAGTGTTTGCTTATGTGCTAGATTTCAAGCTAATCCAAAAGAATCACATTTGACAGCAGTAAAAAGGATCTTAAGATATCTTTTGGGAACTCAAAATTTAGGAATTTGGTATCCTAAGAACAGTTCTTCTTTTGATATAATTGGATACTCACATTCAATTTTGCTGGCTATAGGGTGGATAGGAAAAGTACTTCTAGAACATATCAGTTCATTGGAAATTCATTAGTATCTTGGTCCAGTAGAAAACAAAATTCAGTAGCACTTTCTACAGCTGAAGCAGAGTACATTACCTTAGGGAGTTGTGTAGCACAGGTGCTTTGGTTGAAACAACAATTGAGTGACTTAGGATTAGTAGTTGGCACCATTCCAATATTTTGTGACAACACTAGTGCCATTTGTATTTCAAAGAATCCTATTCAACATTCTAGAACAAGCATATTGACATAAGGCATCATTTCATAAGAGATCATATAGCGAAAAGTAAAATTAAACTACATCATGTGGCTACTAAAGATCAGCTTGCAGATATTTTCACAAAACCCTTAGCCTTTGACACATTTAGCATGTTGAGGATAAGGCTAGGTGTGACAGATCTAAATGCTTGATTGAAATTTTCTGCAAATGTATTTCTATTTGTTTAGTTTGTTAGTTTGTTCGTTGATTTGTTGACCTTATTATGTTTTTGTTCTTGTTTTAATTTTGAATTATATTTTTGTTTGTTCCTTATTTGAATGTTGAAAGGCATGCAAGTTTTTTTTAAGTGTTGGTTTTTTAGTTCTATTCGTACTGTATGATATATCATCGTACTGTACGATAACATCATCGTACCCACATTTCATTTGTACGAACGGAGAAGAAACACGGTTAGGAGCAGTTATATTGGTAATCATACGTACGAATACGTCATTCGTCTGTACGATCCATGTGTCGTTTTGCATGAGGGACAAACCTAACCGTCGTCTGAACGACCTTTAATTTTCTGATCGTCCCGGACGAACACCTCATCGTCTGTACGATCAGAAAGTCAAAAAGCCTGTACGAAAGGACGCCTCAGGACGAGCAGTTTACGAAAAAACCGTTTCATTTTGACTGCTTTCGTTCATCTCGGACGAACTTTCAGTCGTCCCGGACGAATCAAGGTTTGTCATATATGAACTAGATTCATACAGTACGATAGCAGATTTTTTTATATAAAGGCGGGTCATTTTCTTTCATTTCACTTTCTATCTAGAACCTTTAGAGCCTTGAGAGAAGATGTCTGGCAGTGGAAAAAGGGCACGGGTTGCTAGGGCTCCAGTGTTGCAAATCTGGTTTTGATGATGACAAACATGTTTCCAGTGTGTTTTTCTTGGCTAATCTATTTCAGGCACAAAAGACCGTGAGCCACTCAAGCCAACTCAAGATCGGGTCCAAGTGTGTCAAATGTATGATTTTCTTTTTATTGAGTCAATTGTAATGTAACTGATTCCCTAGCTAAGTAACCTTGCACACACACACTCAGGGAGAGAGATTGAGTGAATTAGAGTTTCTGTTCAAATTTTGTTCAGATCATCCTGGACGATTTCCACATCATCCTGGACGATAAAGCCAAAACAGAAACCCTAATTAGGGTGACTAAGTTAAGAGG
Organism: Dendrobium chrysotoxum; assembly: GCA_019925795.1. Classification (NCBI taxonomy): domain Eukaryota; kingdom Viridiplantae; phylum Streptophyta; class Magnoliopsida; order Asparagales; family Orchidaceae; genus Dendrobium; species Dendrobium chrysotoxum. The sequence goes on from CM034303.1 coordinate 25,074,723, forward strand.
GTCTGATTAAGCAGATCGTCCTGGACGATCTTCGGATCGTACAGGACGATATGCCCAAATCAAAAATTCTCAGCTGCTAGATCAAGTTAGGCAAGTTCTTATTTTTAGATACTTGGTCTGATCGTCCCGGACGATCCAGTACAATCATGCCTAATTTAATCTGGTAATTAAGGAAAGCAATTTATTTTTGGTTGATACGATCATATCATCCTGGACGATCGCAGGATCGTCCCGGACGATCATGATCGTTTAGTGCATTTCAGCTGTACGTCCCGAACTGTGTTCAGGACAATTTGGGCACCTTTTGAACTAATCGTACAGGATGATGACCCTATCGTCCTGGACGATCAAGTAATTTTCGATCGTCCAGCACAAATTTCTCTGGACGACCCGAACTGTCTTCTGGACGATTTTCCTCAATTTGCACTAATCGTCCCGGACGATCACAGGATCGTACAGGACGATATGAACAATTTTTTCTACTGATCGTCCAGAAGAGCCAGATCGTCCAGGCTGAAATAGCTGAATTTGAACTGATCATACAGGATGATCTAGGCCGACCAGTTGAGATTTAGGGCAAATTTTAAGCCCTCCTTTAAAAGAACTTTTTCCAATTTTTGGAAACATCTTTTGCTGCCTTCCTTCCTTGAGAAACCCTAGAGAGAGAGAGAGTTGGGAGAGAGAGAGAAGATCTTGTGAGGGGGAGTTAGTGAGGGATTCACTAAGGTTGCTCCGAGCACGGATCAGAGTCGTCTTCTTCGCTCGTTGTCTTTCGTCTAGTCGGTGTTCATCGTGGGAGGATCGTTCGTAAGAAGATCCGGGGTTCTCTGCCCGCTTCAGTGGAAGCTAAAGGAGTTCGAAGGTTCTCTACCTGCTTCAGGAGGAAGCGAAAGGAGTTCGAAGGTTCTCTGCCTGCTTCAGGAGGAAGCGAAAGGAGGTCGGTTCTCTGCCTCACCGTGTGGTGAAAAGGAGGTTTTTATACAGGCTTCTCCGCCTTACTGTGGGAGCAAAAGGAGAGACACTTTTGTTTAGTGCAATACCCGGAGGGGAGGCTCCGGGGAGTGGACGTAGGTCAAGTTGACCGAACCACTATAAAATCTGGTTTGCTTTTCTGATTCAGTTTTGCACTTTACTTTTCTGATATTAACTGCTTGGGTGAATATCTATGGTTGATCTTTTTATCGTTGTTTTAATTCGTTTCCACTGTACGTTATAAAAAGATTTTCATTGTTATCGTGAAATTTTTAAATAACCAATTCACCCCCCCTCTTGGTTAGACTCGGGACTAGTTCACTAGGGCTTAACATCTCTATCGAACTTTCAAGTGGTATCAGAGAGGGATTCAAAATTTAGGTTTAAAAACTTTTGAATTTGATCCATGGCTAACTGTAACAATCGTAATACTACTGAAGGATATTCTATTACAAGACCACCGTTGTTTGATAATATTCCTTTTGATTTTTGGAAAACACGCATGTCTACTTTTCTGCAATCTATTGATTATCGCATGTGGATATTAGTTAAAGATGGATACGAACCACCTTTTAGACCGATTAACAATGTGAAAACTGAATTGCCTTTTGCTGATTGGACGTTTGATGATCGTGATTTAGCACAGTTAAATGCAAAATGCTTGAACTGTTTCTTTTGTGCTTTAAAATCTGAAGACTATATGCGTGTTTCTACTTGTACAACGGGAAAGGAAATCTGGGATAGATTATGCATAACATATGAAGGTACAACTGAAGTCAAACAGTCTAGGTTAAACATCTTGTTACATGATTACGAACTTTTCGCATGAAACCTAGTGAGACTATTTCAAAATATACACAAGGTTCACTCAGATTGTTACCTCATTGCATGTTCTAGGTAGAGAACTTACTAACTACGAAAGAGTGAACAAAATTCTAAGATGTTTGCCTGCTTCTTATGATGCTAAGATTACTGCTATTACTGAATCTAAAGATTTAAATACTTACTCTATTGACAGCTTACTTGGATCACTCATTGCTTGCGAGCAAGGGGTGAACCAAAGGCAACTTGATGCAGGTGAACGCAAGAAAGAGAAGACAGTGGCACTAAAGGCCAAGGATTCAGATGCTAGCTCTTCCAGGTCTGATAGCGATGATGTTGCCTTAATCACAAGGCAATTCAAAAGCTTTCTAAGGAAGAAACATAAGAACTATCAGAAGTGGAACAAGGGTAAGTCCAATAAAAATTTTAAGGGTTCATCTGAATCTGTTTGTTTTGAATGCAGGAAGCCTGGACACATTAAGGCTGATTGTCCAACACTTAAAGCTCACCCAAGCAAGGAGAAGGGTGAGGAGAAACCAAAGTTCAGAAAGGACAAGAAGCGGATTCAGAAGGCGTTCTGGGCAGACTCTGCATCCGACTCTTTTGAGACTGAAGCTGAAGAGGAGGAAACAAACTTGTGTCTTATGGCTGATGATCACCCTGGTCAGTCGGATCAGGAAGAGGTATGTGAGCTTACCTACGATCAATTATTTGAAGTTTCTGAAAGAATTCATACATCGTATAGGAAGTTTAGAAAACTCATGCTAGTTTGAAATTAGATTACTTAACTTTGCAAAAAGAGCATGATTCTGTAGTTAAAGATCATTCCACACTTGATTCAAATCACATGTCTCTGCTTGATGAATTCGATGAGTTGCATAAAAAATATTCTGATTTAGTTTCTGAGCATGATTCATTGAAAACTACGCATGTGGACTTAGAAAGAGCTTTTAAAGAATTAGATACAATGGCATGTGAAGTAGAAAGTAGCAAGGGAACCTTAAAATTTGAAATTGCAAGTTTAAAGAAGAAAATGAGTTTTTGAAAGTAAAGATCAGTGCTTTTGAAAAGAACAAAAACACTGCCTACTTTTGAACAGTTTTATGCACCGCCACCTTTTGAAAAATCTGTTGCAAGTTCTTCAAAGCATGTTTCATATACATCTAGGAAGAGGCATTATCATCCTCGTAGATTAGTTAACCCTTTTCCTGGTGTTAGATGTTTTTTATGTGGCATGTTAGGACATATTTCTCACACCTGCACTGTTCACCATAGTACACATTGGGTGTGGAAACTCAAACTGCCTGTTTCACCTCACAACACGCATGCATTACATTCTTCTTTTCATAAGAAGGAACCCAAACAGGTTTGGGTTCCTAAGGCTGACGTTTGAGACTTTTGTAGGTGTGCTCTCACACAAGACCTCGTGAGAGCATGTGGTACCTGGACAGCGGATGTTCTAGACATATGACTGGAGATGCAAATCAGTTCATTTCACTGGAGGCCAGAGCTGGAGGCAAGGTTACACTTGGAGATTACACCACCAGGAAGGTGGTAGGCACAGGTATAATTGGTGATTCAAAGAACTTTATGATTGATAATGTTTTGCTTGTAGATGAACTGAAACACAACCTGCTGAGCATCAGTCAACTCTGTGACAAGGATACAGCATCAAATTCCTGCCCACTGGCTACATTTTAAGCTTAAATGATGAAGTTGTTTTGCAGGGGCAAAGGATCAACAACATCTACAAGCTGGATGTAAGTAGCATTAAATCTGATAATTCAATTTGCTTAAAAACTACTGCTGATGAGTCTTGGTTATGGCATAGGAGATTGTGTCATGCCAGTATGAAAACCCTTAGGAGAGTCACCCAAAAGGACTTAGTTAGAGGTGTGCCCAAGCTTAAGTTCACTAAGGATCACCTGTGTGATGCCTGTCAGTTGGGGAAGCAAGTCCAGTCCTCTTTTCACTCTGTTAAGGACATTAGCACCTCTAGACCTTTAGAAGTTCTTCACATGGACCTCTTTGGACCCATTAGCACTGCCAGCTTAGGGGGGAGAGTCTATGGTTTTGTGATTGTAGATGATTATTCGAGGTTCACTTGGGTTAAGTTTTTGTCACATAAATCTGAGTCATTTGATGAGTTTAGATCCTTCTCTACTTGGATTCAGAAGAAGTTAGGATGTGAGATTATTACCATCCATAGTGATCACGGAGGGGAGTTTGAAAATGAAAGATTTGGAAGTTTTTGTGAGGATCATGGGATTAGTCACAATTTTTCAGCTCCTAGGACCCCTCAGCAGAACGGGGTAGCTGAAAGGAAGAACAGGACCCTAGTGGAAGCCGCTAGAGCCATGCTTGCTGAGTATTCACTTCCAAAATACTTTTGGGCTGAAGCGGTGAACACTGCCTGTTATGTGCTGAATAGGGTGAATGTGAGAGTCAAACTGAACAAGGCACCTTATGAGATCATTAAGGGTAGAACTCCAAATCTGTCCCACCTCCATGTCTTTGGCTGTAAGGTTTTCATTCTGAACAACGGGAAGTCACCCTTAGGAAAATTTGACCCCAAATCTGATGAAGGAGTGTTCTTAGGATATTCAAGTGTGGGGAAATCCTTTAGGTTGTTCAATAGGAGGACTTTGGTGGTGGAAGAAACAACCCATATAGTGTTTGATGAATCTGATCCTAAGGAGTCTAGATCCGAAGTAGAAGATGAAGAGATTATTGAGGTTACCCAAGGAGTTGGAAATACAAATTTAGAGGAAAGGGTAGAACCTCAAACCGAGTTGCCTAGAGATTGGAGATATTCTTCGAGTCATCCTAAAGAACTGATCTTAGGAGACCCTTCTGAAGGTGTTAGGACTAGGCATGGACTTAGGAATGAAGTAAACCATTCTGCCTTTATCTAGATGACTGAACCCACCAACATCAATCAAGCCTTGTCAGATGAATTTTGGATTTTAGCTATGCAGGAAGAATTGAATCATTTGTAAGGAATGATATTTGGGAGTTAGTAGAAAGACCTAAAAATCAAAGTATTGTGGGAACCAAGTGGGTCTTTAAGAATAAGATGAATGATTCTGGTGTGGTGGTGAGAAATAAGGCAAGATTGGTGGCTAAGGGGTATAATCAGGTAGAAGGGATTGATTTTGAGGAGACTTTTGCCCCTGTAGCTAGATTGGAAGCTATTAGAGTGCTACTAGCCTTTGCCTGTTATAAGGGATTTAAGCTGTTTCAAATGGATGTCAAGAGTGCCTTTTTAAATGGGGTAATTAAGTAGGATGTCTTTGTAGAACAACCCCCGAGTTTTGAGAGTTCCCAATATCCAAGTCATGTCTATAAATTAAAAAAGGCCTTGTATGGATTGAAACAAGCACCCAGAGCTTGGTATGAGAGGCTTAGCACATTCCTGTTAGAAAGAGAGTTTGTTAAGGGGAGCGTAGACACCACCCTTTTTCTGAGGAGATTAGGGGATGACTTACTCATTGTCCAGATCTATGTTGATGATATAATTTTTGGATCTTCTGATAAATATTTATGTGAAGAGTTTTCTAAAATGATGAGTAAGGAGTTTGAGATGAATATGATGGGAGAATTATCCTACTTTTTGGGGTTTAGCATAAGGCAAATGGATGATGGAACCTTTCTCAATCAATCAAAATACACTAAGGACATTTTGAAGAAATATGAAATGGACAAAGCCAAGCCAATCAATACTCCCATGCCCTCCTCAGTTCAGTTAGATAAGGATTCAAATGGAAAATCTGTTGATCAGAAGAAGTATAGAGGGATAATAGGTTCACTGCTTTACCTGACTGCTAGCCGACCTGATATCATGTTTAGTGTCTGTCTTTGTGCTAGGTTTCAGGCTGATCCTAAAGAGTTCCACCTGACTGCTGTTAAGAGAATTCTTAGATAATTTTTAGGAACCCCAAACCTAGGAATTTGGTACCCTAGGCACAGTACCTCTTTTGAGATCATTGGATATTCTGATTCTGATTTTACGGGGTGTAGGGTGAATAGGAAGAGTACTTCTGGGACTTGTCAATTCATAGGACAGTCGTTAGTCTCCTGGTCCAGTAGAAAATAGAACTCAGTTGCACTTTCCACTGCTGAAGCTGAGTACATTGCCTTGGGACTTGTGTGGCCCAAGTTCTTTGGTTGAAGCAACAAGTCTTGGATTTAGGAGTACCTGTTGGCACAATTTCAGTTCTGTGTGATAATACTAGTGCCATCTGTATCTCTAAGAATCCAATCCAATATTCTAGGACCAAACACATTAATATTAGGCATCACTTCATTAGGGACCATGTTATAAAAGGGGACATTGAGCTATATCACGTAGCAACTGAAAATCAGCTGGCTGACATATTCACTAAACCACTGGCCTTTGACTCATTCAGCATTTTGAGAACCAGATTAGAAGTGATTGATATAAATGCTTGATTCTGATGACTGCGGATTTATGATTGTTCTGATTGGTACTCGGATTTCTGTTAGTTAGTTTTCGTATTCTGATTTCTGATTTCTATTAGTTAGTTTTCGTATTCTGATTTCTGATTTTGTTAGTTAGTTTTGGTATTCTGATTTCTGATTTCTGTCAGTTAGTTTTGGTATTCTAATTTCTGATTTCTGTTAGTTAGTTTTGGTTGGATTATTTACTTTCAGTTGATTTTATTTCTTCTGTTGATTTCTGTGTTAGCCTTACTATTAGTTTGATTTGAGTATTTACTTTGCTGTGATTTTCTACCTGTTTTTATTTACTGGTTCATATCTTGCACTTACTATTTTATGCTTTTCAAGATCTGATCACCGCTCACTACTTCTGATGATCTGAATTTTTGACTGGGAGTTTTTACCTTGTTTTGGTTTGGAAGCTGGTAAGCAGTGATTGACTTCGCTAAATCTGTTAAAGGGAAGAAACATTGATAATTGTTTCTCTTCCTCTAACTCCTTTACTGGTGTGTAGTTTCTTTTGAATAAAAATCCTCTTCAAAATTAAAATGTTAGTTTTTAAAATAGAGATTATTTTATCTTCCTACAGTAATCTGCCTCATATCAATAGTGTTTTTCAAGTCTTGAGTCATTAGTTTGATTTTCTAAACCAAGTGATTGCATTTATCATATGTTGTATGGCTTTTGTTTTGTGAATCGTTCTTCCTTACTGCGGAGAGGTCATCTCCTATGTCTGGAAGATAATCTCACAACTGAGACTCTTTAATAATTATGAAAAGGAGAAAGCTTATAAAAGATGCGCAGTGCGCCAGATAATTTGAAAAAGAGGCATAAAATGAGCCAAAAATTGAAAAGATGGGAAATTGCCAAATTGGATACACAAAGTGTATCAAAAATGAAAAGATGTGCAAAGCGCCAACCAATTTGAGAAAGAGGCACAAAATGAGCCCAAACCAAGCTTTCTTCCCTTTCAGATTGTTAAATGTCTTAGAGAAATCTGTGCGCCACTTAATATTTTCAAAAGCTTGAGTTTTGAAAATCCCGATTTCTGATTTTTTACTTTGTAACACTATTATATCAGATATTTTTCTGGAACGAGGCTTAAAAGGAACTCTTTTCAAATCTAATGTCTTTTCTTCTGAATCGGATTTTTGTTTTGAAAGAGGTTTGTATCGATAAGGTGCCCGGGGTCGGAGTTACGAAAGTTGATTATTTCCAACCTTTTCTGGATTTCAGCGCTGTCAATCATCCTGTCATTGGGTTTTGAATCTAAAATCAAGAAAAAATTCTGATTTTCCTATTTTGTAGTTGTTCTATTTTATGTTTCATTTTAGTGTTCTGTTTTTTCCCTCCTCCATTTTTTTGTGATGTCAAAAGGGGGAGTCAGTTGTGTAGTCATGTCTGTGTCTGTTTTCTGAGTCATATTTCCTGTATTGTTTTAGCTATTAAATGAAAATTTAAAAAATATTTGTTTTGTTTGATCTCCTAGTTTACTTTTATTTTCAGACTACTTTACAAATGTTTGCCATCATCAAAAAGGGGGAGATTGTTGCAAATCTGGTTTTGATGATGACAAACATGTTTCCAGTGTGTTTATCTTGGCTAATCTATTTCAGGCACAAAAGACCGCGAGCCACTCAAGCCAACTCAAGATCGGGTCCAAGTGTGTCAAATGTATGATTTTTCTTTTTATTGAGTCAATTGTAATGTAACTGATTCCCTAGCTAAGTAACCTTGCACACACACACTCAGGGAGAGAGATTGAGTGAATTAGAGTTTCTGTTCAAATTTTGTTCAGATCGTCCTGGATGATTTCCACATCATCCTGGACGATAAAGTCAAAACAGAAACCCTAATTAGGGCGACTAAGTTAAGAGGGTCTGATTAAGCAGATCGTCCTGGATGATCTCCGGATCGTACGGGACGATATGCCCAAATCAGAAATTCTCAGCCGCCAGATCAAGTTAGGCAAGTTCTTATTTTTAGATACTTGGTATGATCGTCCCGGACGATACAGTACAATCATGCCTAATTTAATATGGTAATTAAGGAAAGCAATTTATTTTTGGTTGATACGATCATATCGTCCTGGACGATAGCAGGATCGTCCCGGACGATCATGATCGTTTAGTGCATTTCAGCTGTACGTCCCGAACTGTGTTCAGGACGACCCGAACTGGCTTCTAGATGATTTTCCTCAATTTGCACTAATCATCCTGGACGATCGCATGATCGTACGGGACGATATGAACAATTTTTTTCTACTGATCGTCCAGAAGAGCCAGATCGTCCAGGCTGAAACAGCTGAATTTGAACTGATCGTACAGGATGATCTACCGATCGTCCTGGACGATCTAGGCCGACTAGTTGAGATTTAGGGCAAATTTTAAGCCCTCCTTTAAAAGAACTTTTTCCAATTTTTGGAAACATCTTTTGCTGCCTTCCTTCCCTGAGAAACCCTAGAGAGAGAGAGAGTTGGGAGAGAGAGAGAAGATCTTGTGATGGGGAGTTAGTGAGGGATTCACTAAGGTTACTCCGAGCACGGATCAGAGTCGCCTTCTCCGCTCGTCGTCTTTCGTCTAGTCGGTGTTCATCGTGGGAGGATCGTTCGTAAGAAGATCCAGGGTTCTCTGCCCGCTTCATGTGGAAGCTAAAGGAGTTTGAAGGTTCTCTGCCTGCTTTAGGAGGAAGCGAAAGGAGTTCGAAGGTTCTCTGCCTACTTCAGGAGGAAGCGAAAGGAGGTCGGGTTCTCTGCCTCACCGTGTGGTGAAAAGGAGGTTTTTGTACAGGCTTCTCCGCCTTGCTGTGGGAGCAAAAGGATAGACACTTTTGTTTAGTGCAATACCCGGAGGGGAGGCTCCGGGGAGTGGACGTAGGTCAAGTTGACCGAACCACTATAAAATCTAGTTTGCTTTTCTGATTCAGTTTTGCACTTTACTTTTCTGATATTAACTGCTTGGGTGAATATCTGTGGTTGATCTTTTTATTGTTGTTTTAATTCGTTTTCGCTGCACATTATAAAAAGATTTTCATTGTTATCGTGAAATTTTTAAATAACCAATTCACCCCCCCTCTTGGTTAGCCTCGGGACTAGTTCACTAGGGCTTAACATCCCTATCGAACTTTCATCCAGCATCTAGAAGGAACTGGGATGATAACTTTCTTAGTGAGGATAATGAGGAAGCATACCTTAGGTATGCTGCATCTAAGGTTACTCCTTCCCGCATACTACTGCAAGAAAATATTCATTTTGCAGTTATGCCCCTCTTTGACTCGACTCACTTTTCTTTTCTATTGACCTTGATCTTCGCCTTTAATAAGGACTTGTTTCATGTCTTCCTGGCCAACATGACCTTTAACGAGGATCACACAGCCATTTCTTCTTATGTTCTTAAACAAAAGGTTGTGATAACTAAGGAGGACCTAGGGGAATATGTTCATCTTAGAACTCAAGGGGTTAGAGCTCATACCTTCTCCACTAGACCTGAAACCGGTTGGTCCAAAATTAATCTAGTTCTTAGAGGTGTATGCTCACCCACACATGTCTCCCGGGTAGATACACTGAATCAAAATGCAAGGATAATACAACATGTGCTTAGAACATCAATTATCCCTAAAGCAGGAGATAGGGTTAATATGACTCCACTTGTTTCCTCAACCACTTTTCTGATTATGATGGGTCAACCCATTGATGAAGCACAATTGATTTTAGACTACATCTATTATCTTTTAGATATTGGTTCAGCTAGTGTAAAGAGGAAGAAAAATATTGCTTTAGGACATGTTATGTGTTACATTCTAGAGAGGAAGTACAACCTAGTTCATCCTTCCGGTCCTTCTGAACTCCCACTGTACTTTATCGATGCTTCCTTTAGAGCATTATTTGGGAAAGAAGGTACAGCAGATAGCTCAGATGATGAGCCTCCTTCAGCTTCTGCTCCTTCAGGTGCACCCTCAACTACACATGGACCTCCATAGAATTTCTATCAAAATATGGTCCAATGTTTTGATAGAATGGACCAAAGGTTTGATGACATGGAGGCTCATTTGAAGAGGTAGGATGATCAGTTTGATGCTGTAAACACAAATATTGCTACTCTGAAGATCATACTGTATGATGTCCTTAATCATACTGTAAGACCTAATTTACTCTTAGGATGATATTTAATCGCAACCAATGATACTAGACAAAAATCTTATTTGAATGAACTAATCATATTGTATGATCCTGAACTCATACTAAATTTTCTAATCAAAATTTAACTAATCATACAGGACCTCTTTTATCATATAGTACTAACTAGATTGTTGTGATTTGCGTGAATCGGTTTGTTCATGTGAATTCTAATCCAAGTCTATATTATTTAGATTTTTGATGATTACAAAAGCTTATTGTTTGTCTAATTCATCTTCTAACATATATTTGAGTTTTTTTTGTGTTATGTGTACTAAAGTATTTTTCAGGAAATTCACACTCTAGATGGTTGAAGACTTCAAGTCCATTTATTCACTGTAAATGAAGCCTGTAAATTTTCTTTTTCTTGAGTATGAGAGAGTGTGATTGTAAGTTGGATAACTGTGCACACACACACAATGGGGGAGTAAAAAGTTTAATTTTTAAACTGATCGTACAGTACGATTTAAAATCGTACGGGACGATCTGTAAAATGTGTCCTCCATAAAGAACCCGCATGCCTAGAAAATTTTTCTAGGTCCAGTTCGTATAATACGAATACTATTTCGTACATGGGTTTTTACTGTACAAACTGCCTAAAATTGGGTTCGTTCAAGCGTTCATATGGGATGAAATGTTCGTACAAAGCTCTCTGTTCGATTCATCCAAGCTTTTGTACGGGGCGAAATGTTCGTACGAAGCTTACTGATCGATTCGTCCAAGCATTCGTACTGGACGAAATGTTCATTCGAAGCTCTCTATTTGGTTCATCCAAGCTTTCGTACGGGACAAAATATTCGTATGAAGCTTACTGATCGATTCGTCCAAGCTTGCGTACAAGATGAAATGAACGATATCTTGAACTATTCGTACGGTACGATCTGATATCGTCCGGGATGATCGACACTGATTTAACTTGAAAATTCAGTTTTTGGACAGTTTTTTCTGTCCTAAGTATAAAAATGACTCACAACTGTTTGAAGAAAATAATCCTTCTGCGAAAATTCTTTTGGAAAGTGAGAGGAGAGTGATTGGGAGAGTGTTTGGGAGTGAGTTTTGAGAGATCTTTCAAGAGAAAATTGTGATGAGATTCACAAGGTTATCCAATTGAGAGGATTTCTTTTACTTGTTTTTTGAGCATCTTCCTATTTCCTTGGAGACTTTTGCAAGAGCATTGTTCGAAAGGATTCCGGTTCTCTGCCGCACTTGGAGAGTGAAAAGGATGACGATTCTCTGCCCCCCTTGGAGAGTGAAAAGGATGACGGTTCTCTACCGCATTTGGAGGGTGAAAAGGACGATGGTACTCTGCCGCACCGGGTTGGTGGAAGAGAGTTTGTAAAGGCTTCTCTGCCTTGCTGTGGGGGCAAAAGGAGAGTCACTTGGTTTTAGTGCAATACCTAGAGAAGGAGTCTCTAGGGAGTGGATGTAGGTCGTATTTGACCGAACCACTATAAATTCTGGTGTTTTCTGTTCACTATTTATTTTTATGCATTTCTATTTTCTGCAGTTTATTCTCGTTGTGGTTGAATTTCTGTTTTAAAAGAAAGAATAAAAAATTATCTCTGTTCGTACCGTACGAAGTTATATCATACTGTACGATTAGCTTGTAAATTTTCCAAAATATCAAGAGTAATTTTAAAAAAAAGAACCAATTAACCCCCCCTCTTGGTTAGCCTAGGGACATTGAGCAATAGGTCTAACAACCTGTTTGGACTTTCATAGATAAATTAAGTTGATTATACAGTATGATCTCCAATCGTATTGTACGATCATATATGGTTGAAATGAACTTTTAAAGTTTTTTTGAACGCTTCTTTAAATACTCTTCTTAATTCATTTGAGGGGGACTTTTGCCAATTTTTCTAGAAGAGAGCTTCTATAAGAAAGGGTTTAAAGAGGAAGAATTACTTGGAGAGAGGGAAGTGAGATCGTGAGGGAGAAAAGACTTTTGGCACAAGAGAGTGTATGAGAGGGGTTTCTACACACGGTTGCTCTATGATCATGCACCTTCTTCCTCCATGGCCAGTGTCTTTGTTTGAGTGAATCTCTGGGAAGTGTCTCTTCATGACAAGGATTTTACCACTCCACCACATCGAGTAGGTGAAATGGATTCGGCTACTCTGCCACACCGGGAAGGAGAAATAAATTTTCCTACTCCACTACACTGGGAAGTTTAAAGGGATTCGGCTACTCTTTCACATCAAGGTGGTAGAAGTGATTTGTAAGGCCTCTTTGCCTTATTGTGGGGTAAAATGAGAGTCACTAAATTCTTAGTGTAATTTTTAGACTGGAGGACTCTCGGGAGTGGATGTAGGCAAGTGTGACTAAACCACTATAAATGCCTGGTGTGTTTATTCTTATTTTGCTTTTACTTTTATGCACGTTTATATCTTGCATTTTATTTACTTTGAAATCTGTGATTTGTGAGCTTTTATTTGAATTAGAATTATATTGTGATTTCATACCAAAAGAAAAAAAAGGGGAATTAAAAATAAAAAGGATATTATGGAAGAAAGTGTAAGTGGCTTTAGGTATGAGGTAGGATTTCATTACTGCCTTTCACCCATAGATAGATGGTCAGTCAGAGCGCACCATTCAGACATTAGAAGATTTATTAAGATCTTGTATGCTTGAATTTCAAGGAAGCTGGGAAGATTACATTCCACTTCTAGAGTTTGCTTATAATAATAGCTTTCAAGCTAGCATCGGCATATAAAGCTCGCATAGCAAGAAATATAGATCACCTTTGTGTTGGTTTGAGGTGGATGAGAGGAATCACTTAGGAACTCAACTGTTTGATCAAACTATAGAGAATATTCATCAGATTCATGAAAGGCTTTGTTCAATTCAGGAGCATCAGAAAAGATATTTTGATCGTAAGTATAAAAAAGATTGAATTTGAGGTTTTATATCACGTATTTATTAAGGTTTCACACATGTGTTGAGCTACTAAATTTGGAAAAAGTGGAAAGCTTTAACATTGCTTTGTTTGACCAATCAATGTGATTGAGAGAGTCTGTACAGTTTTATATAGATTGGCTCTTCCTAAAAGACTTTCAAATGTACATAATATGTTCCATGTCTCTCTTATGTGGCAATATGTGCAAAATAATTCTCATATTATTCAATTTGTGCCACTATTGATTCAAGAAGATATGATCTATAAAGATGTATCAGAGCACATTTTGGAATGTAAGGTTTGATAGCATCAACACTGCTCTATTTCCTATGCCAGAGTACTTTGGAAGAACCAATCCAAATAAGAATCAACTTGGTATATTAAAGAAGAGATGATCATGAAGTATACATAGCAATTCAAAAACTAAGATATGAATTTGGGAAACAAATGATTTTAATAATCAAACCGGCACCACCCGACCTATGTGTTTCACACAAATGAACCAACTGAGTTGATTGGCCTTCCGCATGAGAACTCAATCGAATAACCCGCACACATGACATTTCTCTCTCCAACCATGACAATCATGCACACCTCCTCATGATTCTCATGGATGTGATCCTTACTCTCATCATTTAAGGTGTAAGGACCCTAGGAAATCATTCCTACTCTTCCTCCTCTATTATAGCAACTTTCTAACCCTTCCTTCTCCTTCCTCTTCAGTCCTCTCTTACAATAGTAGCCACTGATAAACATTTCTAAATCTTCACTCCTTCTATAGTTAGTTTCTTTTCCTTCCCTTCTCTCTTTCCTTCTATCCTTATTCTTATATTTCTAATCAGCTACTTTAGAATTTTTTTTCAATTTTAATGTGAAGCTACATGTGATTTGAATTAATTTTGTATAGCTTTGAATTTCTTCTATGATGGGCTTTCTATTTCTTTAAAATAAAGTCTTATTTAATTTTGATGTTCAAAGAAATGGTTTTGATGTGTTATATGGTGATAGAGTAAACAATGTATGAAAGTTCGAAAGGGATGTTAAGCCCTAGTGAACTAGTCCCGAGGCTAACCAAGAGGGGGGTGAATTGGTTATTTAAAAATTTCACGAACAACAGAAAAATCTTTTCGATACTTTGCAGCAGAAACAAGTAAACAAGAACGAAAAGATCAATCACAGATATTCACCCAAGTAGTTAATATCAGAAAAGTAAAGTGCACAACAGAATCCGAAAAGCAAACCAGATTTTATAGTGGTTCGGTCAACTTGACCTACGTCTACTCCCCATAGCCTCCCCTCCGGGTATTGCACTAAACAAAAAGTGTCTCTCCTTTTGCTCCCACAGCAAGGCGGAGAAGCATGTATAAAAACTCATTTTCACCACACGGTGAGGCAGAGAACCCGACCTCCTTTTGCTTCCTCCTGAAGCAGGCAGAGAACCTTCGAACTCCTTTTGCTTCCACCTGAAGCGGGCAGAGAACCCCGGATCTTCTTGCGAACGATCCTCCCACAACGAACACCGACTAGACGAAAGATGACGAGCGGAGAAGATGACTCTGATCCGTGCTTGGAGCATCCTTAGTGAATCCCTCACTAACTCCCCCTCACTAGATCCTCTCTCTCTCTCCCAACTCTCTCTCTCTAGGGTTTCTCTGGGAAGGAAGGTGGCAAAAGATTTTTCTTGTCCCAAGAAAAATTTATTTTATTGGAGGGCTTAAAATTTGCCCTAAATCTCAACTGGTCGGCCAAGATCATCCAGGATGATCGGTAGATCATCCAGGACGATCGGTAGATCGTCCTGTACGATCAGTTCAAATTCAGCTGATTCAGCCTGGACGATCTAGCTCTTTTGGACGATCAGTAGAAAAAATTGATCATATCGTCCCGTACGATCCTGCGATCGTTAGGGACAATTAGTGTAAATCGTGGAATATCATCCAGAACACAGTTCGAGTCGTCCAGAGAAACCTGTGCTGGATGACCAAAAAATGACTTGATCGTTTAGGACGATAGGGACATCGTCCTGTACGATTAGTTTAAAAATGCCCAAATCATCCTGAACACAGTTCGGGACGTACAGCTGAAATGCACTAGATGATCATGATCTACCGTGACGATCCTGCGATCATCCAGGACGATATGATCGTATCAGTTAAATATTAATTGCTTTCCTTAATTACCAGACTAATTTAGGCATGATTATACTGAATCGTCCAGGATGATACACGTATCATCCGGGATGATCAGACCAAATAACTTAAAATAAAACTTGCCTAACTTGATCTGGCGGCTGAGAATTTCTGATTTGAGCATATCATCCTGTACGATCCCAATATCGTCCAGGACGATCTGCTTAATCAGACCCTTTTAACTTGTTCGCCCTAATTAGGGTTTCTGTTTTTACTGGATCGTCCAGGACGATGTGAATATTGTCTAGGACGATCTGAACAAAAAATGAACAGAAACTCTAACTCACTCAAGCTCTCCCCCTGAGTGTGTGTGTGCAAGGTTACTTAGCTAGGGGATCAGTTACATTATAATTGACTCAATAAAAAGAAAAACTATACATTGGACACACTTGGACCCAATCTTGAGTTGGCTTGATTTGCTCGTGATCTTTTGTGCCTGAAACGGGTTAGCTAAGTAAAACACACTGGAAACATGTTTGTCATCATCAAAACCAGATTTCCAACAGTCTCCCCCTTTTTTATGATGGCAAATATTTGTACAGTAGTTTGAAAATAAGGATAACTCGGAGATCGAAAAACAAATATTTTTTTTTCAATTTTCATTTAACAACTAATTCAATACAGGACACATAACACATAACAAAAAACTGAAACGACTACAACTAACTCCCCCTTTTGACATCACAAAAAGGAGGATGGTAAAACAGAACACGAAAATATAAGTACAAAGCATCAGGATCCCAAAACTATTGTTGCAAATCTTGTTTTGATGATGACAAACATGTTTCCAGTGTGTTTTGCTTGGCTAATCTGTTTCAGGCACAAAAGACCGCGAGCCACTCAAGCCAACTCAAGATCGGGTCCAAGTGTGTCAAATGTATGATTTTTCTTTTTATTGAGTCAATTGTAATGTAACTGATTCCCTAGCTAAGTAACCTTGCACACACACACTCAGGGAGAGAGATTGAGTGAATTAGAGTTTCTGTTAAAAATTTGTTCAGATCGTCCTGGACGATATCCACATCGTCCTGGACGATCCAGTTAAAACAGAAACCCTAATTAGGGCGACTAAGTTAAGAGGGTCTGATTGAGCCGATCGTCCTGGACGATCTACGGATCGTACGGGACGATATTCCCAAATCAGAAATTCTCAGCCGCCAGATCAAGTTAGGCAAGTTCTTATTTTTAGATACTTGGTCTGATCGTCCCGGACGATACATGTATCGTCCCGGACGATCCAGTACAATCATGCCTAATTTAATCTGGTAATTAAGGAAAGCAATTAATTTTTGGTTGATACGATCATATCGTCCTGGACGATCGCAGGATCGTCCCGGACGATCTGGATCGTCCCGGACGATCTGGATCGTCTAGTGCATTTAAGCTGTACGTCCAGAACTATGTACAGGACGATTTGGGGCCTTTTTGAACTAATCGTACCGGACGATGACCCTATCGTCCGGGACGATCAAGTCATTTTTTGGTCGTCCAGCACAGATTTCTCTGGATGACCCGAACTGTCTTCTGGACGATTTCCCTCAATTTGAACTAATCGTCCCGGACGATCGCAGGATCGTACGGGACGATATGAACAACTTTTTCTACTGATCGTCCAGAAGAGCCTAATCGTCCAGACTGAATCAGCTGATTTTGAACTGATTGTACAGGACGATCTACCGATCGTCCTGGACGATCATGGCCGACAAGTTGAGATTTAGGGCAAATTTTAAGCCCTCTTTTAAAAGAACTTTTTCCAATTTTTGGAAATATCTTTTGCTACCTTCCTTCCCTGAGAAACCCTAGAGAGAAGAGAGAGTTGGGAGAGAGAGAAGAGATCTTGTGAGGGGGAGTTAGTGAGGGATTCACTAAGGTTGCTCCAAGCACGGATCAGAGTCGTCTTCTCCGCTCGTCGTCTGTCGTCTAGTCGGTGTTCTTCGTGGGAGGATCGTTCGCAAGAAGATCCGGGGTTCTCTGCCCGCTTCAGGTGGAAGCAAAAGGAGTTCGAAGGTTCTCTGCCTGCTTCAAAAGGAAGCGAAAGGAGGTCAGGTTCTCTGCCTCACCGTGTGGTGAAAAGGAGGTGTTTTGTACAGGCTTCTCCGCCTTGCTGTGGGAGCAAAAGGAGAGTCACTTTCGTTTAGTGCAATTCCCGGAGGGGAGGCTCCGGGGAGTGGACGTAGCTCAAGTTGACCGAACCACTATAAAATCTGGTTTGCTTTTCTGATTCAGTTTTGCACTTTACTTTTCAATATAAACTGCTTGGGTGAATATCGTTGGTAGATCTTTTCGTTATTGTTTACATGTTTCTGCTGCTAAGTATCGAAAAGATTTTTGTAGTTATCGTGAAATTTTTAAATAACCAATTCACCCCCCCCTCTTGGTTAGCCTCGGGACTAGTTCACTAGGGCTTAACATCCCTTTCAAACTTTCAAGTGGTATCAGAGCGGGATTCAAAATTTCTGTTTAAAAACTTTTGAATTTGATCCAATGGCTAACTGTAACAATCGTAATACTGCTGAAGGTTATTCTATTACCAGACCACCGTTGTTTGACAATATTCCTTTTGATTTTTGGAAAATACGCATGTCTACTTTTCTGCAATCTATTGATTATCGCATGTGGATGTTAGTTAAGGACGGATACGAACCACCTTTTCGAATGATTAACAATGTGAAAACTGAATTGCCGTTTGCTGATTGGACGTTTGTGATCGTGATTTAGCACAGTTGAATGCAAAATGTTTGAACTGTTTCTTTTGTGCTTTGAAATCTGAAGACTATATGCGTGTTTCTACTTGTACAACGGGAAAGGAAATCTGGGATAGGTTATGTATAACATACGAAGGTACAACTGAAGTCAAACAATCTAGGTTAAACATCTTGTTACATGATTACGAACTTTTTTGCATGAAACCTAGTGAGACTATTTCAGAAATGTACATAAGGTTTACTCAGATTGTTACCTCTTTGCATGCTTTAGGTAGAGAACTTACCAACTACGAAAGAGTGAACAAGATTCTTAGATGTTTGCCTGCTTCTTATGATGCTAAGATTACTGCTATTACTGAATCCAAAGATTTAAATACTTACTCTATTGACAGCTTACTTGGATCACTCATTGCTTACGAGCAAGGGGTGAACCAAAGGCAACTTGATGCAGGTGAATGCAAGAAAGAGAAGACCGTGGCACTAAAGGCCAAAGATTCAGATGCTAGCACTTCCGGGTCTGATAGCGATGAAGTTGCCTTAATCACAAGGCAATTCAAAAGCTTTCTAAGGAAGAAACATAAGAACTATCAGAAGTGGAACAAGGGTAAGTTCAATAAAAACTTTAAGGGTTCATCTAAATCGGTTTGTTTTGAATGCAGGAAGCCTGGACACATTAAGGCTGATTGTCCAACACTTAAAGCTCACCCAAGTAAGGAGAAGAGTGAGGAGAAACCAAAGTTCAGGAAGGACAAGAAGCGAATTCAGAAGGCATTCTGGGCAGACTCTGCATCCGACTCTTCTGAGACTGAAGCTGAAGAGGAGGAAACAAACTTGTGTCTGATGGCGGATGATCACCCTGGTCAGTCGGACCAGGAAGAGGTATGTGAGCTTACTTATGATCAGTTATTTGAAGTTTCTGAAAAGATTCATACATCGTATAGGAAGCTTAAGAAAACCCATGCTAGTTTGAAATTAGATTATTTGACTTTACAAAAAGAGCATGATTCTGTAGTTAAAGATTATTCCACACTTGATTCCAATCACATGTCTCTGCTTGATGAGTTTGATGAATTGAAAAAAAAATATTTTGATTTAGTTTCTGAGCATGATTCTTTGAAAACCACGCATGCTGATTTAGAAAAAGCTTTTAAAGAGTTAGATACAATGGCATGTGAAGTAGAAAGTAACAATGGCGCTTTAAAATTTGAAATTGCAAGTTTAAAGAAAGAGAATGAGTTTTTGGAAGTAAAAATCAGTGCTTTTGAAAAGAACAAAACACCGCCTACCTTTGAACAATTTTATGCACCGCCACCTTTTAAAAATTCTGTTGCAAGTTCATCAAAGCATGTTTCATACACTACTAGGAAGAGGCACTATCACTCACGATGTTTAGTTAATCCTTTTCCTGGTGTTAGATGTTTTCATGTGGCATGTTAGGACACATATCACACACTTGTACTGTTCACCGTAGTACACATTGGGTGTGGAGACCCAAACTGCCTGTTTCACAGCACAGCACGCATGCATCGCATTCTTCTTTTCATAAGAAGGAACCCAAACCTGTTTGGGTTCCTAAGACTGACATTTGATGATTTTATAGGTGTGCTCTCACACAAGACCTCATGAGAGCATATGGTACCTGGACAGCGGATGTTCTAGACATATGACTGGAGATGCAAATCAGTTCATTTCACTGGAGGCCAGAGCTGGAGGCAAGGTTACACTTGGAGATAACACCACCAGGAAGGTGGTAGGCACAGGTATAATTGGTGATTCAAAGAATTTTATGATTGATAATGTTTTGCTTGTAGATGGACTGAAACACAACCTGCTGAGCATCAGTCAACTCTGTGACAAGGGATACAGCATCAAATTCCTGCCCACTGGCTGCATTTTAAGCTTAAATGATGAAGTTGTTTTGCAGGGGCAAAGGATCAACAACGTCTACAAGCTGGATGTAAGTAGCATTAAATCTGATAATTCAATTTGCTTAAAAAATGCTACTGATGAGTCTTGGTTATGGCATAGGAGATTGTGTCATGCCAGTATGAAAACCCTTAGGAGAGTCACCCAAAAGGACTTAGTTAGAGGTGTGCCCAAGCTTAAGTTCACTAAGGATCACCTGTATGATGCCTGTCAGTTGGGGAAGCAAATCCAGTCCTCTTTTCACTCTATTAAGAACATTAGCACCTCTAGACCTTTAAAAGTTCTTCACATGGACCTCTTTGGACCCATTAGCACTGCCAGCTTAGGGGGGAGAATCTATGGGTTTGTGATTGTAGATGATTATTCGAGGTTCACTTGGGTGAAATTTTTGTCACATAAATCTGAGTCACATTTGATGAGTTTAGATCTTTCTCTACTTGGATTCAGAAGAAGTTAGGATGTGAGATTATTACCATCCATAATGATCACGAAGGGGAGTTTGAAAATGAAAGATTTGGAAGTTTTTGTGAGGAGCAAGGGATTAGTCATAATCTCTCAGCTCCTAGGACCCCTCAGTAGAACAGGGTAGTTTTGCAAATCTGGTTTTGATGATGACAAACATGTTTCCAGTGTGTTTTTCTTGGCTAATCAGTTTCAGGCACAAAAGACCGCAAGCTACTCAAGCCAACTCAAGATCGGGTCCAAGTGTGTCAAATGTATGATTTTTTCTTTTATTGAGTCAATTATAATGTAACTGATTCCCTAGCTAAGTAACCTTGCACACACACACTCAGGGAGAGAGATTGAGTGAATTAGAGTTTCTGTTAATTTTTTGTTCAGATCGTCCTGGACGATAGTATCATCGTCCTGGACGATCCAGTTAAAATAGAAACCCTAATTAGGGCGACTGAGCTAAGAGGGTCTGATTAAGCAGATCGTCCTGGACGATCCTTGGATCGTACGGGACGATATGCTCAAATCAGAAATTTCTAGCCGCCAGATTAAGTTAGGCAAGTTTTATTTTAAGTATTTTGGTCTGATCGTCCCGGACGATACGTGTATCGTCCTGGACGATTCACTACAATCATGCCTAAATTAGTCTGGTAATTAAGGAAAGCGATTAATATTTAATTGATACGATCACATCGTCCTGGACGATCGCAGGATCGTCCCGGACGATCGTGATCGTCTTGTGCATTTCAGCTGTACGTCCAGAACTATGTACAGGACGATTTGGGGCCTTTTTGAACTAATCGTACCGGACGATTACCCTATCATCCGGGACGATCAAGTCATTTTTTGGTCGTCCAGCACAGATTTCTCTGGACGACCCGAACTGTCTTCTGGACGATTTCCTTCAATTTGAACTAATCGTCCCGGACGATCGCAGGATCGTACGGGACGATATGAACAACTTTTTCTACTGATCGTCCAGAAGAGCCAGATCGTCCAGGCTGAAACAGCTGAATTTGAACTGATCGTACAGGACGATCTACCGATCGTCCTGGACGATCTTGGCCGACAAGTTGAGATTTAGGGCAAGTTTTAAGCCCTCCTTTAAAAGAACTTTTTCCTAGATTTGGAAAAATCTTTTGCTGCCTTCCTTCCCTGAGAAACCCTAGAGAGAAGAGAGAGTTGGGAGAGAGAGAAGAGATCTTGTGAGGGGGAGTTAGTGAGGGATTCACTAAGGTTGCTCCAAGCACGGATCAGAGTCGTCTTCTCCGCTCGTCGTCTGTCGTCTAGTCGGTGTTCTTCGTGGGAGGATCGTTCGCAAGAAGATCT
Organism: Dendrobium chrysotoxum; assembly: GCA_019925795.1. NCBI lineage: Eukaryota > Viridiplantae > Streptophyta > Magnoliopsida > Asparagales > Orchidaceae > Dendrobium > Dendrobium chrysotoxum. The sequence continues at coordinate 25,096,653 of CM034303.1, forward strand.
GGGGTTCTCTGCCCGCTTCAGGTGGAAGCAAAAGGAGTTCGAAGGTTCTCTACCTGCTTCAGGAGGAAGCGAAAGGAGGTCAGGTTCTCTGCCTCACCGTGTGGTGAAAAGGAGGTATTTTGTACAGGATTCTCCGCCTTGCTGTGGGAGCAAAAGGAGAGTCACTTTCGTTTAGTGCAATACCCGGAGGGGAGGCTCCGGGGAGTGGACGTAGGTCAAGTTGACCGAACCACTATAAAATCTGATTTGCTTTTCTGATTCAGTTTTGCACTTTACTTTTCAATATAAACTGCTTGGGTGATTATCGTTGGTTGATCTTTTCGTTATTGTTTACTTATTTTCGCTGCTAAGTATCGAAAAGATTTTTGTTGTTATCGTGAAATTTTTAAATAACCAATTCACCCCCCCTCTTGGTTAGCCTCGGGACTAGTTCAGTAGGGCTTAACATCCCTTTCAAACTTTCAAGTGGTATCAGAGCGGGATTCAAAATTTCTGTTTAAAAACTTTTGAATTTGATCCATGGCTAACTGTAACAATCGTAATACTGCTGAAGGTTATTCTATAACGAGACCACCGTTGTTTGATAACATTCCATTTGATTTTTGGAAAACACGCATGTCTACTTTTCTTCAGTCTATCGATTATCGCATGTGGATGTTAGTTAAGGACGGATACGAACCACCTTTTCGAATGGTTAACAATGTGAAAACTGAATTGCCGTTTGCTGATTGGATGTTTGATGATCGTGATTTAGCACAGTTAAATGCCAAATGTTTGAACTGTTTCTTTTGTGCTTTAAAATCTGAGGACTATATGCGTGTTTCTACTTGTACAACGGGAAAAGAGATTTGGGATAGATTATGTATAACATATGAAGGTACAACTGAAGTCAAACAGTCTAGGTTAAACATCTTGTTACATGATTACGAACTTTTTCGCATGAAACCTAGTGAGACTATTTCAGAAATGTACACAAGGTTCACCCAGATTGTTACCTCTTTGCATGCTTTAGGTAGAGAACTTACCAACTACGAAAGAGTGAACAAGATTCTTAGATGTTTGCCTGCTTCTTATGATGCTAAGATTACTGCTATTACTGAATCCAAAGATTTAAATGCTTACTCTATTGACAGCTTACTTGGATCACTCATTGCTTACGAGCAAGGGGTGAACCAAAGGCAACTTGATGCAGGTGAACGCAAGAAAGAGAAGACAGTGGCACTAAAGGCCAAAGATTCAGATGCTAGCACTTCCGGGTCTGATAGCGATGATGTTGCCTTAATCACAAGGCAATTCAAAAGCTTTCTAAGGAAGAAACATAAGAACCATCAGAAGTGGAACAAGGGTAAGTTCAATAAAAACTTTAAAGGTTCATCTGAATTGGTTTGTTTTGAATGCAGGAAGCCCGGACACATTAAGGCTGATTGTCCGACACTTAAAGCTCATCCAAGCAAGGAGAATGGTGAGGAGAAACTAAAGTTCAGAAAGGACAAGAAGCGGATTCAGAAGGCGTTCTGGGCAGACTCTGCATCCGACTCTTCTAAGACTGAAGCTGAAGAGGAGGAAACAAACTTGTGTTTGATGGCTGATGATCACCCTGGTCAGTCCGACCAGGAAGAGGTATGTGAGCTTACTTACGATCAGTTATTTGAAGTTTCTGAAAAGATTCATACATCATATAGGAAGCTTAAGAAAACCCATGCTAGTTTGAAACTAGATTATCTGACTTTGCAAAAAGAGCATGAAGTGTTGATTAAGGATCATTCCACCATTGATAGCAATCACATGTCTTTACTAGATGAGTTTGATGAACTGAATAAAAAGCATTCTGATTTAATTGTTGAGCATAACTTGTTAAAAACAGCGCATGTTGAATTAGAACTTGCTTTTAAGAAAGTGAATGATTTGGCATCTGAGTTAGAAAGTATTGAAAGTGCAAAAATGTTTGAAATTGGAAGTTTAAACAAACACATTGAGTTTTTGAAAGTGAAAATCAGTTCTTTTGAAAATAACAAAACACCGCCTACTTTTGAACAATTTTATGCACCGCCACCTTTTAAAAATTCTGTTGCAAGTTCTTCAAAGCATGTTTCATACACTACTAGGAAGAGGCACTATCACTCACGACGTTTAGTTAATCCTTTTCCTGGTGTTAGATGTTTTTCATGTGGCATGTTAGGACACATATCACACACTTGTACTGTTCACCGTAGTACACATTGGGTGTGGAGACCCAAACTGTCTGTTGCACAGCACAGCACACATGCATCGCATTCTTCTTTTCATAAGAAGGAACCCAAACCTGTTTGGGTTCCTAAGACTGACATTTAATGATTTTGTAGGTGTGCTCTCACACAAGACCTCGTGAGAGCATGTGGTACCTGGACAGCGGATGTTCTAGACATATGACTGGAGATGCAAATCAGTTCATTTCGCTGGAGGCCAGAGCTGGAGGCAAGGTTACACTTGGAGATAACACCACCAGGAAGGTGGTAGGCACAGGTATAATTGGTGATTCAAAGAACTTTATGATTGATAATGTTTTTCTTGTAGATGGACTGAAACACAACCTGCTGAGCATCAGTCAACTCTGCGACAAGGGATACAGCATCAAATTCCTGCCCACTGGCTGCATTTTAAGCTTAAATGATGAAGTTGTTTTGCAGGGGCAAAGGATCAACAACGTCTACAAGCTGGATGTAAGTAGCATTAAATCTGATAATTCAATTTGCTTAAAAACTGCTGCTGATGAGTCTTGGTTATGGCATAGGAGATTGTGTCATGCCAGTATGAAAACCCTTAGGAGAGTCACCCAAAAGGACTTAGTTAGAGGTGTGCCCAAGCTTAAGTTCACTAAGGATCACCTGTGTGATGCCTGTCAGTTGGGGAAGCAAGTCCAGTCCTCTTTTCACTCTGTTAAGGACATTAGCACCTCTAGACCTTTAGAAGTTCTTCACATGGACCTCTTTGGACCCATTAGCACTGCCAGCTTAGGGGGGAGAGTCTATGGTTTTGTGATTGTTGATGATTATTCAAGGTTCACTTGGGTTAAGTTTTTGTCACACAAATCTGAGTCATTTGATGAGTTTGGATCTTTCTCTACTTGGATTCAGAAGAAGTTAGGATGTGAGATTATTACCATCCATAGTGATCACGGAGGGGAGTTTGAAAATGAAAGATTTGGAAGTTTTTGTGAGAATCATGGGATTAGTCACAATTTTTCAGCTCCTAGGACCCCTCAGCAGAACGGGGTAGCTGAAAGGAAGAACAGGACCTTAGTGGAAGCCGCTAGAGCCATGCTTGCCGAGTATTCACTTCCTAAATACTTTTGGGCTGAAGCGGTGAACACTGCCTGTTATGTGCTGAATAGGGTAAATGTGAGAGTCAAGCTGAACAAGACACCTTATGAGATCATTAAGGGTAGAACTCCAAATCTGTCCCACCTCCATGTCTTTGGCTGTAAGGTTTTCATTCTAAACAACGGGAAGTCACCCTTAGGAAAATTTGACCCCAAATCTGATGAAGGAGTGTTCTTAGGATATTCAAGTGTGGGGAAATCCTTTAGGGTGTTCAATAGGAGGACTTTGGTGGTGGAAGAAACAACCCATGTAGTGTTTGATGAATCTGATCCTAAGGAGTCTAGATCTGAAGTAGAAGAAGAAGAGATTGTTGAGGTTACCCAAGGAGTTGGAAATACAAATTTGGAGGAAAGGGTAGAACCTCAAACCACTTTGCCTAGAGATTGGAGATATTCTTCGAGTCATCCTAAAGAACTGATCTTAGGAGACCCTTCTGAAGGTGTTAGGACTAGGCATGGACTTAGGAAGGAAGTAAACCATTCTGCCTTTATCTCAATGACTGAACCCACCAATATCAATCAAGCCTTATCGGATGAGTTTTGGATTTTAGCTATGCAGGAAGAATTGAATCAATTTGTAAGGAATGATGTTTGGGAGTTAGTAGAAAGACCTAGAAACCAAAGTATTGTGGGAACCAAGTGGGTCTTTAAGAATAAGATGAATGATTCTGGTGTGGTGGTAAGAAATAAGGCAAGATTGGTGGCTAAGGGGTATAATCAGATAGAAGGGATAGATTTTGAGGAAACTTTTGCCCCTGTAGCTAGATTGGAAGCCATTAGAGTGCTACTAGCCTTTGCCTGTTATAAGGGATTTAAGCTGTTTCAAATGGATGTCAAGAGTGCCTTTTTAAATGGGGTAATTAAAGAAGATGTTTTTGTAGAACAACCCCCAGGTTTTGAGAGTTCCCAATATCCAAGTCATGTCTATAAATTAAAAAAGGCCTTATATGGATTGAAACAGGCACCCAGAGCTTGGTATGAGAGGCTTAGCACATTCCTGTTAGAAAGAGAGTTTGTTAAGGGGAGCGTAGACACCACCCTTTTTCTGAGGAGAATAGGAGATGACTTACTCATTGTCCAGATTTATGTTGATGATATAATTTTTGGATCTTCTGATAAATATTTATGTGATGAGTTTTCCAAAACAATGAGTAAGGAGTTTGAGATGAGTATGATGGGAGAATTGTCCTACTTTTTGGGGTTTAGCATAAGGCAAACAGATGATGGAACTTTTCTCAATCAATCAAAATACACTAAGGACATTTTGAAGAAATATGAAATGGACAAAGCCAAGCCAATCAATACTCCCATGCCCTCCTCAGTTCAGTTAGATAAGGATTCAAATGGAAAATCTGTTGATCAGAAGAAGTATAGAGGGATAATAGGTTCACTGCTTTACCTGACTGCTAGCCGACCCGATATCATGTTTAGTGTCTGTCTTTGTGCTAGGTTTCAGGCTGATCCTAAAGAGTCCCACCTGACTGCTGTTAAGAGAATTCTTAGATATCTTTTAGGGACCCCAAACCTAGGAATTTGGTACCCTAGGCACAGCACCTCTTTTGAGATCATTGGATATTCTGACTCTGACTTTGCGGGGTGTAGGGTGGATAGGAAGAGTACCTCTGGGACTTGTCAATTCATAGGACAGTCGTTAGTCTCCTGGTCCAGTAGAAAACAGAACTCAGTTGCACTTTCCACTGCTGAAGCTGAGTACATTGCCTTAGGAAGTTGTGTGGCCCAAGTTCTTTGGTTGAAACAACAAGTCTTGGATTTAGGAGTACCCGTTGGCACAATTTCTGTTCTGTGTGATAATACCAGTGCCATCTGTATCTCTAAGAATCCAATCCAACATTCTAGGACCAAACACATTGACATTAGGCATCACTTCATTAGGGACCATGTTACAAAAGGGGACATTGAGCTACATCATGTAGCAACTGAAAATCAGCTGGCTGACATATTCACTAAACCACTGGCCTTTGACTCATTCAGCATTTTGAGAACCAGATTAGGAGTGATTGATATAAATGCTTGATTCTGATGACTGCTGATGTATTATCTTTCTGATTGGTATTCTGATTTCTGTTAGTTAGGTTTAGTTTTTTGATTTCGGATTTCTATTAGTTAGTTTTTGGCTTTGATTATTTGCTTTCAGTTGATTTTATGTTTTTGCTGATTTCTGTTTTAGCCTTATTATTAGTTTGATTTGAGTATTTACTCTGATATGATTTTATACTTTTTTATTCACTGGTTCATATCTTGCACTTATTGTTGTATGCTTTTCAAGATCTGATCACCGATCACTACTTCTGGTGATCTGAATTTTTGACTGAGAGTTTTTACCTTGGTTTGGTTTGGAAGCTGATAAGCAGTGATTGACTTCGCTGAATCTGTTAAAGGGGAGAAACATTGATAATTGTTTCTCTTCCTCTAACTCCTTTTCTGGTGTGTAGTTTCTTTTGAATAAAAATCCTTTTCAAAATTAAAATGTTAGTTTTTGAAATAGAGATTATTTTATCTTCCTACAGTAATCTGCCTCATATCAATAGTGTTTTTCAAAGTCTTGAGTCATTAGTTTGATTTTCTAAATCAAGTGATTGCATTTATCATATGTTGTATGGGTTTTGTGTTGTGAATCGTTCTTCCTTACTGCGGAGAGTCATCTCCTATGTCTGGAAGATAATCTCACAGCTGAGACTCTTTAATGATTATGAAAAGGAGAAAGCTTATAAAAGATGCGCAGTGTGCCAGATAATTTGAAAAAGAGGCATAAAATGAGCCCAAAACTGAAAAGATGCAAAATTGCCAAGTTGGATACACAAAGTGTATCAAAAATCAAAAGATGCGCAAAGCGCCAATCAATTTGAAAAAGAGGCACAAAATGAGCCCAACACAAGCTTTCTTTCCTTTCAGATTATTAAATGTCTTAGAGAAATCTGTGCGCCACTTAATATTTTCAAAAGCTTGAGTTTTGAAAATCCCGATTTCTGATTTTTTACTTTGTAACACTATTATATCAGATATTTTTCTGGAACGAGGCTTGAAAGGATTTCTTTTCAAATCTAATGTCTTTTATTCTGAATCGGATTTTTGTTTTGAAAGAGGTTTGCATCGATAAGGTGCCCGGGGTCAGAGTTACGAAAGTTGATTATTTCCAACCTTTTTGGATTTCAGCGCTGTCAATCGTCCTGTCATTGGTTTTTGAATCTAAAGTCAAGGAAAAATTCTGATTTTCCTGTTTTGTTGTTGTTCTGTGTATGTTTTATTTTATATTTTATTTCCGTGTTATGTTTTTCCCTCCTCCTTTTTGTGATGTCAAAAGGGGGAGTCAGTTGTAGTCGTGTCTGTTTCTATTTTCTGAGTCATGTTTTCTAAATTGTTTGAGCTGTTAAATGAAAATTTAAAAAATGTGTGTTTTGTTTGATTTCTTAGTTTCATTTTATTTTCATCTTAGTTTCATTTTATTTTCAGACTAGTTTACAAATGTTTGCCATCATCAAAAAGGGGGAGATTGTTGCAAATCTGGTTTTGATGATGACAAACATGTTTCCAGTGTGTTTTTCTTGGCTAATCAGTTTCAGGCACAAAAGACCGCAAGCTACTCAAGCCAACTCAAGATCGGGTCCAAGTGTGTCAAATGTATGATTTTTTTCTTTTATTGAGTCAATTGTAATGTAACTGATTCCCTAGCTAAGTAACCTTGCACACACACACTCAGGGAGAGAGATTGAGTGAATTAGAGTTTCTATTAATTTTTTGTTCAGATCGTCCTGGACGATAGTATCATCGTCCTGGACGATCCAGTTAAAACAGAAACCCTAATTAGGGCGACTGAGCTAAGAGGGTCTGATTAAGCAGATCGTCCTAGACGATCCTTGGATCGTACGGGACGATATGCTCAAATCAGAAATTTCCAGCCGCCAGATTAAGTTAGGCAAGTTTTATTTTAAGTATTTTGGTCTGATCGTCCCGGACGATACGTGTATCGTCCTGGACGATTCACTACAATCATGCCTAAATTAGTCTGGTAATTAAGGAAAGCGATTAATGTTTAATTGATACGATCACATCGTCCTGGACGATCGCAGGATCGTCCCGGACGATCGTGATCGTCTTGTGCATTTCAGCTGTACGTCCAGAACTATGTACAGGACGATTTGGGGCCTTTTTGAACTAATCGTACCGGACGATTACCCTATCGTCCGGGACGATCAAGTCATTTTTTGGTCGTCCAGCACAGATTTCTCTGGACGACCCGAACTGTCTTCTGGATGATTTCCTTCAATTTGAACTAATCGTCCCGGACGATCGCAGGATCGTACGGGACGATATGAACAACTTTTTCTACTGATCGTCCAGAAGAGCCAGATCGTCCAGGCTGAAACAGCTGAATTTGAACTGATCGTACAGGACGATCTACCGATCGTCCTGGACGATCTTGGCCGACAAGTTGAGATTTAGGGCAAGTTTTAAGCCCTCCTTTAAAAGAACTTTTTCCTAGATTTGGAAAAATCTTTTGCTGCCTTCCTTCCCTGAGAAACCCTAGAGAGAAGAGAGAGTTGGGAGAGAGAGAAGAGATCTTGTGAGGGGGAGTTAGTGAGGGATTCACTAAGGTTGCTCCAAGCACGGATCAGAGTCGTCTTCTCCGCTCGTCGTCTGTCGTCTAGTCGGTGTTCTTCGTGGGAGGATCGTTCGCAAGAAGATCCGGGGTTCTCTGCCCGCTTCAGGTGGAAGCAAAAGGAGTTCGAAGGTTCTCTGCCTGCTTCAGGAGGAAGCGAAAGGAGGTCAGGTTCTCTGCCTCACCGTGTGGTGAAAAGGAGGTATTTTGTACAGGCTTCTCCGCCTTGCTGTGGGAGAAAAAGGAGAGTCACTTTCGTTTAGTGCAATACCCGGAGGGGAGGCTCCGGGGAGTGGACGTAGGTCAAGTTGACCGAACCACTATAAAATCTGGTTTGCTTTTCTGATTCAGTTTTGCACTTTACTTTTCAATATAAACTGCTTGGGTGATTATCGTTGGTTGATCTTTTCGTTATTGTTTACTTGTTTCCGCTGCTAAGTATCGAAAAGATTTTTGTTGTTATCGTGAAATTTTTAAATAACCAATTCACCCCCCCTCTTGGTTAGCCTCGGGACTAGTTCAGTAGGGCTTAACATCCCTTTCGAACTTTCAGGTAGCTGAAAGGAAAAACAGGACCTTAGTGGAAGCCGCTAGAGCCATGCTTGCCGAATATTCACTTACAAAATACTTTTGGGCTAAAGCAGCGAACACTGCCTGTTATGTGCTGAATAGGGTGAATGTGAGAGTCAAACTGAACAAGACACCTTATGAGATCATTAAGGGTAGAACTCCAAATCTATCCCACCTCCATGTCTTTGGCTGTAAGGTTTTCATTCTGAACAACGGGAAGTCACCCTTAGGAAAATTTGACCCCAAATCTGATGAAGGAGTGTTCTTAGGATATTCAAGTGTGGGGAAATCCTTTAGAGTGTTCAATAGGAGGACTTTGGTGGTGGAAGAAACAACCCAAGTAGTGTTTGATGAATCTGATCCTAAGGAGTCTAGATCTGAAGTAGAAGATGAAGAGATTGTTGAGGTTACCCAAGGGGTTGGAAATACAAATTTGGAGGAAAGGGTAGAACCTCAAACCCCATTGCCTAGAGATTGGAGATATTCTTCGAGTCATCCTAAAGAACTGATCTTAGGAGACCCTTCTGAAGGTGTTAGGACTAGGCATGGACTTAGGAAAGAAGTAAACCATTCTGCCTTTATCTCAATGACTGAACCCACCAACATCAATCAAGCCTTGTCGGATGAGTTTTGGATTTTAGCTATGCAGGAAGAATTGAATCAATTTGTAAGGAATGATGTTTGGGAGTTAGTAGAAAGACCTAGAAACTAAAGTATTGTGAGAACCAAGTGGGTCTTTAAGAATAAGATGAATGATTCTGGTGTGGTGGTGAGAAATAAGGCAAGATTGGTGGCTAAGGGGTATAATCAGATAGAAGGGATAGATTTTGAGGAAACTTTTGCCCCTGTAGCTAGATTGGAAGCCATTAGAGTGCTACAAGCCTTTGCCTATTACAAGTGATTTAAGCTGTTTCAAATGGATGTCAAGAGTGCCTTTTTAAATGGGGTAATTAAAGAAGATATTTTTGTAGAACAACCCCCAGGTTTTGAGAGTTCCCATTATCCAAGTCATGTCTATAAATTAAAAAAGGCCTTATATGGATTGAAACAGGCACCCAGAGCTTGGTATGAGAGGCTTAGCACATTCCTGTTAGAAAGAGAGTTTGTTAAGGGGAGCGTAGACACCACCCTTTTTCTGAGGAGATTAGGAGATGACTTACTCATTGTCCAGATCTATGTTGATGATATAATTTTTGGATCTTCTGATAAATACTTATGTGAAGAGTTTTCTAAAATAATGAGTAAAGAGTTTGAGATGAGTATGATGGGAGAATTGTCCTACTTTTTGGGGTTTAGCATAAGGCAAACGGATGATGGAACCTTTCTCAATCAATCAAAATACACTAAGGACATTTTGAAGAAATATGAAATGGATAAAGCCAAGCCAATCAATACTCCCATGCCCTCCTCAGTTCAGTTAGATAAGGATTCAAATGGAAAATCTGTTTATCAGAAGAAGTATAGAGGGATAATAGGTTCACTGCTTTACCTGACTGCTAGCCGACCTGATATCAGGTTTAGTGTCTGTCTTTATGCTAGGTTTCAGGCTGATCCTAAAGAGTCCCACCAGACTACTGTTAAGAGAATTCTTAGATATCTTTTAGGAACCCCAAACCTAGGAATTTGGTACCCTAGGCACAGCACCTCTTTTGAGATCATTGGATATTCTGATTCTGACTTTGCGGGGTGTAGGGTGGATAGGAAGAGTACTTCTGGGACTTGTCAATTTATAGGACAGTCGTTAGTCTCCTGGTCCAGTAGAAAACAGAACTCAGTTGCACTTTCCACTGATGAAGTTGAGTACATTGCCTTAGGGAGTTGTATGGCCCAAGTTCTTTGGTTGAAGCAGCAAGTCTTGGATTTAGGAGTACCTGTTGGCACAATTTCTGTTCTGTGTGATAATACTAGTGCCATCTGTATCTCTAAGAATCCAATCCAACATTCTAGGACCAAACACATTGACATTAGGCATCACTTCATTAGGGACCATGTTACAAAAGGGGACATTGAGCTACACCACGTAGCAACTGAAAATCAGCTGGCTGACATATTCACTAAACCACTGGCCTTTGACTCATTCAGCATTTTGAGAACCAGATTAGGAGTGATTGATATAAATGCTTGATTCTGATGACTGCTGATTTATGATTGTTATGATTGGTATTCTGATTTCTGTTAGTTAGTTTTTTGTATTCTGTTTTCTGATTTCTGTTAGTTAGTTTTTGTATTCTGATTTCTGATTTCTGTTAGTTAGTTTTGGTTTGATTATTTGCTTTCAGTTGATTTTATTTCTTCTACTGATTTCTGTGTTACCCTTTTTTGTTAGTTTGATTTGAGTATTTACTTTGCTATGATTTTCTACCTGTTTTTATTTATTTACGGGTTCATATCTTGCACTTACTGTTTTATGCTTTTCAAGATCTGATCACCCCTCACTACTTCTGGTGATCTGAATTTTTGACTGGGAGTTTTTACCTTATTTTAGTTTGGAAGCTGATAAGCAGTGATTGACTTCGTTGAATCTGTTAAAGGGAAGAAACATTGATAATTGTTTCTCTTCCTCTAACTCCTTTACTGGTGTGAAGTCTCTTTTGAATAAAAATCCTTTTCAAAATTAAAATGTTAGTTTTTCAAATAGAGATTATTTTATCTTCCTACAGTAATCTGCCTCATATCAATAGTGTTTTTTTTAAAGTCTTGAGTCATTACTTTGATTTTCTAAACCAAGTGATTGCATTTATCATATGTTGTATGGATTTTATTTTGTGAATCGTTCTTCCTTACTGCGGAGAGTCATCTCCTATGTCTGGAAGATAATCTCACAGCTGAGACTCTTTAATGATTATGAAAAAGAGAAAGCTTATAAAAGATGCGCAGTACGCCAGATAATTTGAAAAAGAGGCATAAAATGAGCCCAAAACTGAAAAGATGCGAAATTGCCAAATTGGATACACAAAGTGTATCAAAAATTAAAAGATGCGCAAAGCGCCAACCAATTTGAAAAAGAGGCACAAAATGAGCCCAAAACAAGCTTTCTTTCCTTTCAGATTGTTAAATGTCTTAGAGGAATCTGTGCGCCACTTAATATTTTCAAAAGCTTGAGTTTTGAAAATCCCGATTTTTGATTTTTTACTTTGTAACACTATTATATCAGATATTTTTCTGGAACGAGGCTTGAAAGGATCTCTTTTCAAATCTAATGTCTCTTCTTTTGAATCGGATTTTTATGTTGAAAGAGGTTTGCATCGATAAGGTGCCCGGGGTCGGAGTTACGAAAGTTGATTATTTCCAACCTTTTTTGGATTTCAGCGCTGTCAATCATCCTGTCATTGATTTTTGAATCTAAAATCAAGGAAAAATTCTGATTTTCCTGTTTTGTAGTTATTTTATTTTATGTTTTATTTTCGTGTTATGTTTTTCGCTCCTCCTTTTTGTGATGTCAAAAGGGGGAGTCAGTTGTAGTCGTGTCTGTTTCTATTTTCTGGGTCATGCTTCATGTATTGTTTTAGCTGTTAAATGAAAATTTGAAAAATATTTGTTTGTTGGATCTCCTAGTTTACTTTTATTTTCAGACTACTTTTCAAATGTTTGCCATCATCAAAAAGGGGGAGATTGTTGCAAATCTAGTTTTGATGATGACAAACATGTTTCCAGTGTATTTTGCTTGGCTAATCTGTTTCAGGCACAAAAGATCGCGAGCCACTCAAGCCAACTCAAGATCGTGTCCAAGTGTGTCAAATGTATGATTTTTCTTTTTATTGAGTCAATTATAATGTAACTGATTCCCTAGCTAAGTAACCTTGCACACACACACTCAGGGAGAGAGATTGAGTGAATTAGAGTTTCTGTTAAAAATTTGTTCAGATCGTCCTGGACGATATCCACATCGTCCTGGACGATCCAGTTAAAATAGAAACCCTAATTAGGGCGACTAAGTTAAGAGGGTCTGATTGAGCCGATCGTCCTGGACGATCTACGGATCGTACGGGACGATATTCCCAAATCAGAAATTCTCAGCCGCTAGATCAAGTTTGGCAAGTTCTTATTTTTAGATACTTGGTCTGATCGTCCCGGACGATATGTGTATCATCCCAGACGATCCAGTACAATCATGCCTAATTTAATCTGGTAATTAAGGAAAGCAATTAATTTTTGGTTGATACGATCATATCATCCTGGACGATCGCAGGATCGTCCCGGACGATCTGGATCGTCTAGTGCATTTAAGCTGTACGTCCAGAACTATGTACAGGATGATTTGGGGCCTTTTTGAACTAATCGTACCGGACGATGACCCTATCGTCCGGGACGATCAAGTCATTTTTTGGTCGTCCAGCACAGATTTCTCTGGACGACCCGAACTGTCTTCTGGACGATTTCCCTCAATTTGAACTAATCGTCCCGGACGATCGCAGGATCGTACTGGACGATATGAACAACTTTTTGTACTGATCGTCCAGAAGAGCCTAATCATCCAGACTGAATCAGCTGATTTTGAACTGATCGTACAGGACGATCTACCGATCGTCCTGGACGATCATGGCCGACAAGTTGAGATTTAGGGAAAATTTTAAGCCCTCCTTTAAAAGAACTTTTTCTAATTTTTGGAAATATCTTTTGCTACCTTCCTTCCCTGAGAAACCCTAGAGAGAAGAGAGAGTTGGGAGAGAGAGAAGAGATCTTGTGAGGGGGAGTTAGTGAGGGATTCACTAAGGTTGCTCCAAGCACGGATCAGAGTCGTCTTCTCCGCTCGTCGTCTAGTCGGTGTTCTTCGTGGGAGGATCGTTCGCAAGAAGATCCGGGGTTCTCTTCCCGCTTCAGGTGGAAGCAAAAGGAGTTCGAAGGTTCTCTACCTGCTTCAGGAGGAAGCGAAAGGAGGTCAGGTTCTCTGCCTCACCGTGTGGTGAAAAGGAGGTGTTTTGTACATGCTTCTCCGCCTTGCTGTGGGAGCAAAAGGAGAGTCACTTTCGTTTAGTGCAATACCCGGAGGGGAGGCTCTGGGGAGTGGACGTAGGTCAAGTTGACCGAACCACTATAAAATCTGCTTTGCTTTTCTGATTCAGTTTTGCACTTTATTTTTCAATATAAACTGCTTGGGTGAATATTGTTAGTTGATCTTTTCGTTATTGTTTACTTGTTTCCGGTGCTAAGTATCGAAAAGATTTTTGTAGTTATCGTGAAATTTTTAAATAACCAATTCACCCCCCCTCTTGGTTAGCCTCGGGACTAGTTCACTAGGGCTTAACATCCCTTTCGAACTTTTAACTATAATTATGAAATTAAAACAAAACAAAAACGAATAAAACTTACAGCAAAAACACATAAAAGCACCGTTTTTGTTTTTTTTTTGTTTTTTTTTTATCAAGCTGCTCGAGTAAATCAGAATTTTTCCTTGATTTTAGCTCCAAAAACCAATAAGAAGACGATTGACAGCGCTGAAATCCAGAAAAAGTTAGAAAAATTGACTTTCGTAACTCCCACCTCGGGCACCTTATCGATGCAAATCTCTTTCAAACCAAACATCCAATTCAGAAGAAAAGAAATTAGATTCGAATAGAGATCCTTTCAAGCCTCGTTCTAGAAAAATATCTGATATAATAGTGTTACAAAGTAAAAAATCAGAAATCAGGATTTTCAAACACAAGTTTTTGAAAGTATTAAGTGGCGCACGGATTTTTCTAAGACCTTTAACGATCTGAAAGGAAAGAAAGCCTGTTTGGGCTCATTTTATACCTCTTTTTCAATTTATTTGGCATTTTACGCATCTTTTCATTTTTGATACACTTTATGTATCTTTTAGTTGGTGACATTTCGCATCTTTTCATCGTTGGGCTCATTTTATGCCTCTTTTTCAATTGATTTGGCGCAATGCGCATCTTTTGTAAGCTTTCTTCTTTTCATAATCGTTAAATAATCTTAGCTGTGAAATTACCTTCTAGATATAGGAGATGCTCTCCATGATAAGGAAGAGTAATTCACAAAACAAAAGCTAGACGTCAAATGATAAGTGCAATCACTTGGTTTAGAAAATCAAAATAACGACTCAAGAATTTGAAAATACTATTGATATGAGGTAGATTACTGTAGGAAGATAAAATAAATCTCTATTTCAAAGACTAAAATTTTATTTTTGAAGAGGATATTTATCCAAAAGAAACAATATACCAGCAAAGGAGTTAGAGGAAGAGAAACAATCATCTATGTTTCTTCCCTTTAACAGATCCAGTGGAGTCAATCACTGCCTACCAGCTTCCAATCAAAAACAAGGTAAAACTCCCAGTCAAAAATTCAGATTATCAGAGGTAGTGAGCAGTGATCAGCCTTTGAAAAATCATAAAATAGTAAGTGTAAGAGATAAACCAGTGAATAAAGACAGGTAGAGAAGCACATCAAAGTAAATACTCAAATCAAACTAACAGCAAGGCTAAAAATAGAAATCAGCAGGAAAAATAAAATCAACTGAAAGAAAATAATCAAACCAAAAACTAACTAATAGAAAACAGAATACCAATCAAAAAAATCAGAAATCAGTAGTCATCAGAATCAAGCATTTATATCAATCACTCCTAATCTGATTCTCAAAATGCTGAATGAGTCAAAGGCTAGTGGTTTAGTGAATATGTCAGCCAGCTGATTTTCAATTGCTACATGATGTAGCTCAATGTCTCCTTTTGTAACATGGTCTCTAATGAAGTGATGTCTTATATCAATGTGTTTGGTCCTAGAATGTTGGATTGGATTCTTAGAGATACAGATGGCACTAGTATTATCACACAGAACAGAAATTGTGCCAACAGGTAATCCTAAATCCAAGACTTATTGCTTCAACCAAAGAACTTGGGCCACACAACTTCCTAAGGCAATGTACTCATCTTCAGCAGTGGAAAGTGCAACTAAGTTCTATTTTCTACTGGACCAGGAGACTAGAGACTGTCCTATGAATTGACAAGTTCTAGAAGTGCTCTTTATATCCTCCCTACACCCCATAAAGTCAGAATCAGAATATCCAATGATCTCAAAAGAGGTGCTGTGCCGAGGGTACCAGATTCCTAGGTTTGGGCTCCCTAAAAGATATCTAAGAATTCTCTTAACAGCAGTCAGGTGGGACTCTTTAGGATCAGCTTGAAACCTAGCACAAAGACAGACACTAAATATGATATCAGGTCGGCTAGCAGTCAGGTAAAGCAGTGATCCTATTATTCCTCTATACTTCTTCTGATCAATAGATTTTCCACTTGAATCCTTATCTAACTAAACAGAGGAGCTCATGGGAGTATTGATTGGCTTGGCTTTGTCCATTTCATATTTCTTCAAAATGTCCTTAGTGTATTTAGATTGATTGAGAAAGGTTCCATCATCTAATTGCCTTATGCTAAACCCCAAAAAGTAGGATAATTCTCCCATCATACTCATCTCAAACTCCTTACTCATTATTTTAGAAAACTCATCAAATAAATATTTATCAGAAGATCCAAAAAATGATATCATCAACATAAATCTGGACAATGAGTAAGTCATCCCCTATTCTCCTCAGAAAAAGGGTGGTGTCTACGCTCCCCTTAACAAACTCTCTTTCTAACAGGAATGTGCTAAGCCTCTCATACCAAGCTCTGTGTGTCTGTTTCAATCCATATAAGGCCCTTTTTAATTTATAAACATAATTTGGATATTGGGAACTCTCAAAACCTGGGGTTTGTTCTACAAAAACATCTTCTTTTATTACCCCATTTAAAAAGGCACTCTTGACATCCATTTGAAACAGCTTAAATCCCTTATAACCCTGCATAGCTAAAATCCAAAACTCATCCGATAAGGCTTGATTGATGTTGGTGGGTTCAGTCATTGAAATAAAGGCATAATGGTTTACTTCCTTCCTAAGTCCATGCCTAAATCTAACACCTTCAGAAGGGTCTCCTAAGATCAGTTCTTTAGGATGACTAGAAGAGTATCTCCAATCTCTAGGCAAAGTGGTTTGAGGTTCTACCCTTTCCTCCAGATTTGTATTTCCAACCCCTTGGGTAACCTCAACAATCTCTTCATCTTCTACTTCAGATCTAGACTCCTTAGGATCAGATTCATCAAACACTACTTGGGTTGTTTCTTCCACCACTAAAGTCCTCTTATTGAACACCCTAAAGGATTTCCCCACACTTGAATATCCTAAGAACACTCCTTCATCAGATTTGGGGTCAAATTTTCCTAAGGGTGACTTCCCATTGTTCAGAATGAAAACCTTACATCCAAAGACATGGAGGTGGGACAGATTTGGAGTTCTACCCTTAATGATCTCATAAGGTGTCTTGTTCAGTTTGACTCTCACATTCACCCTATTCAGCACATAACAGGCAGTGTTCACCGTTTCAGCCCAAAAGTATTTTGGAAGTGAATACTTGGCAAGCATGGCTCTAGCAGCTTCCACTAAGGTCCTGTTCTTCCTTTCAGCTACCCCGTTCTGCTGAGGGGTCCTAGGAGCTAAAAAATTGTGACTAATCCCTTGCTCCTCACAAAAACTTTCAAATCTTTCATTTTCAAACTCCCCTCTATGATCACTATGGATGGTAATATTCTCACATCCTAACTTCTTCTGAATCCAAGTAGACAAGGATCTAAACTCATCAAATGACGAAGATTTATGTGACAAAAATTTCACCCAAGTGAACCTCGAATAATCATCTATAATCACAAACCCATAGACTCTCCCCCCTAAGCTGGCAGTGCTAATGGGTCCAAAGAGGTCCATGTGAAGAACTTCTAAAGGTCTAGAAGTGCTGATGTCCTTAACAGAGTGAAAGGAGGACTGGACTTGCTTCCCTAACTGACAGGCATCACACAGGTGATCCTTAGTGAACTTAAGCTTGGGCACACCTCTAACTAAGTCCTTTTCGGTGACTCTCCTTAGGGTTTTCATACTGGCATGAAAAAATCTCCTATGCCATAACCAAGACTCATCAGCAGCAGTTTTTAAGCAAATTGAATTCTCAGATTTAATACAACTTACATCCAGCTTGTAGACTTTGTTGATCCTTTGCCCCTGCAAAACAACTTTATCATTTAAGCTTAAAATGCTGCCAGTGGGCAGGAAGTTGATGTTGTATCCTTTGTCACAAAGTTGACTGATGCTCAGCAAATTGTGTTTCAGTCCATCTACAAGTAAAACATTGTCAATCATAAAATTCTTTGAATCACCAATTATACCTGAGCCTACCACCTTCCTTGTGGTGTTGTCTCCAAGTGTAACCTTGCTTCCAGCTCTGGCCTCCAGCGAAATGAACTGATTTGCATTTCCAGTCATATATCTAGAACATCCGTTGTCTAGGTACCACATGCTCTCACGAGGTCTTGTGTGAGAGCACACCTACAAAATCATCAAATATGAGTCTTAGAAGAATACAATGTATGCGTGCTGTGCTGTGAAACAGGCAGTTTGGGCCTCCATACCCAATGTGTACTATGGTGAACAGTGCATGTGTGGGAAATGTGTCCTAACATGCCACATGAAAAACATCTAACATCAGGAAAAGGATTAACTAAACATCGTGAGTGATAGTGCCTCTTCCTAGAAGTGTATGAAACATGCTTTGATGAACTTGCAACAGATTTTTCAAAAGGTGGCGGTGCATAAAACTGTTCAAAAGTAGGTGGTTTTTTATTCTTTTCAAAAGCAATAATTTTCACTTTCAAGAATTTATTCTCTTTCTTTAAACTTGCAATTTCAAATTTTAAAGCACCATTGCTACTTTCTACTTCACATGCCATAGTATCTAATTCTTTAAAGGCTCTCTCCAAATCAACATGAGTGGTTTTCAAGGAATCATGCAAAGTAACTAACTCAGAATATTTTTTATTAAATTCATCAAACTCATCAAGCAAAGACATGTGATTGCTATCAACAGTGGAATGATCCTTAATCAGAACATCATGCTCTTTTTGCAAAGTCAAATAATCCAATTTCAAACTAACATGGGTTTTCTTAAGCTTCCTATACGATGCATGAATTCTTTCAGATACTTCAAATAATTGATCGTAAGCAAGCTCACATACCTCTTCCTGGTCCGACTGACCAGGGTGATCATCAGCATCAGACACAAGTTTGTTTCCTCCTCTTTAGCTTCAGTCTCAGAGGAGTCAGATGCAGAGTCTGCCCAGAACACCTTTTGTATTCGCTTCTTGTCCTTTCTAAACTTTGGTTTCTCCTCATCCTTCTCCTTACTTGGGTGAGCCTTAAGTGTAGGACAATCTGCCTTTATGTGTCCAGGTTTCCTGCATTCAAAACAAACAGATTCAGATGAACCTTTAAAGTTTCTACTGGTCTTACCTTTGTTCCACTTTTGGAAAGTCTTATTCTTCTTCCTTAGAAAGCTCTTGAATTTCCTTGTGATTAAGGCAACATCATCGCTATCAGACCCGGAAGTGCTAGCATCTGAATCTTTGGTCTTTAGTGCCACTGTCTTCTCCTTCTTTCGTTCACCTGCATCAAGTTGTCTTTGGTTCACCCCTTGCTCATAAGTAATAAGTGATCCAAGTAAGCTATCAATAGAGTAAGTATTTAAATCTTTAGATTCAGTGATTGCAGTAATCTTAGCATCGTATGAAGAAGGCAAACATCTAAGAATTTTGTTCACTCTTTCATAATTAGTCAGTTCTCTTCCTAGAGCATGCAAAGAGGTAACGATTTGAGTGAATCTTGTGTACATTTCTGAAATCATCTCACTAGGTTTCATGCGAAAAAGTTTGTAATCATGCAACAAGATGTTTAACCTAGACTATTTGACCTCAGTTGTACCTTCATATATTATACACAATCTATCCCAGATTTCTTTACCCATTGTATAAGTAGAAACACGCATATAGTCTTCAGATTTTAAAGCACAAAAGAAACAGTTCAAATATTTTGCATTAACTGTGCTAAGTCACGATCATCAAAAGTCCAATCTGCAAATGGGAGTTCAGTTTTAATACCATTGACAAGCCTATGTGGTGCTTCATAACCATCCTTAACTAACATCCATATACGATAATCAATAGATTGCAGAAAGGTGGGCATGTGTGTTTTTCGAAAATCAAAAGGAATATTGTCAAAAAATGGCGGTCGTGTGATTGAATAGCCTTCAGTAGTATTACGATTACCACAGTTAGCCATGGATCAAATTCAAAAGTTTTTCAAAACTAGATTTTATGAATCCCGCTCTGATACCACTTGAAAGTTCGAAAGGGATGTTAAGCCCTAGTGAACTAGTCCCGAGGCTAACCAAGAGGGGGGGTGAATTGGTTATTTAAAAATTTCACGAACAATAGAAAAATCTTTTCGATACTTTGTAGCGGAAACAAGTAAACAAGAACGAAAAGATCAATCACATATATTCACCCAAGCAGTTAATATCAAAAAAGTAAAGTACATAACAGAATCAGAAAAGCAAACCAGATTTTATAGTGGTTCGATCAACTTGACCTACATCCACTCCCCGGAGCCTCCCCTCCAGGTATTGCACTAAACAAAAAGTGTCTCTCCTTTTACTCCCACAGCAAGGCGGAGAAGCTTGTACAAAAACTCCTTTTCACCGCACGGTGAGGCAGAGAACCTGACCTCCTTTTGCTTCCTCCTGAAGCAGGTAGAGAACCTTCAAACTCCTTTTGCTTCCACCTGAAGCGGGCAGAGAACCCTCGATCTTCTTGCAAACGATCCTCCCATAACGAACACCGACTAGACGAAAGATGACAAGCGGAGAAGATGACTCTGATTCGTGTTTGGAGCAACCTTAGTGAATCCCTCACTAACTCCCCCTTACTAGATCCTCTCTCTCTCTCCCAACTCTCTCTCTCTAGGTTTTCTCTAATAAGGAAGGTGACAAAAGATTTTTCTTGCCCCAAGAAAAATTTATTTTATAGGAGGGCTTAAAATTTGCCCTAAATCTCAACTGGTCGGCCAAGATGATCCAGGACGATCGGTAGATCATCCTGTACGATTAGTTCAAATTCAGCTGATTCAGCCTGAATGATCTGGCTCTTCTGGACGATCAGTAGAAAAAATTGATCATATCGTCCCGTACGATCCTACGATCGTCCGGGACGATTAGTGTAAATTGTGGAATATCGTCCAGAAGATAGTTCGGGTCGTCTAGAGAAACCTATGCTGGACGACCAAAAAATGACTTGATCGTCCAGGACGATAGGGACATCGTCCTGTACGATTAGTTCAAAAAGTGCCCAAATCATCCTGAACACAGTTCAGGACGTACAGCTGAAATGCACTAGACGATCATGATCAACCGAGACGATCCTGCGATTGTCCAGGACGATATGATCGTATCAATTAAATATTAATTGCTTTCCGTAATTACCAGACTAATTTAGGCATGATTGTACTGAATCGTCCAGGATGATACACGTATCGTCTGGGACGATCAGACCAAATAACTTAAAATAAAACTTGCCTAACTTGATCTGGCGGCTGAGAATTTTTTATTTGAGCATATCGTCCTATACGATCCCAATATCGTCCAGAACGATCTGCTTAATCAGACCCTTTTAACTTGGTCGCCCAAATTAGGGTTTCTATTTTTACTGGATCATCTAGGACGATGTGAATATCGTCTAGGACGATCTGAACAAAAAATGAACAGAAACTCTAACTCACTCAAGCTATCCCCCTGAGTGTGTGTGTGCAAGGTTACTTAGCTAGGGGATCAGTTACATTACAATTGACTCAATAAAAAGAAAAACCATACATTGGACACACTTGGACCCGATCTTGAGTTGGCTTAATTTGCTCGTGATCTTTTGTGCCTGAAACGGGTTAGCCAAGCAAAACACACTGGAAATATGTTTGTCATTATCAAAACCAGATTTGCAACAATGTATACATGCTTGATATAAATTTTATAAAATCTTCTGCTACTTTTTGTTTAAAAATTATTTCTAATGAATCATGGTTATAACATAGAATACTTCATCACGGAAGCATGAAAAATCTTAGAAAAATCACCCAAAAGGATTTAGTTAGAGGGATACCCAAATTGGCCTTCACTAAGGATCACTTGCGTGATGTATGCCAACTAGGAAAATAAGTCAAATCCTCCTTCCATTCTGTCAAGGATCTTAGAACTAGAAAACCCTTAAAAATTCTTCACATGGATCTATTTGGACTTGTTAGTACTATAAGTCTAGGGGGAAAAAGGTTTGGGTATGTAATTATAGATGATCACTTAAGATTCACATGGGTTAGATTTTTAAATCATAAAAGTGAATCATTTGAGGAGTTTAGATACTTTGCCACTTGGATTCAAAGAAAATTAGGGTTCAAAATTATTACAATCCAAAGTGATCATGGGGGAGAATTTGAAAATAAATTGTTTGATGAGTTTTGCAAAACTCATGGAATAGATCATAATTTCTCAGCTTCTAGGACACCTCAGCAAAATGGAGTAGTTGAGAGAAAGAATAGGACATTGATTGAAGCTGCTAGAGGCATGTTGGCAGAATATTCACTTCCAAGATATTTTTGGACAGAAGCAGTTAGTACCGCATGCTATATATTGAATACGGTGAACAATGGATCAAAATTAAATAAGACACCCTATGAACTTCTTAAAGGTAGAATTCCCAACCTCTCACACCTACATGTTTTTGGATGTAAAGTGTTCATACATTATAACGAAAGAACTCTCTTAGGAAAATTTGATCCTAAATCTGATGAAGGAATTTTTCTAGGATACTCAAGTGTTGGAAAATCTTATAGAGTTTTCAAGAAAAGGACTTTGGTAGTTGAGGAGACCTCTCATATTGTTTTTGATGAATCGGATAATTCTGGAGGGTCTAGGTTGGATGAAGATGAAGTTGAGGAAATTGCCCTAGGACTTGAAAATGAAAAAGTTGAAGAGAAGGTTAAAAATGAGGAAGAAAACCAATTTCCTAAGGAATGGATTTTGCTAAAAGTCATTCTAAGGAGTTAATTTTAGGAGACCCAAGTGAAGGAGTTAGGACTAGGCATGGTTTGAGAAAATAAGTAAATCACTCCACTTTTATTTTAATGATTGAACCCACTACTATAAATCAAGCACTTTCAGATGAATTTTGGATTCTAGCTATGCATGAGGAGTTGAATCAATTTGCTATAAATGATGTTTGAGAATTGGTAGAAAGAATAAAATATCAAAGTGTTGTTGGAATCAAGTAGGTATTTAAAAATAAGATGAATGATTCTGGAGTGATTGTTAGAAACAAAGTGAGGTTAGTGGCTAAGGGGTATAATCAGATTAAGAGAATTAATTTTGAGGAGACCATTGCCCCATGAGCCAAACTTTAGACAATAAGAGTGCTTTTAGCCTATGTCTGCTTGGTTTTAAGTTGTTTCAAATGGACGTAAAGAGTGCCTTTCTAAATGGGATGATAAAAGAGGATGTTTATGTTGAGCAACTCTAGGTTTTGAAAATGCTCAATTTCTCAATCATGTTTTTAAATTAAAAAAGGCATTATATGAATTAAAACAGGCACCTAGAGCATGGTATGAAAGGCTAACCGCATACCTACTTGAATAATCTTTTGTAAAAGGGAGTGTGGACACCACTCTATTTATAAAAAATATAGGAAATGAAATACTCATTGTTCAAATCTATGTGGATGATATCTTGTTTGGATCTATCGATAAAAATCTATGAGATGACTTATCAAAAATAATGAGTAAGGAATTTGAGATGAGCTGGATAAGGGATTTGAGTTACTTTTTAGGGTTTAGCATTAAGCAAGATGAGGATGGAACATTTATTAGTCAGTCAAAATATGTTAAGGACATTCTCAAGAAGTATGAAATGGATAAGGCTAAACTAGTGAATACTTCTATGAGTTCCTCAGTGCAGTTAAATAATAAAAGAGGTTTAGAGGAATGATTGGATCTTTTCTTTACTTGACAGCTAGTAGATCAGATATCATGTTTAGTATTTATTTGTGTGCTAGATTTTAAGCTGATCCAAAGGAATCACATCTAACTATAGTTAAGAGAATAACGAGATATCTTTTAATGACTCAAAATTTAGGAATTTGGAATCCTAAGAATAGCACTACATTTGAAATTGTTGGATATTTTGATTAAAACTTTGCTGGTTGTAGGATTGATCATAAAAGCACTTCTAGAACTTATCAATTCATAGGAAACTCCTTGGTTTCTTGGTCTAGTAGAAAATAAAACTCAGTAGCCTTTCAACTACAAAAGCTGAATACATTGCCTTAGGAAGTTGTGTTGCACAAGTGCTTCGGTTAAAATAGCAATTGATTGATTTAGGATTATCTTTTGGCATAATTACAATCTTTTGTGATAACACTAGTGCCATATGCATTTCAAAGAATCTAATTCAGCATTCTAGAACCAAGCATATTGATTTAAGGCATCATTTTATTAGAGATCATGTAGCAAAAGGGAAAATTGAATTACATCATGTCGCTACTAAAGATCAACTTGTAGATATTTTCACAAAACCACTAGCTTTTAACACATTTAGTATTTTTAGGACAAGGCTAGGCGTGATTGATCTTAATGCATGATTAAAAATTCTATAAACTTTTTCAGTGTGATTGTGTGTTTGTTTATGTCGAGTGTGTGTAGTATAGGTTGTATGTTTTATTTTGTATTATTTATATTTAGTTGCTTTATCTTTTTATTTTTAAAAAATGATTGGTTTTGAAAGGATTTTGAGTTTATCATGCACTATTTTTTTTATTCTATTTATACGGTATGAAATTATTTTATACAATACGAATCCATTAGCATGTGCATGTTATTTTCTAGGTTGAGAAGACAAAACTATATTTTCATAATAGTTTCATACTGTACGATGACGTCATTACACGGGATGATGTCATCGTACGGGATGATAGGTTTAGTTTTGTCTGTATGCGTGGGGACGGTTGAGCAATTTAATGTTAGTTATAATTTCCATTCGTACGTTTGAAGTAAAACTTCATCTGTACGATCGTGTTGTCATAATTTTACGCACACAAACCCAACCATTTCTGGACGACCATTCATTTTTTGATCATCTCGAACGAACAGTTGTTCGTCTGTACAATCCCAGGGTGTAAATAAGTGTACAAAAGGATGCCTCGGGAATGGTTGTTTACGAAAAGTTATTTCAATTTAGTTTGTTTACATTCATCTGTACGAAATTTGTTTCTTCCCTTATGATCTCGTAATCGTACGTACACAAGTAGATTTGTACTGTAGATCGACCATTCTTCTTTAAATTGGATAGGTTTGACTGTCATTTTCTTCACATTTCTTGCAAACCTTCATACCTTCGACTCAAAGGAATTGCTAGCAGAAGCAAGCGTGCACAAGGGTCAAGGGGTTCTTTATCTAGAGCAGAGAGAGATGATGATTTTTTGTCTAGGGAAAATGAAGAAGCTTTCAATAGGTATTATGCTGCAAAAATTACTGCCTCTAGAGTACTCATTCAAACTAATTTGAATTTCTATGTCATGCCCCTATTTGTTGTAACCCAGTTCTCCTTCATTTTAATCCATGCCTACAATAAGGAAACCTTTCAAGTATTCTTAGCCAACATGAGGTTTAGTGAGGATCATTCTAGAATAAATTTTTGTGTTTTTAAACAAATGAATCCAGATCACAAAAGAAGACTTGGGAACTTTTCTTCATCTTAGAACCCAAGGGATTAGGGTGCATACTCTGACTTCTAGAGCTGATTATGAATTGAGTGAAGTGAACCAATCTCTTTGAGGAGTCCGTCAAGTCAATTATTTACCTCGAGTATATACCCTAAATCAAAATGCTAGGATCATTCAGCATGTTTTGAGAACCTCCATCATTCCTTAAGCTGGTGATCATATCAATATGACCCCTCTTTTGTCCATAGTCACCTACCTTATTATCATATCAAATTGACTGAAAAATTGTTTAATGAAGCCCAACTCATTATGGACTATATTTATAACTTTTCTGATATTGGGCATCCTAGCAATAAAAGAAAGAAAAATGTGTCGTTAGGACATTTTATTAACTATGTTCTGGAGAAAAAATACAATCTAATACATCCTGATGCTCTCACTGAGTTTCCCATTTTCTTCACCAATGCTTCCTTTCGAGTGTTATTTCATCAAGATTTAGGGGAGGATGATTCTGAGGAAGAAGGGGGAGCTGCTGCACCTGCACCTGGACCTGACCAAAACCTTTATCAAGATATGGTCTAGCATTTTGATGTTCTTGATTAAAGATTTAATGATGTGGAGGTTCATTTGAAAATGCAGGATGATAGGTATAATGAAGACCGGGGGTGGATCCGAGACTAATTTTATTCAGTGAACACTAATATTACTTTAATTAATAGCTACTTTGCTATGTTTACTACTCCTCAACCACCTCCAAATTAGGGTCCTTCGGATTACTAGTGATGATCTTTTGTTTTTGTTTCTTTTGCTTTGGTAGTATCGATGTTGCTCTCTAGTGATGTTGTTGTTATGTTTTTTTGTTAGGTTTGTTGTATGTGTTTTTCGTTGGAAGGTTGATATGTGAGAATGTTCTTGGATGTTATTTGGATGATTTTTGATAATATACTTGTGTCAGTGAAAATGGAATGTAAGGCTGTTGCATATCTATGAATGAAAAAAAATCATATTTTATGCATATTGAAATGTGAATATTTTTGTGATATGAAATGTTCAAGTTTAACAATCAAATGTAGTTGATTGCAATCATAAAATCTTGGTTGAATTTGAATTACAACATTAATTTATGTGCAAAATTTTAATCTCTCAAAATATTTTGATTACTTAGTGACTGGGTGTAGATTAGAAGATCAATTTTAAATTCTATATATAGACAAGTATTACTTAAATGTAATTGTTGCAAATTTGATGTCATTTCTTTTACTCTTATTTCTATTTCAAAGTGTTCTGTAATGAAAAGAGGCACAAAATTAGCTTAAAACTAAAAGATGCACAAAGTGTGCCACGTATATGAAATGATCTGCAATATTCACCAAACTGTAAACAGGCATAAAATTAGCCCAAATTTACAAGATGCACAAAGTGTTCCATGAAAATTAAAAGATGGGCAATGCCGCCAATTGCTCTTTCCTTTATCAGTTTCTCGATCACACAAACACTATTGAATTAGAAATTAATTAATTTTATTTCATCATTTCTACAATAGTTATGGTTATATAATCTGTCTATTTCAATACTAACATAGATTAACTTTTCATTCTGTGATTTTACTTTTGAGTCTTTATTATTTGTATCTGATTTTAATAATGTATTTATAATTCATTTATCATATTATTCATCATCAACTATTTTTGATTGGTATTCTTCCCTTTTTTGTTGTTGTCAAAAGGGGGAGTTTGTTTGAGGTGTAGATTGGAATGTTGTTTGATGTATTTTGTATGTTTTTTGGTTTTTTTGTTAGTTTGATGCTTTGTGAACTGTATGAATGTGTGTGTATATGTTTTGTGTGTGTATGTTTGTTTCTGATCTTTATAGGAACCCCTTCTTGTAAATTAAATTGATCATTCATGTAGGGGAGCTTACATTTAGACATTAGGGGGAGTGAAGAAGAAAATCTTTGATTATTTAAATAATAATTGTTTTGCCATCATAAAAAAGGTGGAGATTGTTACGATTGTTGCAAATTAATTTTTTAAGACTTTATCTTTATAATCATGTGAGTTTTTGATGATTACAAAATCTTATTATTTGATCATTATTTTCTCCTAACATATGCTAGAAATATTTATTTTTGTGTGTACTAACATTTCAGGGAAATCACATTCTTGACAGTGGAAGACTTCAATTTAATTTGATTAGAGTTTATTAGTTTTGGAGTCTACACTTTTTATTTTTTTCTTGAGTCTGAGAGTGTGTGATTGTAAATTGGGTAACCGTGCACACACACAGTAAGGGAGTGAGACAAAATTTTAATTTTTTTTCTTTTAAATTAATCGTACTGTATGATATTAAATCATACAGGATATTTGTGCAGTTTTCTCCTCTTAAACGAACCTACCTGATTACGAGTGAAAATTTTTCTAAGTGTAAATCGTACAATACGAAATGTTTTTGTACATCAGTTTCATAGTACGAAAACTGGGTTTCACAGGTTTGTACTGGATCATACGGGATGAACTATTCAATTTTTTGAACTATTCGTATAGTAAGAATGGGTTTTGTATATCATTTCCAGAGTACAAAAATTGGGTTTCACAGATTTGTACAAGATTGTATGGGATGAACTATTTGTACAGTACGAATGAGTTTCGTATATCATTTTCAAAGTATGAAAACTGAGGTTCACTAGTTCGTATGGGATCATACGGGATGAATCATTTAATTTTTTTAACTGTTCGTACAGTACGAATGGTTTCAATACATCATTTCTAGAGTATGAAATTTGAGTCCTATAGGTTCGTACAGCATCGTACAAAATGAACCGTTCATATTTTGAACTATTCGTACGGGACAATATGCGATCGTATGGTACAATCCTACTTCATTAAACTTGAAATTTTTAGTTTTGGATGATTTTTCTTGTCCTTTGTATATAAGGGTCCTAAAAACTGACTGCCTATGTGATCTTCTATGAATTTCTTCTTGAGAGTGAAGGAAAGAGTGATTTGAGAGAGTGTTTGGGAGTGAGTGTGGTGAGATCTTCAGAGAAAAAATTGTGAGGAATTCACAAGGTTTCCCAAAGGTGAGGATCTCATTATTTGTATATAAAGTCTCTACCCTATCTCTTTGAAGGCTGTTGAGAGAAGATCTTTGAAGGACAGTCCGGTTCTATGCCTTCATCAGGAGGGTAAAAAAGGATGATTGGTTTTCTGACATCACCAGGAGGGTGAGAAAGGATGCTGGGTTCTCTACCTTCACCAGGAGGGTAAAAAAGGATGATAGTTCTCTGCCACACTAGGGTTTGGTGGTAGATAGGAAAATTATAAAGGCTTCACAGCCTTGCTGTCGGGGCTAAAGGAGAGTCACTTGAGTATAGTGCAATACCTGGAGAAGGAGTCTCCAGGGAGTGGATGTGGGTTTTATTGGACCAAATCACTATAAAATCCAGTATTTTTCATTTCTTTTACTGTTTAACGCATTTTTGTTTTCTGTACTTTTAATTTTTCTATGGTTGAAAATTTGTTTTCTAAAAATCAGTTTTTATTACGAAATCAATTTCATTAAATCCAAGAGATTTTTAAAAATAAAAAAGTACTAATTCACCCCCTCTTGGTTAGCCTAGATACATAATTAATCGGTCTAACAACCTTTTCGCACTTTCAAGTGGTATAAGAGCATTGAGTTCAAAAATTAAAGTTTAGATTAATTTTTGAAAATGATTATGGCTAATTTTGGAAACTGAAACACTTTAGAAGAATACTTGATCACTAGACCACCTTTTTTTGACAACATTCCATTTGAATTTTAGAAAACTCGCATGTCAATTTTTTTACAGTCTCTTTACTATTGTATGTGGATGTTAGTACAGGATGGATACAATGCACCTTCTAGAATTGTAGAAGGCATTAGAATAGAAACAGCATTTACTGATTGGACTTTAAAAGAAAGGGAGTTAGCACAATTAAATGCCAAATGCTTAAATAGTTTTTTCTATGCTTTAAAATCAGAAAACTATATACGTGTTTCTACCTGTAAAACTGGAAAGGAAAAGTGGGATAGACGTTGTATTACAATTGAAGGTACAAATGAAGTGAAGCAGGGTAGATTGAACATTTTATTACGCGACTACAAAATCTTTCGCATGAAACCGAATGAATCAATCACTAACATATATACTCATTTTAAACATATAGCCACTTCATTGCATCCTTTAGGTACGGAATTAACTAATCCAAAAAAAGTAAATAAAATACTCCGTTGGGAGGTTCCTAACAAGGTAAAAAATGTTCAAAATGAATGCATGTGAACTCATGTGTCATTCTCGGGCTTACTTCTTAAAATCAGTTAAGTTTCTATGTGAGCATGATATTTTTTATTAAGTTTGAGTATAAAAAGTTTTCAAAGTTCCCTCACAAGCCTCCAAGGATTTTCGAGCTAAATTAAACTAAACATGCAAGAAAGAAACATAGAAAAGCATGTAATTTCTCTGGCACAAGCAATGTAAATAATTAATAAATCAATATTAAATAAATTTAAAGTCCATGTGGCAAGTGCCACTTAAATACAACCCAGGTTCTATAGAAATTAAAAGTGGTCAGGTACTACTAGTAATAACTCAGATTCTAATCCTAGAAATAATGCAAGTGATTTTGAGAGTGTGATGTGCTCGATGTCTTCATTTCTTCATCTTCTTTCCTTCAGGGAACACCTTTGATTTGTCAGGTCCAAATATCTAAATGGAAAAGAAACTCCTCCCCAAAGGGTGTTTCTTTCCTCTTTGGATTTTCAAATCATCCTAACTTGAATCTCTAAATGTGGAGGAACTCACCCCTAAGGGATGTTTCCCTTCTCTTTGGATTTCAAGTTTGATGGTCCATATCCCATCTCAAAATTGACTTTCACAATACAACTTGTGATGTATTATTTGCATTTTTGGAATTAATTTAAATTAATTATGATTTTTTGAAATTTAAATATTAATTAAGGGGTTAATTTTAAGTTAATTAAATTTTTAGGTTAATAGGCTTTAAAATATGTAAAATCCTAACCTAAGCTAGATAACATCACTAGGTTTAATGTTCCAAAGTTTTGTCTCTATTGGATGCATTTTTAATTTTCTACAATTTTTCTAAAATCCTAGACCTTGTCCTTAATTTTTGTCCTTAGTTTTCAATATGTTATGTAGGATTGAAATCAAAGTTCTCTAACACTTAACACATACATAAGCAATCACACCAAGCAAACCATATGACCTAAAACTAGGTGCATGAAAAGGAGTGAATTTCCAAGTGTTTGGGGTAACTCATAACCCAACCACATGAAAATTCACCCAAAGTAGACTTCCCCATATCATCAAGATTGAAATGTTATGGTAAGGGAGACACTTACTATACCATTTTATTAATCAAATCCAAATGTAAGCCAGAGTGCCTAGTTGATGAATATGTAAACTAAAGTAAAGGATTACATGCAAATGACCTAAACACTTGCATTATATTAAATTAATTTCACTTCACCCACATTAAGCTCTATTTAAAATCTTAATGAAGAGGTTTGACTGAATGAAAAGATATAAAAATCAAAATCAAATAAAATTTTTCAAAATATAAAATTAATCACAATTAATTATGACTTATACTTATATAAAATTAATCAATATTAAAATATATTTCATAAAATTTTAAAAGATTTACCTATAGACAGGGTCCCAAGTCCCAAGTCCTATATGAGAAAAGTAGAGGGTTGCGTTAGGTAGCCGACAGCCAATGTAAAACTTGTTGAATAATAATGACATGAATCCCTTAAGAAATTGTATTAATGCTAGCGTGTCCCCTGGAAGCGATGTGTTGTATGGCCTGAATACAGCAACAAGTGTGCAAGGGCCGCTGCACCGCCGCCCAGGTGCAGTGTTAAATAAGCAAGGGTTCCCACATCAAGAACGGATGTGGGCAAAGAAGCTAGTCCATGAAACTAAAATTGGGATAGGAACTTGGAATATAGGTTCCCTTAAAGGAAAATTAATGGAATTAATAAATATTATGATTTGTAAGAAGTTAAATATTATGTGCATTCAGGAAACTAAATGGGTTGGAGAGAAGGCTAAGGAGATTGATAGTTGAGAATTTAAACTTTGGTATACGGGTAGGAGTCGTACTAAAAATGGTGTAGGCATAATTTTAGATAAGAGTTTGAAGGATAATATTATAAATATTAATAGAATTAGAGATAGAATTATGGCTTTAAAGATTGTTGTTAATGGTAAGATTGTTAACATTATAAGTGCTTATGCTCCTCAAGTGGGTTTGGATATGGGTTCAAAATTTAAATTTTGGAATGAATTAGAAGAATTAATACAAAAGATACCTCTTGAAGAAAGAGTTTTTATTGGAGGAGATTTAAATAGATATATTGGTAAAGAGGTAAATAATTTTAAAACCATTTATGGTGTCCATGGGTTTGGAACGATAAATGAAGGTGGTAAGTCTACATTAGATTTTTGTTTAGCTTATGATTTTTTACTTGCTAATACCTTATTTAAGAAAAGGAATGAGCATCTCATTACTTATAAAAATGGATATAGTATAACTTAAATTGATTATTTTCTTATAAGGAAATTAGATCATTTAGATTACGAAAATTTTAAAGTTATTCTGAGTGAAAATTTATCTACCCAACATCGTTTATTAGTTTTGGACTTGAAGATAATGGGGCAGAAAATAAAAAATAAAGTAAAACGATATTCTAGGGTTAAATGGGGGCATTTAAAGAATATTAACAAAAATATTTTTGAGAGTAAGATTTTAGATCTTAAGATTTTGTCTGTGCATGAGGATGCTAATGTTATGTGGAAAAAAGTGGCTAGTAATATTAAGAATATTTCAAAAGTTGTGCTTGGAGTTTCAAAGGGAAAAGCTCCTAATAGTAAAAATAGTTAGTGGTGGAATCCAAATGTGCAAGAAAATATTAAAAATAAGAATATTTGTTACAAAAATTGGTTTAATTATAAAAATTTTGATAATTCAAAAATATATAAAGAGGGATGTAAGGAATCTAAGAAAGCAATATGCGTTGTAAAGAGTTTAGCTTTTAGTAATATATTAGATACTGATGAGGGAGAAAGATATATATATATAAGTTATCCAAACAAAGAGATAGGTGTAGTAAGGATTTAGTTCAAATGAAGTGTACTAAGGATGAAGATCAAAAAGTACTTTTTTTAGAAGATGATATTCAACAAAGGTGGATGAGATATTTT
Organism: Dendrobium chrysotoxum; assembly: GCA_019925795.1. NCBI lineage: Eukaryota > Viridiplantae > Streptophyta > Magnoliopsida > Asparagales > Orchidaceae > Dendrobium > Dendrobium chrysotoxum. The sequence goes on from CM034303.1 coordinate 25,129,065, forward strand.
GCTAAACTTTTAAAAGAAGAATGTAAAAATAAAATTGGCTGTAGTGACTTTAGCACCATAAATGAAAATAAATATTTCTAATTTTATCAGTGTATTAGTAAAATCAAAGTTAGAGAGGCTTTAAAGAAAATGAAGGGTAGAAAAGCTATTGGACCTGATGATATTCTAATAGAGGTGTGGAAATGCTTAGGAGATGAAGTAATTTCTTGGCTTACAAAACATTTTATTACTATTTTGAATACTAAAAAGATGCCACATGAGTGGAGAATGAGTGTGTTAATCCCTATTTTTAAGAATAAAGGTGATGCATAAGATTGTTTGAATTATAGAGGAATTAAGTTAATGTGTCATACATTAAAACTATGGGAACTAGTTATGGAGCATAGGTTGTGGCATGGTACTAATGTTTCTCAAAATCAATTTGGATTCATGCCAGGTAGGTATACTATGGAAACCATTCATTTATTAAGAGGTTTTATGGAGAAATATAGAGAGAATAAGGAGGATTTACATATGATATTTATTGATTTAGAAAAAGCATATGATAAAGTTCCAAGAGAAGTTCTATGGAGAGTTCCTGAAAAAAAAGGAGTTAAAACTCTTATATTCAAATCATTAAAGATATGTATGCAGGAGCTATTACTTGTGTTCAAACATAAGGTGGCTTGACTAAGTATTTCCATATTTCGGTTGGATTACATCAAGGATCAGCCTTAAGCCCATATCTTTTTGCTTTAGTCATGGAGGTTCTCACTAGACATTTACAAGAGGATGTACTTTGGTGTATGATTTTTGTTGATGATATTCTTCTTGTTGATAAGTCTAGAGAGGGAGTTGAAGGAAAACTGGAGTTATGGAGGTCAACCTTAGAGTCTAAAGGTTTTCGCTTGAGTAGATCTAAAACGGAATATATAGAGTGTAATTTTAGTAATAATTGACCTTGTGAGGGGATTATGACTTTGGGTAATCAATTCATTAATAAGAGTACATGTTTTAGATATCTTGGATCTATTGTTCAGAGTGATGGTGAAATAGATGGAGATATTATCAGCAGAATCCAAGTTGGATGGTTGAAGTGGAGGAATGCATCGGGCTTATTTTGTGTTAGAAAAGTACCCCTCAAACTTAAGGGAAAATTATATAAGATGGTAGTGAGACCTGTAATGCTTTATGGTGCTGAATGTTGGCCATTAAAAGAGAAGCATAATTCTCAGTTAAGTGTTGCAGAGATGAGGATGCTCAGGTGGATGAGTGGCTATACCCTTAGAGATAGGATACGAAATGAGCATATTCGTAAAAAGGTTGGAGTAGCTTCAGTGGAAGATAAGATTAGAGGGAGTCGCCATAGATGGTTTGGTCACATAAAATGGTGGCCTCCCGATGACCCGGTTAGGTAAGTAGATGTCTTAGATTTGACTTATGTTATGAAAGGTAGAGGTAGACCTAAAAAAGACTTGCTTAGAAAAAATTAGAAATGATCTTTCTTTATTAGATTTAAATGAGAATTTGACTTTTAACAGGACACAATGGAGAAAAAAGGATTCATGTAGCCTACCCGACATTGTGGGATAAAGGCTTGATGTTGTTGTTATTGTACTGTAGATACGGTCTGACATAACAACTCGTGCTACAAAAAATGGGAGCAAGTTAATTAATAGTTTTTCACTTAAAATTGAAAAAAGATTTTGAGTATATTTAACCTAATTAAAACATCATTTGTGAAACCATCCCTAAATTAATTTTAGAGTATACTAGACTTCATTCAAAGTCCATAGGCACTAAAATCATAAAAATTCATTAAAAAATGGATTTATTATGATTTTCTAAAGTTAATTGCATTTAAAACATAATTTAAAATTAATTGTTATTTAATTAAACCATATAGTGACGGCGGCAGGCCACTCGGTGCTCCCTTATTCATGGGTTCAAACCACGTGGCCGTGAGCAATCATTTGCAATGACTGCACAACAATGCAATCATTATAAATGATTGAATGGCGGCACAGTGGCTTACTTATTTGAGTTAGCTATGCACTGTGCCATTCGAACCCCCTCCATAATGAATCAATGGCTCAAATTGAGCCATTTAAAAAAAATGAAACTACGGGATCTAATCTGAGGTCTAATTAAATGAGAAAATGGTAAGATCACCATTGATCATGTGATCAATAACTCAAAAATATGTACATAACATACATGATGTTGTTAAACCCTAGAAAAGAATAAAAGCCTCATTCTCTCAAACCATTTGACCAAACTTCCTAAAATTTTAAATAGAGCTTGGAGAAGTGAAGAGCAACAATGGGGAAGTGTTTGTTTACGTTAAAATTTTCTTTACGTAGAACTATTTTAACCTAAGAGTGTAGAACTGGGGTTTTAGTTATACCATGATTTAATGGATGGCTTCGAGTGTTTGAATTCTTGTTCAGCTTGAAAAAGAAAAGATTTTTGGGCTAGAGGAGTTATGGGGGATGAGAATTGATTGAATGAAGGGTTTAAGCTCTTTTTGGTGTCTTGATTATTAGAGTTTGAATTGGAGGGTTGAGATGTATCAAAGCCCTTTCTTTGATGAAGGATATATATCCCAAACAGTTAGAGGCTAGAGTTTTGGGCTGGAGGAGTTATGGGGGATGAGAATTGATTAAATGAAGGGTTTAAGCTCTTTTTGGTGTTTTGATTATTAGAGTTTGAATTGGAGGGTTGAGATGTATCAAAGCCCTTTCTTTGATGAAGGATATATATCCCAAACAGTTAGAGGCCAGAGGGAAAGGCAAAGCCCTTGTGCCATTATTGGCCTCATGTGAGAGGGGAACCACTTCTTGCCAGTTTGGGTTAAACCAGACCTTGGGCTTAGTTAGAGGGCTTTAGCTCTCATTATGAAGCTTTGGGCCAGCTATTTTAGGGGAAAGGGGATATTTGAGAGGGTTTGACCATTTGAGAGTGTTTTAAGCTTTGCTGACTAGCTTGACCAGCTGGGCTGCTGTGGCACCTAAAAGGTTTGAGTTACTAGTGGAATGAATTCAAAGGGGTTTGAAAGGATGGGTTAAATGTATGAGCAAGTAAGTGAGTGTGTAGTGAGATTTGATCAAGTCAAATGAGTTGACTTGGTCACGTCCACTAGGATTCAACACACTCATGGGTTGGGATATGTTTGAGTCATAAAGTGAAATTGGTTTGAAGCTTAATCAAGTCTAGGTAAATCAAGTTGCTTTCATGCTGTGATTTGATCATATGTTGACTTGGTTTGACTAAAATTGAAACATGTTGGCCAATTCAACTTGTTGATAGGGATTATGTTTGAAAAATGCTAGACTTTTGATTGGACGAAGTTGAATGGTTTTGATGTAATGCTATTGGAGTTTGAGTGTATAAAGAGAGTATGGGTATGACTTTACATAAGCTAAATGGTTATCCAAGTAAAACTAGTCAATGGTTGAAAGATGATAGGCCTAGGTATATCCATACCATTAATTGGAGTGAGATTGAGGGGTTGATGAAGCTTGAATTTGTTGACTTGATTAAGTGCATTGAATTTAGCCATATGGACTAATTTTGACCAATCATGGGTCTAGTTGACCAAGTTAACTATTGACTAGGTCAAAGTGATTAATTAAGACCAAATCACTAGGAGAGGTGATAAGGAGGTTTTCATGAGGTTTAGAGTTGATTTGAAGCTTGATTGAGTATGGATGGAGGTTCATGGTTGATCTAGTAAACCAAGTTAAACCAATGGCTTGAGTTGGGTATAATAAGTTTAATTTGATGATTAGAGACCAATGGAGGTGGTCTTATGCACTGGGATGGTTATTTGAGCTAAAATGACCACTTCGACCCTTAAGGAGAATTTTGGTCAACATGGGTTGACTTCGTCAACCATGCATGACCAAGGCTTTGATTTGAGCACAATGTACTCCTAATAATTTTTAGGAGGCACTGGAAGAGGTTTCAAGATTTGATTTGACTGGGCCATGTTGAAGTTTAGAGAAAATTCCAATTTTGACCCTAAAAGAATATTTTAGTTATTTTGGCCCCTGATCAACTGTAGGTCAATCTGGGTCCACCAAAGTGCAGTTTTATACTCAACATGTCATAACAAGGGTTATGGACATGGTCGAACATTTTGAGAAAGGTCCTAAGGTCAAAATTCACAAGGTGGAAGGTCTAGTGGCATGGGCTATAAATAATTGAAAGTTTTGTAGTCTTTGGATTTAAATTGAGTTTCTAGGGTCAGAAGTGTTAGATTTGACTTAAATTTGGAGGGTTAACCCTAGGGACATACCTAATAAATTTTCAGTTGACAAATTATGAATTGGGGATAATTTGATTAGGATTTAAAGTGATTAAAAAATTATTCAAAAAGGGTTATACAATATGTGCCCTTAACCTTGAATTTTAGTCAGAAAATCTGGATTTGAATGCAGTTTTAAAATTTATTGACTGAGTTTGATTTATCCACCTCAATCAATATCAAATGGATGATTGTTGATGATTGGATATGCTTAAATTTTATTAAATATTGAATGAAGGATGGATTGAAGTCTGGATTGAAGTTTGGATTGAAATTTGATTGAGGGTTGGATTAAAAGTTAATTGGGCTCTAGATGATTAACAATTGAACGATTATCAACCATCACATCAATAGGTAGGAGTTTGTATGGATCCTAATGACCTCATATAGAAATGAGGTCAATAAATGGACCCCCAATATGTGTAGTAGAATGAAGTTCTACTACATATATTAGCGTTGGCCGAATGGAAATGTGAAATTTAGGATTTTGATTATAAGGGAAGGAAGCATCTAACCTTAGAGAATTAAAGTTGAGTTGATACTATGGTAGTTGCACAAAGCGTGTTCTCTACCACTAGTGGATCTAATCCTAAGGGAGGAAAGCACAGGGACTCACACCTAACCTTAAAAAAAAGAAGGCTGGATGATTATGGGAGAAGGAAGAACTGTGACTCACACCTAACCACAGAGGATTGGATCTGGATTTGAAACTAGAATGGTGCCACAAAGGGCATACTCCATCATTAATGGATTTAATCTTAAGTCAAGAAAGCATGATGAGTCACATCTAACCTTAAGGAGAAGAAGGTTGGATGATCCTATAGGAAGGAAGTACTGGAACTCACCCCTAATCACAGAGGATTGGGTCTAGAATAAAAAATAGGATAATGCCATAAAGGGTGTGCTCCATCACTAGTGAATCCAATCATAAGGGAAGAAAGAATGATGACTCACATCAACCTTAAGGAATGGAAGATTGGATGATCATGCGGTAAGGAAGCACTAGGACTCACACCAAACCATAGAGGATCAGGTCTATAATTGAAACTAGGATGGTACCACAAAGGGCGTGCTCTATTACTAGTGGATTTAGTCTTGAGGCAAGAAAGAAGGATGACTCACATCTAACCTTAAGGAAAAGATGGTTAAATGATCATATAGGAAGGAAGTTCTAGGACTCACACCTAACCACAGAGGATCGGGTCTGGAATTAAAACTAAGATGGTGCCATAAAGGGCGTGCTCCATCACTAGTGGATCTAATCCTAAGGTAAGAAAGCATGATTACTCACACCTAACCTTAAGGAAAAGAAGGCTGGATGATCATGTCGGAAGGAAGCATTAGGACTCACACTAACCATTGAGGATCAAGTCTTAATTTGAAACTAAGATGGTGAAATAAAGGGCATACTCCATCACTAGTGGATCTAATCCTAAGGCAAGAAAGAATGATGACTCACATCTAACCTTAGGGAAAAGAAGGATGGATGATTATTTGGGAATTAAGCACTGGGACTCACAACTAACCACAGAGAATTAAGTTTGGCTTTGAAACTTGGATGGTGCCACAAAAGGCGTGCATCATCACTTATTGATCTATTTCTAAGAAAAGAAAGCACAATGACTTACATCTAGCTTAAAGGAAAAGAAAATTAGATTATGGACTTTGAGATTTAGATAAAACTGATACAACTTAATTCAAAACTTGAAGATATTTTTATTGATTCGAAAGTTGAGCTACATCAAGCATAGTAATTTTTAAGGAAATACCTGTTGACTGGCAATATTAAGTGATTTTCTTTACAGTTAACTAGTTATATGAGCCTCCTTAGCAGTCTATCTCAATGACAAAAGATCCTTCCCATATTGGTTCAAACATCTCACCAATCTTTCGATGGGCTAAGATAGGCCTCCAAAGAACTAGGACCAAGTCTTCTACTTGGAAGGTTCTAGGTTGCACTAACTTATCATGAGCTTGAACCATATAGGATTTATACAACTCTAAGTTTTTTTTAGCTTGGAGTTGACACTCTTCAAGGCCTTCAAGTTCTTTTAAGTAGAGTTGTGCATTTCATTGAGTTGTAATTTGATTCTATATAATGATCCTTGGCGAAGGGATTTGCATTTCCAAGGGGAGTACGGCCTCAGACCCATACACTAATACGAATGGAGTGGATTGATTCGGGATCCTATGAGTGGTCTAATTGGCCCATAAGGCTTCCACCATATTCACATCCCATTAATATTTTTTATCATCTAATAAATTTTTAATTATTTGTACCAGGGTTTTGTTGAAGGACTCAGCCAACCCATTAACCATGGGTAATAGATTATAATATATCTCTAATCAATACCATGGCATTTTACAAAATTATTAGTTTTCATAGACTTAAATGTGGACCAATTATCAGATATGATCCTAGGGGACACCAAATCGATATAACATATGGTCATAAAAGAATTTCATGACATTGTGCAATGTTATGTTGCATAGGGGAACTACTTCCACCCACTTTGAAAAGTAATAAATTGTAACTAAAATAAAGAGATGACCCTTTGCAGAAGGAGGGTCAATAGGCCTGATAGCATCTGTGCCCCAACTCTTGAGGGCCACAAAGTTATTATGATATGCAAGACATTAAGAGATTAATGTAAAATCACACCATAAACTTGGCAATGATGATAATACTTTATAATGTTCATCCAATCATCAATCATCATGGCATAATAGTATCCAAGTCTTTTGATTTTCATTTTCATCTTAGGTCCCAATCGATGAGCACCACATAGTAAGGAATGGACCTCATTCATGATATTCAGGGACTCCCGTTTGTCCAAGTAATATAGCCACATCTGATCGAACAATCTATGGTATAGAGTATTATTCACAAGTGCATATGAGAGGGTGTGTTTCTTTATTTGATTAGCAAGAGACTTATCATGAGAAAGGTTTCCTTATTAAAGGTAATCGATTAGTGGTTAGCTCTAATCCCCTTCTTCATCGATTATTGAAGAGGCAGATAGGACCCATGAAGATTATTTGGTGTTATACTCCAAATTTATAGGAGATAGGACCTGATAACCCTGGATCTCTATAGGAATGGAGCCTTCTTCTGGACAGGTGAATTCCTTTGCAAGCTTTACTAAGGCATCCACCACATAATTATTTCCACAAGGAATTCTATAAATAGCTATAATAGGAATCTGCTCAAGTAGGTGACTAAGGTACTGATGGTACTTAAGAAGTTTTTGGATTCAAGAAATCTGGTTAATCACCAGCTGGGAATCACCAAATATGTTGATTTCTTTTATGTCCATCAGTATTGCCATTTCCAAACTAGTTATTAGAGTTTCATACTCAACCTTATTGTTTATGCAAGGCTCTGATAAGTCATAGGAGAAGTGCATCATTCCTTTGTATAGTGTTATGAAAATCAAGCTAACTTTTCTATTTAAGAATAGTAAATCTTTATATATTACTGGGAGGATGCCGCGCCATTAAAATATAATTCCTAGACACGATTATCAAATTCTTTTAAAATCATGATTTATTTGTTAGGTAAATTATCCTTTAGAGGAGAATCCACCGACTGTAGGTGTGCTGCAAGGAAGTCAGCAATAACCTATCCTTTCACAGCACGTAGGTGAATGAAAGATATCTCAAATTGAAGCAATATCATAGACCACCATGCCAGACATCTTAACAATGTAGGGTGGGTCATAAGGTATTACAATGGATTGACTCTTGAGATTAAAATTACATGATGAGAAAGCATGTAATCCTTAGCTTTTGGGTTGCAAAAACTAAAGCAAGATAATGCTTCTAGATTGAAGGATATTGAATCCATGTAAGAAGAAGTCAATACCTCAGGTAGTAGAGGGTGTTTTCTTTTCCCTCATCATTGACTTTAGCCAACAGAGCATGAAGGGACACATCCAAGGCTGCGATGTAAAGAATAAGAGGTTAACTTGGAATAGGGGCTACCAACACTAGTGTATTGGTAAGGTATTCTTTGATGTTCTAAAATAACTTTGGAATTTCTTGACCCAAATGAATTTGATGTCTTTTTTGGCTAGGACAGAGAAGGGTTGACATCTTCTGGATAGATAAAAAATAAACTTTCTTATATATGCCAACCTTCCTTGTAGAGACCTTAGTTGAGTAAGGCTTCTAGGATGTAGCATATTTAAATTAGCTTTAATTTTAGTAGGATTAATTTCAATTCCACGGTGCCTCACTATGAAGCCCAAGAATTTTTTTGAAGTAACACTGAATGCACACTTCAAGGGATTCATTTTGAGGTCGTAGCAATGCAACCGAATGAAGATGATTCTTATTCATACAAGTGAGCCTCTTTGAATTTGCTCTTGATGACCAAATCGTCGATGTAGCATTCAACTTAATTATGGATTAAGTTATTGAAGATTTAAGTCATTGCATATTGATAGGTTGCACCAATATTTTTGAGACCAAATGACATTACCTTATAACAAAAGATCCCAATAAGAGTTCTGAATGCAGTGTTTCACTCATCTTCTAGGGTTATCATAATTTGGTTAAAACTAGACAATTTCTCCATAAATGAGAAAATGACATGCGAAGAGGCAATGTCCACAATAAGTTCGAGTATTAGTAAAGGAAATTCATCCTTGGGACATGCCTTATTCAGATCCTTATAATTGACAGATTCAAATTTTATTGTTCTTCTTTTGAACTGGTATAATGCTAGCTACCTAAGAGGAATATTGCTCCTCTCGAATAAATTCAACTTTGACCGATTTCTTGATTTCAAAAATGACTTGTTACTCAATTTATAAATGCATGCATTTAGGAGCTTGCTTAATAGAAATGACATCATGTCAAATTCCAAGTTTATGAACTGATATGTTGACCGACAGGCTCGACATTTCATTGTATGTCTAGGTGAAGCAGTACTTAAACTCAATGAGAAGTTGAATTAGATCCTTAAACTCATCCTTACTCAACAAAGAGCTTATAAAAGTAGGGCGGGGCCATCCTCTATTGTATGTTTAATTTCTTTAAGTTTGTTAACTATTGATTTGATTTCTTGTTCAAATTTAGAGGGTGCATCCCAAACTTTAAGTTCATCAAAATAATCAGAAGTCTCCAAACAAAGTTCAATGAGGTGATCATTGATTTTCGTAGGGACATTCTTAAATTCATGAAGATTAGTTATCACAAGACAATATTGGTCGTCATTAAATGAACTATCAGTACTAAAGCTGATACTACTGGTCAAATTTCTCTAATTTTTTGTATGCTAGAGGTACTCAGGGTATCAGGCTTAACCCTTAGCCCAATGACCCACTTTGAGACCTTTCGAGATATAACTTCTAACACATATTGGAAAGTAGCCAATATGTAATTTAATTAATTCATTGAAATATGCCTCCTCAAGGATTACATCATCTTCCTTCCTTGAGGTGGAGGAGCCAAGGGAAAACTTCTGGACTTTTCTTACTTTACCAACTAAGTTGGGAAACTCCTTAATCACTAACCCTGCAACCCTGTAAGCAAACAATGGGGTTAAGGTTAAGGCTTTGATTCTCTTACTAAGCTTCTTGTATATAGTTAATTCAAGCTCATCACTTTAATCTTTTGGAGCATCACCCTCTAGGTCACTATCATGTTTTAAAGTGAGATCAAATTTTGAAAGAGGATTTATGTTTTGATAATCAAAAGGAATTTTTACACCCAGTACTTTTGGTTCATCATCAAAACTTTATTCCAAATCAATGTAGACAAGGGGTATTCTATATTCAAATGAAGTGCAGACTCGACAATGTGCTCTTTGGGTCATCCTTCCACCTCTTTGAGGTAACGTGTTTGCAGGCCTAGATATCACACCCTTGATGTCGACTTCACTATTTGATCATTGTACTTTTTGACTTTTATCTTTTTCTCCTTTTTATTCTTGGTTTTCTCCTCAGCTTTGCTCATTTGCATTCTCCTCTTTCATCCTTATCTTGCTTTTAGGATTGGCAGAGGACCTTTAAGGTGCATATTATGTAGCATCCTCATAGATCTCAATCTTGTTAATAGATAATGGCTCTAAATCACCCTTAGTCACATATTTAATGTCATCTTATTGGTACTTGATGCATTGGTGTAGGGTAGATGGAACCATCCTATATTCATGGACCAAGGCCTGCCTAAAAGTGCATTAAAGGACATCGCCAAATAGATTATATGAAATTTAGCTTCTATTATCAACTCTCCTATTTCTAAACTAGTGTAATCAAACCTAAAGCCTTCTTGCCTTTTTCATTGAACCCACGTAACACTATCTTATCGATGGTGAGCTAACGTGTGTACACTCTAAGGTATATGAGAGTCTTTACATTCATCACATTAACTGATGCACCCAAATCAATAAAGACTTTGAATAACTTGAAGTTTCCAGCATTTACAGTGATGTAAAGCAGGCTATTATGATTGGCAGCTCCTTGAAGCAAATCCTCATTGGAGAAGGTTACCCCTAGGAATTCTTTAAAGTAGAGAGCTTCATCTTGTGAAGTCAAAGCAAGTTGAGCTAAGAAAATCTCTGGGTCGAGAAGTACTTTGATTAAGGATTCCCTCATCTTTTTTGAGAAAATGAGGGATTAATAGATACTTAACTTAGTAAGCAACTTCCTAAGATGAACTAAGACATTATAATCAACCTTAAGAATATCAGGATTAGGACCTAGTGGATTGGAAGGAGGATTTAATTATTGGGAAGGGATTTGATTGGATCATTAAAAATAACCTACTTGCCTTTTTCTAAGGGGGAAGCCTAGGGGGTAAGACTTTACCACCATGAAGTTCTACCTCCATGATCTCCTTGAGAGGGACAACTATGGTGAGGTCTATGCTCTTCATAGGAAATGTAACATCATTTTTTAAGGGGGGGTCTGAATCTGAAAAATCTATCACACGAGCACTCCCATGAAAGTTAATTTTGGGGGTGTCACCATCTGATAAGATCTTAGATTCATCTCCATCTTTAGAAGTTAAATCTAGATAGTTGAGTTTTTGAATATCTTGAATGATCTCAACTAGGTTTTGATAGTTTTCTATGGAAGTGTCATTTTGAGTTTCATTATCACCATTAATCATAAAAATAGATACATAATGATCTTTTTTTATTAATTTTTGACCCTTTGCCTTTGATGCGACAAAGTAAAAGTTAGATAATATAACCAGGGATAAGGGTTTTATGTCACCATCTACTGCTTATATACATCTCTCATCAATAAGTTTCCCCTCTGTAAAAGTGTCACACTATTTCTTTTTATTAATTATAGTAGTTCTTACAACAACTGGAGAGGAAATCATTTCTACATCCTTCTATAAAGCCTCAAGATCAACCTCCTAGATCGAGCCTCAGGCTCTTATTAGTTGCTGTTGAGAAAGATGAAAAGATTTGTTAACCAACTTTTTAAATTCTCGGGATAAAATTATATCCCAACCATCTTTAATTGACAAAGAAATGTTAGAATTTATTCCTGAAATTTTCTAAGAGTCACCCTAAGGAATTGATTCTAGGTGAACCTAGTGAGGGTGTTAGGACTAGGCATGGAATTACCAATGAAGTGAGTCATTCTACTTTTATATCAATGAATGAACCCACTAATATAAATCAAGCACTTTCGAATGAATTTTAGATTTTTGTCATGCAAGAAGAATTGAATCAATTTGTAAGAAATGATGTTTAGGAATTAATTAAAAGGCCTAAGGATCAAAGTTTTGTTGGGACTAAGTGGGTGTTTAAAAATAAAATGAATGATTCAGGAGTTGTTATTAGAAATAAGGCTAGATTGGTGGCCAAGGGCTATAATCAAATAGAAGGGATTGATTTGGAAGAGACATTTTCCCCTATAGCTAGATATGAAGCAATTAGGGTTTTGCTAGCCTTTGCATATTTTAAAGGGTTTAAATTATATCAAATTAATGTTAAAAATCCCTTTTTGACTGGGATAATACAAGAGGATTTTTATGTTGAGCAACCTCCAGGTTCTGAAAACTCAAAATTCCCTAATCATGTTTATAAATTGAAAAAGGTATTATATGGACTAAAATAGGCACCTAGGGCTTGGTATAAGAGGTTACGCACTTTCCTATTAGTGAGATCATTTGTTAAAGGAAGTGTGGACACCACTCTCTTTTTGAAAAAGATAGGAGATGACTTACTCATTGTTTAAATATATATTGATGATATTTTATTTGGATCGACTGATAAAATACTTTGTGATAAATTTTTAAAAATAATGAGTAGTGAATTTGAAATGAGTTTGATGGGAAACTTGAGTCATTTTCTTGGTTTTAGCATAAAGCAAGGTTCAAAAGGAACATTTCTCAGTCAGTCGAAGTATGTTAAGGACATCCTCAAAAAATATGAAATGGATAATGCTAAACCTGTAACTACACCAATGAGTTCCTCAATGCAGTTAGAAAAGGACCCCAAGGGAAAATTTGTTGATCAAAATAAATTTAGAGGAATAATAAGATTATTGATTTATTTGACAGCTAACAGACCAGATATAATGTTCAGTATTTATCTGTGTACTAGATTTAAATCTAATCCAAAGGAATCACATTTGACAACAATTAAAAGAATATTGAGATATTTTTTGGGAACTCAAAACTTTGGGATTTGGTATCCTAAACATAGTTCTACTTTTGAGATAATTGGATATTCTGATTTGGATTTTGTAGGATGCTGGGTAGATTGGAAAAGTGCTTCTGGAACATGTCAATTTATTGGAAATTCTCTAGTTTCTTGGTCCAGTAGGAAACAGAATTCAGTAGCCCTTTCTACTGCTGAAGCAGAATACATTGCCTTAGGTAGTTGTGTAGCACAAGATCTTTGGTTAAACTAATAGTTCATTGACTTAGGATTTTTAATTGGCACAATTCTGATTTTTTGTGATAATACTAGTATCATTTACAATTCAAAGTTCCTATTCAACATTCTAGAACCAAGCATATAGACATAAGGCATCACTTCATTAGAGATCACGTAGCCAAAGGAGAAATTGAATTGAATCATGTTACAACTGAAAATCAACTTGCAGACATTTTTATAAAACCACTAGCTCTTGACACATTTAGTATTTTAAGAACAAGGCTATGTGTGATCGATCTTAATGCTTGATTTAAAATTCTACAAACGTGATTTTTTGTGTGACCATATGTTTGTTTGTGTTAAGTGTATGTGTGGTATAGTTTGTATGCATTTGACTTTGTATTATTTATTTTTGTTTGTATTGTGTTTAGTATTTTTATTATTGGTAATATTTTTTTGAAAAATGTGTAAGTCATTGGCTTTAAAATGATTGGCTTTGAAAGATTTTTCAATTTATTATGGTTTATTTTAAGTGTTCTTTTCGTACTATACAAAATTATTTTTTTACTATATGAATTTTGTATCTTGAGCATGATAATTTTCTGTGTTGAGGTGTTGAAACAGAGTTTTCAAAGTTGTTCATACTATACGATGACATCATAGCACTGTATGAAGTGTACAGTTTCAACTGTGCGCATGGGGACATTTTATAGTTAACGTCAGTTATTATCACTGATCGTACGTACGAACGTGTAGTTCGTCTGTATGATCTAGCTGTCAATTTTGAGTGGGGGATGAACCTAACCATCAATAAATGATCTTTAATATTCTAATCATCCCAGACGAACACATGTTCATTTGTACGATCCAATTGTCAAAACGCCTGTATGAAAGGATGCCTCAGAAATGGCACTTTATGAAAAGCCATTTCTTTTTTGGTCATTTCCATTCGTATATACAAAATTAATTTTGTCCCATACAAAATTTTCAATTGTACATATGATCCATTTTTTGTACTGTATGATGGGTCATTCTTCTTTAAATAGAAGGGTCTTTGGAGAAGTTATTCATCACCTTCTCATCCATTTCCAAACCCTCTTGAGATCTAGTTTGAGTTATGGCTAGTAATAGAAAGCGACCCCGCTCTAAGGCCTCTTCCTCTAGGATCGGTAGGGATGAAAACTTTCTGTCTAAAGAGAATGAGGATACTTTTTATAGGTATATGGCTAGAGAAATAACCCCTTCTCATCTACTCATGCAAAATGACATTCATTTCTTTGTTATGTCATTACTCGCCTCAACCCATTTTTCTTTCATCCTGACTCTTATCTATGCCTACAATAGTGAAATCTTTTATTTTTTCCTAGCCAATATGATATTCAATCAAGACCACTCAAGGATCACTTTATTTATTTTTAAGGAAAGAGTAGATATCACCAAGGAAAACTTAGGCACATTCCTCCACTTAAAAACCCAAGGAGTTAGGGCCCATACATTATCCTATAGGGAAAACTACGACTGGTTTGAAGTTAATAAGGTTCTTAGAGGAGTAGCCCAAGTGAGCCATTTGCCACGTGTTTACACTTTAAACCAAAATGCCCGGATTATCCAGCATGTTTTGCAAACTTCGATTATACCAAAAGTTAGTGACCGTATAAACATGACTCCTCTTCTATCTATAGTCACTTATCTGATCATAACAAATTAACCTATAGATGAAGCCCAATTGATCATGGATTACCTTTATACCCTTTCTGACATTAGACTTCCAAATAATAAGAGAATGAAAAAAGAGGCTTTAAGACATCTAGTGGCCTATATCCTAGAAAAGAAGTGCAATCTTGTACATCCTGATGGTCCGACTGAACTCCCTATCTACTTTACTAATTCTTCTTTTTGTTCACTTTTTTGGAGAGAGAGTTCTGAGGGAGATGACTCTGAGGATGGAGCCCCTGATCCTGCACCTGCACCTGGACCTGACCAAAATTACTATTAAGAGATGGTCTAGCGGTTCGACAGACTGGAAACTCATGTTGATCAACACTTTGATTAACTTGAGAATCGCTTGACTCAGCAGGATGCAAGGTATCAGGAAGATATGGGTTGGATTTGTGGCCAATTTGATTATATGAACACTAATATAGCCACGATCAATAGCTACTTCACTGCATTCAACCCTCGGCCACCTCCTGATTAGGGTCCTTCAGATTTTTAGTGGTGATCTTTTGATGTTTTTGTATTTGCCTCTGTGTTGCTCTTGTAGTTGAGTTGCTTGAGATTAGTTATTCTTTTGAGATATTGTATTGTTGATGTTCTATGATTCCAGTGACTTCAGGTGTTAGTCTTGAATGATGTTGTTTTTGTTTAGTTTATGGGTGATGATCTTTGAATTAGATGTTTCTTTTTAATGAAAAGATGGAATGATGTTTAGTTGCAGCTCGATTTTCTCTTCTTGGATTGAGTATGTTCTTGGATTCAAATCTTTTATGTTTTATTATTAGAATAGGATTTTAATTGTAATTTCTCTAGAAATTAATTGCCTTACAAAATTTAATCTCTCAATATTTTAAATTAAATTATGACTGAATAAAGATTAGAAGATCAAGTTCATATTTTTATAGATGAATATTACCTCATGATAATTATTACAAAATAGATGTCTTATTTTTATTTCATTTTCTTTTCAATATGTTTATTTTGTTGCTTATTATTGGATTTTGTATTTTAGATTTATTGATATTTGAAAAGATAGAAAATATAAAAATATGCACAAAGTGCTAAACTTGAAAAGATGCACAAAGTGTGTCACATATTTGAAAAGATGCGCAATGTATGCCAAAGTCAAAAGTGGCATAAAATTAGCCCAAACTAAAAGTTGCACAAAGTGTGCCACAAACTATTTAAAAGATGTGCAATGTCGCTAACTGATCATTGTCTTTCCTTAATCATCTATCTTTCTTACATATCCAAATAATCGACAATAATTTTCACTATTAAATTGGAAAATAATTAATCTTTTAATTCATCATTTTTTGCAATAACTATTTTTATTTGATATATCTAGAATGAATGGAGAACCTGGTTGACTTTTCTTTTTTTAAAGTTGTTCTTTGATTTAAAATTTGAATTTTTCTTTTTAGCATTCGAAAATTAATATTGAGTTTTGTAATCACTTTAAAATTCACTTTTCTCAATTGCTTTATTCATAGCTACTCATTTAGAAGAACTTCCCTTTTTGTTGTTGTCAAAAGGGGGAGTAGTATTTTTTGGTGTCTTGTATTCATGTATTATTTGGTGTTATGTTATGTTTTTAAGTTTTGTTTTTTTTTTTTTTTTATATTGTTGTTGTTAGTTTTTGTTTATTTTTGTACTTTATTTAGGGTTCCCCTATTTTTAAATTAGTCATTCATTTAGGGGGAGCTTACATTTAAAGGGAGCTTAGGAGAAAAATTAGCTTGAAGGTTAACTCAAATAATAAGTGTTTTGCCATCATCAAAAAGGGTGAGATTGTTGCATCTTAGATTTCAAATCTATTTTTGTATATCATATGAGTTTTTGATGATACCAAAATATTATTGTGTTGATTATTTTTTTCTCCTAACATATATTGGATATATTTGGTTTATGTTGTTTGTGTGCACTAACATTTCCAGGAAATCATACTCCATACTGCTAAAGACTTTCAGACAGATTAGATTAGGGGTTATTATAATTGGAGTCTATATTTTGTATTTTTCTTGAGTTTGAGAGAGTGTGATTGTAATTGGGTAACCATGTACACACACACTGCGGGAGTGAGACAAAACTTGCATTATTTTTTAAAACTAATCATATTGTATGATTTTAGTATCGAACGGGATGATTTATCTTGAGCGTTCCTCTAGAACTGATCTGATTAACTCATGCCTGGAAATTTTTTTAGTTCAGAATGTACTGTATGAAATGTATTCATCCTAGATGCATCAGAGTATGAAATCAGGCTCATCCAGTTCATCCCGTATGAATACAACAAAATTTTGAACTAATCGTACTGCATGATATGGGTTCGTATAGACACCGATCATAGTATGAAATGGGGTTCGTACATGATCGTACAAACAAATGGGTGCATATTTGGATGGATTGTACTGTATGATATGTGTTCGTACAGATATCGATCAGAGTATGAAATGGGGTACGTACACATTCGTTCAAATGAAAGTCGAATTTTTTGAACTGATCATACTGTACGATATGGGTTTGTACAAATGTCAATCAAAGTATGAAATTGGGTTTATATAGCATCATACAACACTTTTTTGAATTATTCATACATATGAAGTACGATCATATGGTATGATGCATGTCCGTCAAACTTGAAATTTTTAGTTTTTTTATGATTTTTCTTGTACTTTGCATATAAGGGTCCTAAAAACTGACTGTCAACTTAATCTTCTTCAAAAATTCTCTTAATGTGCCTTAGGAGTGTGTTTGTGAGAGTGATTTGAGAGTGAAAAGTGAGAGATCTTGTGAGAGGGATTTGTGGGGGGATTCACAAAGGTGCCTATTGGTGAGGATCTCCTACTTGTTCTTCATAGTTCTTCCCTACTTCTTTAAAGGATTTTTTAGAGAAGATTTTTATGAGAAGGTTTGGTTCTCTACCGACACCAGCTGGGTGTGAAATGATGATTAGTTCTCTGCTGACACCAAGAAGATGTGACAGGATGAGTGGTACTCTGCCATCACCAGGAGGGTGAGAAAGGATGTTGGGTTCTCTGCCTTCAACAGGAGGGTGAAAAAGGATGACGGTTCTCTACCGCACCGGGTTGGTGGAAGAGAGGTTCTTGCAAGGGCTTCTCTGCCTTGCTATAAGGGCTAAAGGAGAGTTACTTGTGATTAGTGCAATACCTGGAGAATGAGTCTCTAGGGAGTGGATGTAGGTCTTGTTGGACCGAACCACTATAAAATATGGTGTTTTCTGCTCTTTACTTTTTACTGCATTTTTATTTTCTGCTTTTGCTTTTATTTTTTCTGTGGTTGAAAAGGTATTTTCATAAAAATTATAATATTGATAATTTTCTCAATTATTAAATCAATTTTTAAAATATAACCAAGAAATTTTAAAATTACCAATTCACCCCCCCCCCCGTCTCATGGTTAGCCTTGGGATAATAGATGTAGGTTTAACAACGTACTAAGGATTTACATCCCTTACCTAAGTCTCAATCATAAGCTTAATGTCTTTTTTTGTTAGCATTGGAGGGACTAAAGAGACTGCTGGTGGGGCTGGAAGGACTGTTGGACGTGCTGGAAGGATTATAAGAGTTAACTTTGGAATTTTCAGACTTGAATCTCAATTTTGACTCTAATCAACCACTGTATACACTATAGGTTACAACTACTTAGGCTGGGACTACTTTATCTTAGATAACTAACTCTATATTTCCTCAACTCTTAGCAATATCTCCTCAACATTTTTTTATAAATTCTTAATGTACTCATCCTTATATCTCAGTCTAATTAACCCATCAGAATCAGAATTAACTATAATTGAATATTCTTCTCTACTTAATTGGTGTCTGTTGGGTTCAGCATCCTTGACTGATGCCCTAGTCTTAACCATGTTAATGCTACCGAAAGTAGCATCATCCTTGTCCATCAAAAGATCATCCAAATTTGGATAAAAAGCTTATGTAGCTTTTTTTTCTTTTTAAGGATATCTCAGATCTCTTGGACCACCTCCTTGATTGGTGTACCCAAAACTAACTCGGGGTCGATGGGTAGGTACCCACTGTAATCCGTCATATCATTGAATTCATGTTCTCTTAACTTATAGAGAATATTTTGGAGCTTGAGGTCTTCTGCAAAAAGAGACTTCTGCTATCTAGTCGATTATTTCTTCATCTTTATTAGGAGCTATTACTGCCCCTTTGACTGTCTTGGGGTAGATAGTCGCAAGGGTGGCATCCATAATGTGGTGAGGGGCCTCCTTCTTAAGAGGTGATAGAGGAGCTTGAGGGGTTGAAACTCCTATATTAGGCGGGGTAGAGCCCTTATATCCCTAAATAGGGTGCCTGGGGATAGCTACTGGTGGTTGAATATTTTCACTCTTGTTGATCTTCTTGGGCATATACTATTTATTTGGATACTTGGACCTCTTGCCCTTAACTTCTAAGATTTTCCTACCTTTGTCCTCCTCTCAAGGCTTGCTACAAATGAGGTAAGCTTCAAAGTTTTCTTAAGATGGATACCAGGCTTACCACTGTGAGGGCAGACCATTCCAAATCCAGTCAAAATAATCTCCTCTGTCTTGGAAGATAGGAGGCAAGGCACCCAGTGGTAGTAGTCCACTAGCATGGATGTGGCTATCTTCTTAACAAACTTCTTATTTCTCCTCACATGCTGAGGTGTGAAATTCTTTACTTCAGTTTTTTCTTCTTTCAAGATCTTCTTTTCAAATCGATGCCAAATTACCCCCGTCAGGTGTTTCACATATTACTCTTTGGTTTAACATGCCTGAGCAGCACATATATGGATTATATTTCTCAACATTCTAGTTCTTTGAATTTTTTTATCATTAGGAGTCTTTTTAACACGATAGTCCGTCAGGCATGGTGGAGAGCTAGCCATCCTAGAGACCCTCTCCTCCCCTATAGTGACAGGGAGGGGGTAAAAGTGACTCCATTTGAGAAGGGTAAAAGAGGCAGGAATAAGCAGCTTTTCTACATCCTTAGGCTCTACCTAACCAAAGGCTTTTAGCTCAATGATCTCATTTGATTTTGTGATTTTCTTTTTAACCCTTCTCAACTATATTTTCCTTTGATTCTTTCTTGTAAATGGGGTTCCAGAACTTCCCCCAACTTTGAACACTGACTTAACTTTAGCAATAACTAGAGATTTTAGTTTTTCGTCCTCCCTAGCAGTGGATGCAGCGAGTACTGAGGTGACAGCTACCTCCATTTTGAGAGTGAGGGAATCAGTCCCTGGCCCAATAGTAATCTCGACTTATGGGATGTCATTTTCCCCCTGAGTAGCTAGGTCAACAACTACACCTCCATTAATAGATAATTTGATGGTTTTTAATTCAGTTCCAAATTGAATCATGTTATTACAGATTAGCTCCTTAACATACAAGTTCAATCCAGGGAAAATATCAATTTGTTGACCATTATAGTACAGTTGATTATCTAGAATTGAAAGGATAGAATCTAAATTAGAAATTTGAATTGGAATTTGAAAAATCATAAAGGATCTTGTATCTTATCACATATTTTGTATTATAGTAACTATAACCTAACATTTGATGATAAAATGCAAAGGTCACTTACGAATTGAAGAAATTTGAATTCTCATTATATATGTTAGGCTACAAGGAGATATTGTGGCATAATATATGGCAATCATGATTAAATTTAATTTGAATCCTTTTGAAAGGAACTTTGAATTTTGAAATTGACTGATTTTCTTCAAATTTTGAAACTCAACATATTGAGTTTCACTCAATCATGCAAGTTTACAAAATTGATACAAAAATCCCAAGAGTTGGACTTAACTCTTTCATTCAACCAATTAACTTAGGGCAAAATGTAAAAGCCAAGATTTTGCAAGAGGTTTCCTCACTCACCTCTCTTTTTATTTTTCTTTTTGATGTTGGCCACACGAACCCAAGGAAGAAATGGGTAGAGGGACTAATGGAAGGAAGATAGTCAAAACTATTGATACAATAAAATTTTTACAATTATTAAATATGGAAAGAGAGATTTTTTCCAGTGGAGTCGCCATGTTTTCTTTTTGTCTATTTGAAAAAGTTTTTCTTTGCTTTAGAAATGGTGCAAAGCAAATTGGAATTAAATTTCTTTGGGAAAATTTTTATTTTTGGAATTTCAATTTTGAAGTCAAACACATCATTATGAATGATATATCGCCACAGGAGGGAAAAAAAATCACTCCCTAATGGCTTCAGATAACAAAACTATGAGTTCATCCTAATTATCACAATACAATTTAGGAATGAACTACATATGGCCCCGAAAGGACAAAATGACGTTCGATCGAGTATTTAGCTATAATAGTCTAGATGAAGTTTAAATAATTTCATATTCAAAATCATGATAATAAATGATATATCTTCCTGTGGAAAAAAATATCATTTATTGTTAATTATTTGCATAAAATGATAATGATCATCTTTAATTTTGATTTTTCTCAAAGAGAATTAATTAAATTTTATAATTAATTTGGATCTTTAAATCTCCTATAAGTGTAAGCCCTTATAGTTAAGTACATCGTAAGAAACCTGAGTTTCCTATAAAAACTCTCAATTAAAATAACGATAGAAATTTTATTTAGAATTCTCAAGGATTGATATCAAAGGAGTGACGTTTGAATTTCAACTGAGATTAGATCAAACTTGAGTACTTATTTTGTAAGCTAAAGAATAAAAGTTAGAAGTTGTTTTGAGATTCTAAAATATTTTAAAAATACTTTTACCTATCCTATGTGTTGGGCTTTATATTTTGGTTTGAATAGAAATTTCTATTCAAGTTGATAATTTATTAGAATGGGGAGATTATATTCTCGAAGGTGGGGTATTATGATTTTTGGTCAACCCCAGATCCTAGATTTATGTAATTAGGCATTAAATAGTGGCCTGAACCTAACTAATACAGTACAAATCTTGACTTATCCTGACTTGGATTATGGAGCCAGCTAGCCACCTGGGCTCTTCAAATTCATGTTTTTAGACTTTTGTGAAAGATTGATGGGCTATTATTTATGCTTTTAGATATTAGAGCCAATGTTTAAAGCAGGTCCTAATTGGCCCTTTGACTTATATAGGGTGATTATTCTTTAAAATGCAATTAAAATTTTAACTCTTTAATTTAATTCTAATTCACTACATGCTAATTGACCTTTATATATAAAAATGATATGAAGCAATTTTTTAAAAAAGGCTTAAAAATAAATTTATCTCTAGAGATTGTACAACATCCCCAAGATAGAACTATACCCTAATAAGCTAGCTAGTCTGTCAGAACTCGTAGGTGAGGAGATGCCTAACTAGGTAGAGAAGGTTCAAAATGAAAGCATGCGGACTCCCGGGTTGTTCTCGGGCTTACTTCTTAAAACTGATTAAGTTTCTACGTGATCTTGATATTTCTTATTTAGTTTGAGTATAAAAAGTTTTTAACGTTCCCTTATGAGACTGTTAGGATTTATAGGGTAAATCAAAATAGACATACAATAAAGAAACCTAAAAAAGCATGCAATTTCTAAGGCATAAGCAATGTAAATAATCAATTAATTAATATTAAATAAATTTAAACTCCATATTGCAAGTGGCACTTAAATATAACTAGAGTCTGTAGATATTAAAACTAGCTAGATACCATAAACAACAACCCAGATTCTAGTCATAGAAATGATACAAGTGATTTTGAAAGTGGGATGTACTCAATGACTTAATTTCTTCATCTACTTTCCTTCTACAAGCTCTTTGGATTCGTCGGGTCTAAATATTCAAACGAAAAAGAAACTCATCCCCGAAGGGGTGTTTCTTTCCTCTTTAAATTTTCAAATCATCCTAACTTGAATCTGCAGATGAAGAGGAACTCTCCCTTAAGGGATGATTCCCTTCTCTTTGGATTTTAAGTTGGATGGTCGACATCTAATCTCAAAATTAACTTTCATAGTACAACTCGATTGAATTACACGTAGAAGATTAAAATAAAATATTTTAAAATAACATGCATTATTATTCAGGTAATTATAATTAAAATAAATCCCAAGCAGTTGTATATTTGAATTACTCAAATTAAATTCATAGCCATACTTTTCCATGATCTTTTAATTTTAAAGGGGACTTAGCATTTTAGCACCTACAAAAAACCTGTTAGTTTAAACATTAATTTCGCTCCCTTGATTTTAGCCCTATATGAGCATGTCCACCTTCAAAAAATACTATATGCAAGTAGATCATTCCTAACCTACAACTAATCTAACCCCCATCATATCAATTCATAGATTAGATAAAATTAACACATAAATAAATAATTACATCAATTACATAATTACAACTAACATGTAGTAAAAACCACAAAAAACTTAGCACATAAATATTAAAAAAGGAAAATGCTATCCTAGGCTAAAACTAGAGTTAGTTGTCCTAACAAACCATCTAAAGTGTGTAGAATAGTTTGTGTGGCTTAGATATGTCCTATGTCATGTAGTTGTTGAAGTTGTTTAGTATTTTAATGTATGTTGTAGGCTTAAGGAATTTTTAATTTGAGTTTAAGTGTTGATGTTTTAGTTTTGATTTAAAAAAAAAAATTATTGTTGAGTGACTATCACCTTTGCCTACACCAAAGCCATGAAGTTTATTTCACCTTCCTTGGGGCTAGGTTAATAGCGTAGTATGCCTAGGTTACCTAGTAGTAACCAGTATTGCTTAATTAATTGAATTAATTAAAAATAATGGGGTTGGAAATTTTTAAATTAATTGGTTGACTACTAATTTGAGATATTAGGTTAATTAGTGTTTATCATTAATAAGTTCATAGCATTGTCACAACGGGCTCAAGGAACTTGGCCTCTTTAGTAGCCCCACGACTCAAGGTAGTCTAGCCATTAAATTTAGTTAAGTAATTAATAATCAAATGATTTTAAAGTTTTACACTCCATTGAATCCATTCGTGGTGTTGCCATAGTGGGCTCAAGTAACCAGGCCTCGTTAGGACACATAGCCCTACAGCTTAAGATAGTACATCCTAAAAATTTCATTGTTATAGTGCTTATTGTGTATTAAGGGGTTGGTTGACTGATTTTATTAATCAAAATTTTTTAAAAAAAATTAATTATTAATTTTTTTGAATTTTTTGAATTATTTAATTCATTAAATTACGGGGCCAAAATTTGAGATTTTGAATTAAGTTGATTTTTAAAGTTTTGATATTTTTCTAAATATAAGACCCTAAGGTGAGTAATTATACACTAAGTTTGCTAGAATTAGATTTTTTTTTTTGGATTAAGTTGTGATTTTTTTAAGTTTGGGTTTAATTTTTAACTATAGTTAACTAGAAAGTTAACTTTTTTACTTAAACTAATTTCTAGAGGTTTGAAATATTAATAAATACTAGAGCCTTAATGGAGTCTATTACCTTTGACTTTGTTCAATTTTAAATTCTTTAGAATTAATTATGAATTTTTAACATTTGGGTATTTAATTGAATTTTTAAATTGTTTAATTAAGGAGGTTCTAATGATTTTGCTCCAAATTCATTCCAAACTTTATGAAATCACTCCCAAAGGTCAGGGATGACTTATGGGAGTGTTTTCAAGTGTTTGAGATTTATTTAAAATTTTTTATTAATTTTAAATATTTAATTTAATTAAATATTAATTTTCCTTAAAAATTAAATTAAGCTTAAATTAATGGTTCAGTCATGGGGCATTTATTTTTACTAGGTTGAGAGATTAATTATAGAAAGTTTGATGTATTATTTATATTTTGTGGATCAATCCAAACTTAAGGTAGATAATGTCACTATGTTTAATGTTACAAAGTTCTATCCCTATTGGATGCATATTTAATTTTCAATAATTTTTCTAAAATCCTAGACTTTGTCCTTAATTTTTATCCTTAGGTGTTACTAAGTAATATAAAATTGAAATCAAAATTTTATAACCCTTAACATACAAATAAACATTACACCTTGCAAACCATGTGACCTAAAACTAGGTGCATAGAAAGGAGTGAATTTCCAAGTGTTTGGATTAAATCATAACCCAACCACATTAAAATTCACCCAAAGTAGACTTCCCCATATTATCAAGATTGAAATGTTATGGTAAGTGAGACACTTACCATAGCATTTTATTAATCAAATCCAAATGCAAGCCAAAGTGCCTAATTGATGATTATGCAAACTAAAGTAAAGGATTACACGCAAATGACCTAAACACTTGTGTTAGATTTTATTAATGTCAATTCACCCACATCAAGCTCTGTTTAAAACCTCAATGAAGAGGTTTGATTGAATGAAAAGATGTAAAGATTAAAACCCAATAAATTTTTTAAAATATAAAATCAATCATGAATAATTTTGACTTACACTAATGTAAAATTAATCAACATTAAAATATAAATCAAAAAATTTTGTAAAATTTAATGTATGTAGGGTCTAACATAATAGCACATGCTGCTAAAAATGGGGGCAAAGATTATTAATAGGTTTTCATTTAAAATTAAAATAAGATTTTGAGTATATATGAAATAATTCAAACAACATTACTCAAATCATCCCAAAATTAATTTTAAAGCAAACGAAACTTCATTCTAAGTCCATAGACACCAAAATCATAAAAATTTATTAAGAAATGGATTTACTTTGATTTTTTGAATTTAATTACGTTTAAAACACATTTTAAAATTAATTTTGAAGTCCATAGACAACAAACAATGGCGGCGGTAGGCCACGCGGTACTCCCTGATTCGTGGGTTCAAATTGTGTGGCGACGGGCAATCATTTATAATGATTGCACGGGTAATCATTTATAATGATTGCACGGGCAATCACTTATAATGATTGCACGAGCGTAATATTTATAAATGATTGAATGGAGGTGCAGCGGCTCCCCGGCATAATCAATCAAAAACTCTGATTGAGCCAAACAGAAAACAAAACTTGTGGCATCTAACCCACAGTTTGATTAAACAAGAAAATAGAGAGATTAGAGCCATTGATCGAAATGTGTCAAAAAATGTATAAAACATGTATGATGCATTTAAACCCTAGAAAGAATTAAGCCTTATTCTCTCAAACCATTCAACCAAACTTCATAACATTTTAAATAGATCTTGGAGAAAAGAAGAGCAATAATGGCGAAGTGTTTTCTTGGGTTAAAATGTGCTTTACATAAAGCTATTTTAACCTAAGTGTGTATAGCTAGGGTTTTAGATATACCTTTATTTAATGGATTATTTTGAGTGTTTGAGAGCTTGTTGTGCTTGTAGTATGTCCACATACATTTTCTTAGGAGAAACCCAAAGTTGAAATGGCATAGATTGACGTCTCGAGGGCTTGGACAGAAGAGAAGGCTTGGTTCTTCGAAGAACTTACCCCCGGCAACCTTTCACCATGAGGTTTGAACTAGGGAAATGTGGAGGAAGTTTGGGAGATCAAAAATGAAAAGAGTTTTGGTTCGAGGAGCTCTGGGGACTAACAATTGATTGAATGAAGGGTTTAAGCTATTTTTGGTATTTTGATCAATAAGATTTGAATTATAGGGTTGGGATGTATCAAAGCCCTTTCTTGGATGAAGGACATGTGTCTCAAATGGTTAGAGGCCAGAGGGAAAGGCTGGCCAAGCCTATATGCCATTGGTGGCCTCATGTGGGAGGGGGAACACTTCTTGCCTCTTTAGGTTAAACAAGAGCTTGGCCTTGGTTAGAGGGCCTCTAAGAGGGCTTTAGCTCTCATTTAGGAAGCTTTTGGTTTAGGAAAAAGGGAAGATTTGAGAGGGTTTGATCATTTGAGAGAGCCTTAAGCATTGTTGATAGGCTTGAATAGTAAACCTGGTCAAGGTGGGCTGATATGGCACCTATAGGGTTTACGTTGCTAGTGGAATGAATTCAAAGGGGTTTGAAGGGACGGGTTAAATGTATGAGGAAGTTAGTGAGTGTTAAGTGAGATTTGACCAATTTAAATGAGTTGACTTGGTCACACCCACTATCATTCAACTCACTCGTGGGTTGGGATATGTTTGAGTCATGATGTGAAATTAGTTTGAAGCTTGATGAAGTCTAGGTAACTCAAGTTGATTTCATGTAGTGATTTGATCATATGTTAACTTTGTTTGACAAAAATTGAATCATATTGATCAAGTCAACTTGTTGACTAGGATTGGGTTTCAAAAATGATGGATTATTGATTGGATGAAGTTGAATGGGCTTGACACAATGTTATTGGATTCTGAGTGTATGTGAGTGTATGGGTATGATTGGACTCAAGCTTAATGGCTAACCAAGCAGAACCAATCAATGGTTGACTAATGATAGGCCTAGGTGAATTCATACAATTAATTGGAGTGAAATTGAGGGTTTGATTAAGTTTGAATAGGTTGACTTGAATAAGTGCATTAAATTAAGCCATATGGACCAATTTTGACCAATCATGGGTCCAGTTGACCAGTTTAACTATTGACTAGGTTAAAGTGATCAATCATGCCCAAATCACTATGAGAGGTGATCAGGAGGTTTTGATTAGGTTTAGAGTAGATTTCAAGCTTGATTGAGTGTGGATGGACGTATATGGTTGATCTGATCAATCATGGTTAACTTGGTTAACTAGGTCAAACTAGAGCTAAAATTGGGTCCAACAAGTTTGATTTGATGATTAGAGGCCAATGGAGGTAGTCTCATGCACTAGGATAGTCATTTGAGTTGAAATGACCATTTAGACCCTTAAGGGGCAATTTGGTCAATATGGGTTGAGTTGGTCAACCATACATTACCAAGGCTTTGATTTGAATCCAATGCACTTTTAACAATTTTTAGGATGCATTAGAGGAGGTTTCAAGATTTGATTTGATTGGGATATATTGAAGTTTTGAGAAAATTCTAATTTTGCCACTTAGAGGACATTTTGGTTATTTTGACCCTTGCTCAACTGTAGGTTAACCTGGGTCCACCAAAGTGCAATTTTATGCTCAACATGTCATAACAAGGGTTATGGAAATGGTCAAAGGTTTAGGGAAAGGTCCCAAGATCAAATTCCATAAGGTGGAAGGTCCAATGGCATAGGCTATAAATATTTGAATGTTTTGTAGCTTTTCGATTTCAATTGCGTTTCTAGGATTAGAAGTGTCATATTGGACTTAAATTTTGAGGATTAATCCAAGCGACATGCCTAATCAATATGTAATTGATAGGTCCTGAATTGGGGTTATTTGACTAGATTCTAAAGTGATTAAAAAACCACTCAAAAAAGGTTATAGGACATGAGCCCTTAACCTTGAACTTTGGTTTAGAAATCAGGATTTAAATGTAGTTTTTGATTTAATTAAGTGAGTTTGAATTATCCACCTTAATCACCATCAAATGGATGATTGTTGATGATTAGATATTCTCGAAGCTTGATTGAAGATTTATTGAAGGCTGGATTGAAGTCTTGGTTGAAGTTTGGATTGAAATTTACTTGAGGGCTGGATTAAAATTATATTGGGCTATAGATGATTGTCAACCATAAGATCAATAGATGGAAGTTTGATTAGATGCTGATGACCTCATATAGAAATGAGGTCTATTGCAACTTGAACTCATGAGTTTATATTTTTGATGATAATAAATATTATGGCTCACATCTTTATGTCTCCTAGT
Source organism: Dendrobium chrysotoxum (assembly GCA_019925795.1). Classification (NCBI taxonomy): domain Eukaryota; kingdom Viridiplantae; phylum Streptophyta; class Magnoliopsida; order Asparagales; family Orchidaceae; genus Dendrobium; species Dendrobium chrysotoxum. The sequence goes on from CM034303.1 coordinate 25,157,556, forward strand.
ATTTTCATTCTATACTTGTTTATGTGCATAATAATATTTCAGGAACACCATACACCATCCAACAAAGAATCAGAGCTCAAGAGTGGGTAGAATAGGTTATGCTATGAAGAGTCTGTAATATTTATTGATGTAATTTTTAATTTATTGAGTCAAATCCTGTAAGGGTGTTTGCTAGATTGGTGACCATGCACACACACACTCAAGAGAGTGAGATCTAGTCAAAACTAGAAGTTCAATTTTTGAACTAATCATACTGGATGATTTTTATCATCCAGGATGATCCTTTATGATCTTGAAAAATAGCTGCTAATGATAATTTAGGCAAGGATTTAAGTTTCAAATTTTATTCTAATCATTTTGGATGATCTAAATCATCCTGGACGATCAATGCAAATCATACCAAAATTGATCTTGTGATTAAGGGACTAATTATAGTTAAATTGTTCAATTAGATCATCTTGGATGATCTGTATATCGTACTAGATGGTTTGTTCAAATTTGTACTAATCATCCTGGTCTATCCTGATATCATCAGGACTATTAGATCAAATTCTACACATCATCTTAAATGATCTTGCGATCATACTGGATGATTCTTTGCAGCTGAATTGAGTTTTTAGGGTATTTTCAAACCCTCTATTTAAGCACGTTGTACTGGACGATCCTGCGATCATCCTGGATGATCTTTACTGCCAGAATTGAGTTTCTAAGATTTTTGAAGCCCTCTATTTAAGCTTTCTCAAGGTACTTGATAAGTGTCTTTGGTAGGCATTGAGGCTTTCATTTTTTTGGAGAAAACTTGAAGAGAGACCCTTGAAAGGGAGAGAGGAAAGGGTGGAGTTTGAGAAAGGGAGAAGATCCTTGGAGGAGGTTTCAAGGGAGTGTAGAAGGGGTTTCACAGAGTTGCTCCAATAAGTTTGCACATTAGTACCATTGGATTCACGGTTTGTCTTGAGGGAAGTTTTGGAAAGAAGAAGATCTCTTTGGTGTCAAAGGACCAATTTCTTTGCCTTCACGAGGAGGGTGAAAAAGGATTTCAGGTTCTCTGCCTCACCAGGATGGTCAAAAAGATTTCAGGTTCTCTACCGCACCGGGAGAGGTGGAAGAGGTTTTATAAAGGCTTCTTCACCTAGCTGTGGGGGCTAAAGGAGAGTCACTAACGGTTTAGTGCAATACCTAGAACGGGAGGTTCTGGGGAGTGGAATTAGGTCTGGTTGGTCCGAACAACTATAAATCTGGTATGTTCCTTCTAATTATTTTTTGCACTTTATTTTAACTGCGATTAAGTGCTTAGGTGAAATCTCTGATTTCTCTTTTTATTATTGATTTAATTCATTTCTGCTACAAGATATAAAAAAAATTTTCTTTTTGTTAAAAAAGTTTTAAAATATTTAATTCACCCCCCCCCTCTCTTAGTTAGCCTCAAGACTAGTTCTTTAGAGTTTATCCACCCTCATGAACTTTTAAGTGGTATCAGAGCGGGATTCATAAATTAAGTTTTAGAAAACTTTTAAAAAAAGATCTATGGCTAATTTTGGAAATCGTAGTACTGCGAAAGGATATTCTATCACCCGACTACCTTTATTTAAAATATTTCTTTTAATTTTTGATAATTCGCATGTCAACTTTATTAAAATTAATAGATTATCGAATGTGGCATATGATTCAAACTAGTTATTCTATATCGTTACGTGTTTTAGATGGAATTAAAATTGACATTCCTTTTAGTGAATGGAGTAGAGTAGAACAAAGTAATGCTTAATTGAATGCTAATTGTTTGAACAATTTTTTTTTTTCTGCTTTAAATTCTGAAGATTGTATGTTAGTATCCACATGCACTACTGCAAGAAAATTTGGGATAAACTATGCACTATATATGAAGGTACTAGTGAATTTAAGCAATTTAAGTTAAATTTTCTAATGCATGATTATGAACTTTTTTGCATGAAACCTTATGAGATAATTTTAGACATGTATACTAGGTTTACTTAAATTGTGACATCATTATATGCATTAAGTAAAGAATTTTCAAACTCTAAAAAGGTCAATAAAATTCTACATTGTCTACTTGATAAATTTGATGCCAAAGTTGTTACTATTTATAAATCAAAAAATTTGAATGAATATTCTATTGATAATTTGACTGGCTCACTCATTGCCTACGAGCAAACTGTGAGTCAAAGACTTTAAGGATGCAGGTAAAATGATAGTGCTAAACACTGAAGACATGGATGAAAGTGGCTTAGTAAATAATGAAAGTGAAGAATTAGCATCAGTAACGAGCAAATTGGAAAGTTTACTAAAGCACAAGCAAAAGTATCAACAAACGTAGAATAAAGGTAAAAATGATAAGAAGGTTAAGATTTTTTCTGACGTTATTTACTTTAGATGTAGGAAACCTGGATATATAAAAATCAGTGCCCTAATTTGAAAACTCCTCCTACAAAGGAAAAGCGTAAAGCTAAGTAAATTTTAAAAAGGGAAAATAATGAAAAGAAAAAAATCTCCTGGGCAAACCAAGCTTCTGAATCATCAGATCAGGATAAGATGATATTTAAAGCTTTATTTGTGTGTTTATTTATTTTTATTATTTCTGTGTGCATGTATGTTTTTATTCACTATATTTTTATTTATTTATTATATTTTTTTTGTGTTTTATTTCTCCTTTTATTTTTTATGCTTTTTCTTTAGTCTCCATGTTGTTTGTGTAGTTTCTTTGATCAGCACACACACACACATCACATTTTATTTCATATACGATTTAGAAAATTAAATCATTTTTCAAAGATCATTTTTTTAAAAATGAAAAACTTATCTCCTATTTTCTTGAAATTTTATGTAAGTTGTGGTTGACTTCTCTAAAATTAGTTAATAGAAGGAAACTAATGATTTTGTCTCTCTATCTCATTTCTTTAACAAGGCTATTTCACATTTGATTTAAAATCTTCATCAAATTATAAATTGGATTTTGAAACTGAACTTTTTTCATCTCCCAATTTTTTTTTCTATCTCATAAGAATCTTTTGCAAGTTGTTGAATCCACTTCATTATTTTCTTAATCAAGCTATTCATTTTTGTCACTAGATTGGGTTTCTTTTAGTCTTTAAAATTTTAGAAAGGAAGCATGTTTGTAAAAAGAAAAAAGGCATTAAATGAGCTCAAAGCTAAAAAGATGTGTAATATTGCCAAAATAAAAGATACACAAAGTGTATTAAAAATCAAAAGATGTGACATGTCACCAAAATGAAAAGATACATAAAGTGTATTAAAAATCAAAAGATGCACAAAGTGTGACAAAAATAAATAAAGAGGCACAAAATGAGCCCACAATGAGTTAGCTTACCTTTCTTGTATCTCTTAAATCTTAGGAAAACCCCTATATCTATTGATATTTTTGATACTTGAGTTTAAAAATCATGACTTTTGATTCACCTTTTGTATTAATCTTTTATTATATATATCTCATGCAAGGAGTTTTAAAAAGATTACTGTTTCCTTCTCTAATTTATACCTTGATTTAAATATTGGCTTAAAAAGTTTCTGAGCCATTTAAGGAACTTGAGCTCTGATTAACAATTTTTGAATCTTTAACCTTTCTAGGTTATGCATTGTCAATACATACCTTACTAAGTTTTGTAATAAAATTAAGAGGTAACTTTCTCATTGCAAAAAAAATTTTAATACTTTAAACTGATTCTTCTAAAACATCACCTTCACCAGATCAGGGACCGTTTGATTTTTTAGTCTTTTTTTTTTGTTTTTCTATGCTCCTCTTCTTTTTGATAATGTCAAAGAGGGAAAATGTATTGTTGTATTTATGTTATATTTGAACATACTGTTCTTTTTGTGTTGTATTTATTTAGTTTTTTTTATTTATCGATTTGTTTTATTTTATTTATTTTGTTTTAAAATAAAAACTAAAAAGAAAGAAAATGGTATTTTCCCCTATTTTTAATTTTTTATCTTAGTGAGGGGGGTGATTAGGAGAAAATACTTTTAGTTTGACAATTCACTAGTAATGTTTACCATCATCAAAAAAGGGGAGATTGTTGCAACTCAAACTCACGAGTTTATGTTTTTGATGATAACAAATATTAAGGCTCACATTTTTATGCCTTCAAGTATTTTCATTCTATACTTGTTTGTGTGTATCCTAACACTTTAGGAACACCATGCACCATCCAACGAAGAATCAGAGCTCAAGATTGGGTATAATAGGTTAAGCTGTAAAGAGTATGTAATATTCACTGATGTAATTTTTGATTTCTTGAGTCAAGTCTTTTAAAGGAGTTTGTTAGCTTAGTGACCATGCAGACACACACACTCAAGGGAGTGAGATCTAGTCAAAACTAGAAGTTTAATTTTTGAACTAATCATATTGGATGATTTCTATCGTCCAGGATGATCCTTTATAATCTGTAAAAATAGTCGTCAATGATAATTTAGGCAAGGATTTAAGTTTTAAATTTTATTCTAATCGCCTTGGACAATCTAAATCATCCTAGATGATCAATAAAAATAATGCCTAAATTGATCTTGTAATTAAGGGACTAATTATGGTTAAATTATTCAATCAGATTATCCTAGATAATCTATATATCATACTGGATGATCTATTTAAATTTGTACTGATTGTCCTGGACTATCTTGAGATCGTCAAGTACTATCAGGTCAAATTTATCACATCATCCTGGACAATCCTACGTTCATACTATATGATTTGTGGCTACTGAATTGAGTTTTCAGAGTTTTTTGAAGCCCTCTATTTAAGCACATCGTGCTAGATGATCTGGTGATCATCCTTTATGATCTTTGCCAATAGAATTGAGTTTCTAGGGTTTTTAAAGCCCTCTATTTAAGCTTTTTCAAGGCACTTGGTAAGTGTCTTTGGCAGCCATTGAGACATCATTTTTTAGAGAAAACTTGAAGAGAGAGCCTTGAAGGGGGGAGAGGAAAGGGTGGAGTTTAAGAGAGGGAGAAGATCCTTCATGGGGGTTTCAAGGGAGTGTGGAGGGGATTTCAGATGTTGCTCCAGTAATCTTGCACCTTAGTACCATCAGATTCAAGATTTATCTTTAGGAAACTTTTAGGAAGAAGAAGATCTCTTTTATGTTAAAGTACTAGGTCCTCTGCCTTCACCATGAGGGTGAAAAAAGATTCCAGGTTCTCTGCATCACCAGGAGGGTGAAAAGGATTTCAGTTTCTCTGCTGCATCTAGGGAGGTGGAAGAGATTTTTTAAAATCTACTTCGCCTAGATGTGGGGGCTAAAGGAGAGTCACTAAAGGTTTAGTGTAATACCTGGAACGGGAGGTTCTGGGGAGTGGACGTAAGTCAGGTTGGACCGAACCACTATAAATTTGGTGTGTTCTTTTTTGATTTTTTTCGCACTTTACTTTTACTATGATTAATTATTTGGGTGAAATCTCTGATTTATCTTTTTATTATTGGTTTAATTCTTTTCCTTTGCAAAATATAAAAAGATTTTTCTTTTTGTTAAAGAAGTTTTTAAATATCCAATTCACCCCCACCCCCTCTTAGTTAGCCTTGGGAGTGGTTCTTTAGGGTTTACCCACACTCACGAACTTTCAAGGCCAACAATATGTCGATCAAGTAATAAAAGACATAGATGAGAGAGTGTCAATCCTATGAGAAAGTTTTCTGGTAAAATGCAAATGTTCAAATATTATCTACTCTAGCTATAATATTTATCCTATACAATGAAATTAGGTTTAGATTATGTCTCTATTAAAAATTAAAAGAGAAAAGATAAGGTAATAATTAATTAAATATTTTGGACTAATGATCATGAAGTTCCAGAGCTTTCCTAATTAGGCTTTTATATGTTTGTTATGAATTGGAGCATATACATCCTTAGTTTCCCATTAAGCTTGTAAAGAAGTGAAGGAAGATTTATGGTCCTCCTATAGTTATTATTTCTTTAATGACTCTAAAACATTAAACATCCTATATCTTGATATGCAAGAGTTCCATTCAATACTCCTAAATATTCTAATATTCCTCCATTGAGGCAATATATCACACTAGATTTTAAATATACCAATGGCCATTATATAAATTATATAAATTAAATTAATAATGGGAGATATTAAAAATAATCATTAATTCATTAAAGCATAAGAGTCTACATTAGTACTAACAATGGGTTCACACCAGTAGCCCTAAACAAGAGAATTTACCTTTTGCCCCCACAATAGGACAGAGAAGCCCTTACAAAATCTTTCCATCGACCCGACAAGGTAGAGAATCTTGAATCCTTTTTCACCCTCCTGGTGAAGGCAGAGAACTCAAATTCCTTTTACTCCCTTGTGGAGTAGGCAGAGAACCTGACAATCCTTTTACTCCCTCCTGGAGTAGGTAAAGAACCTGGATCTAATGCTGATGATCGTCTCCCCAGAGCCACCAAGGAACCAAGGACGAAGAAGGAAGAAGATGATTGAATCCTTACTTGGAGCAACCTTCATAAATCCCCTCATAAATTCCCCCTCACAAGATCCTCTCTCTCTCCCCAAAACTCTCCTTCTCCTTCTCTAAGCTCTCTTGGGTTAGAATAGTAGCAAAAGATTTGCTTAGCAGTAATTAAGAGAACTTAAATAGGAGCCTTTAAAAATAGCCCTAATTTTTAATTTGGCGGCAAAGATTATGTAGGAAAATTAAAATATCATCCTGTATGATTAGAATAAAATAGTCCTTTCAACTAATACAATCAACAATACTATGTATGATCAGTTCAAGTATTTGAACAAATCATCCCGTATGATATTTCGATCATCCAGTACGATGGCTGGTGATTAATCATCATCCCATGCAGCACATGATTCATCCGGTATGATGCCTGATGATTAATTATCATCCCATGTAGCAGACGGATCATCCCGTACGAAGTAGAGGTATCGTCTAGGATGATCAGTTGAAAAGTTATAGTTTTCATCATGTACGATGGGTGACGATTAATTATCATACCATGTAGTGCTCAGATCGAACAGTACGATTGTCTTCGATCATCATGTACAATTTGATTGATCAATTTAATTATAATCAATCCCTGAATTAATGGATTATTTTAGACGTGATTGTCATGAATCGTTAAAGATAATATGGATAGTCCTGTATAATAAGAACAAATTTAAAATCATGAAATCATGCCTAAATTATTATTGGCGGCTATTTGTTTTAATCAGTACTGATCATCTTGTATGATATAAATCATCCAGGATGATGAGTTAAGCAAACTTAATAATCAGGGACGTCCTAATTAGGGTTTCTATTTTTAACTCATCAATTAGGATGATTTAGAATCGTCTTGTACGATATGATCAAAAAATAGAAAACTCTCTAACTCAACAAATTTCTCCTCCTGAGAGTGTGTGTGCAAGATTACTTAACTACAGGATCCATCATAGTATATTTGACTCAAGAAAAGGTAAAAGATGCATTAGAATAGAAATTATAGACTAACTCAATTCTAGTCTACCTGATCTTAAGCTGATTGACGTTCAAAGTGAACTTGTGGACCTAAAAGGTTAGTGAGCAGGGCAAATAAAATAGATATGCAAGAATAGTAGTAGTAAAGAAATAATAATATTTGTTATCATTAAAATCACTATACTTGGGCTCAGATTTATAATAATCTCCCCCTTTTTAATGATGGCAAACATTGCTGTAAAACATTTCAAGGCCAAGAAATTTTTTTATTCTTTATTATTATTATTATTATTATTATTTAAATGAGACATTAAAAAAATAGAACAAAAATAGAATAAAATAAATTTTACTAAAACATAAGCAAATGACATATTAAGCAACAAACTAAGCAATCAACATACTACTCCCCCTTTTGACATCACAAAAAGGAGGAAGAAAGAAAAACACTAAAATAGAGTATAAGTATAGAAACAAAGTCTAGTACACACACAAAAACAAAAAAACACTGTCAAACTAGAAAGAAGAACTCTGATTAGGTGGAGGTGGAGGTGGTGGTGGCTGAAAGTATCGGGAAGAGAGGCAAGCTGCTTGCCAATTGATTTTTTTTTTATTGAATCGATCAATCTCAAGTAAAGGATAAATTTCTCTTAAGTTTTAGATTTAAAAATCAATAAGAATGAAATGACATGCTGAAATCCAAAAAAAGTTAGAAAATCAATTTTGTAAACCCTACCTCGTACACCTTATAGGTTAAGATTCCTTTTAAACAAAAAATCTATTCATAAATAAGAAATTAGATAAGAAAAGTGATCGTTTAAAACTTCATTCTAGAAAAATATCTGATAAAATAGTATTGCAAAGTAAAGAATCAGGAATCATGATTTCAATCTCAAGTACTTACAGATATTAAGTGGCACATGGATTCTTCTAAGATTTTTAAAGATTTGAAAGAGAAGGAAGCTTATTTCTTTGTGGACTCATTTTGTGCCTATTTTTCAGTTATTTGGTGCACTTTATGCATCTTTTGATTTTTATACACTTTATATATCCTACAATTAATTGTTGAAGTGCATCTTTTCAGTGTTGGCTCATTTTGTACCTCTTTTCATTTCTTTTACGAGCTTTCTTCCTTTCATAACATCTAAAGACTCTAAGTTATGAGATTATTTTCCTGATATAAGAGAAGAAAAACTCTCTCTAATATAAGAAAGAGTAAATCACAAAATAGAATCATACTCATATGATAAATGCAACCACCTGATTAAGAAAATATGAAAGTGATTCAATGATTTGGAACACTATTCATATGAGATAGATTACTGCAGAAAAATAAAATAGATCTCTATTTCAAAGTCCAACATTTTAATTTTGAAACAAATTTTGATTCAAAAAGAAAAGATATACCATTAAAGGAGTTAGAGGAAGAGATACAATCATCAATTTTTCTTCCTTTAACTATTTTAGAGGAGTCAATCCCTACTTATAAGCTTCAAAGTAAGAATAAGGCAAAAATCTCATTTAAATAGCAAGTTCATCAGCAGAAGTGAGCAGTGATCTAATTCTGAAAATACTGAAGAAAAAACATCAAGAAATTAAAAACATAAAATAAAAATACAAAAAAAGAAATAAATAAATAAATCAAACAAAACACTAAGAGCAAAAACCTAAACATAAAGCATCATTTTCAAGCATGAATATCTATCACACCTAATCTTATTCTTAAGGTGCTAAAGGTTTCAAAGGTCAGTGGTTTTGTGAAGATATCTGCTAGTTGGTTTTTAATGGCAACATGGTGTAGCGCTATGTCTCCTTTGGTAACATAATCTCTAATGAAGTGGTATCTGATGTCGATGTGTTTGGTCCTGGAGTGTTGGATTAGATTCTTTGACATGCAGATAGCACTAGTGTTATCACATAGGACTGGAATTGTGCCAACAGGAAGACCTAAATCTATAATTTATTGCTTCAATCGATGAACCTGGGCCACACAACTTCCTAAAGCTATGTACTCAGCTTCTGGATAGGGCAACTGAGTTCTATTTTCTATTGGACCAGGAGACTAAGGATTGTCCTATGAATTAACATGTCCCAGAAGTGTTTTTTCTATCAACTCAACATCCTACAAAATCTGAATCAGAATATCTTATAATTTTAAAAGAGATGCTATTCCTAGGATACCAAATTTCTAAGTTTTGGGTCCCTAAGAGATATCTAAGGATTCTCTTAATAGCATTTAGGTGGGACTCCTTTGGATCAGCCTGAAATCTAACATAGAGATAAATACTAAACACAATATCTGGTCTGCTAGCAGTCAAGTAAAGAAGTGATCCAATTATTTCTCTATATTTCTTTTGATCAACAAATTTTTCATTTAAATCCTTATCTAACTGAATAGTGGTACTCATGGGAGTATTAATCGGCTTTAGTTTAACCATCTTATACTTCTTAAGTATATCCTTAATATATTTTAACTAATTAAGGAAAGTTCCATCATCCTTTTGTCTTATACTAAATCCAAGAAAGTAAGTCAGTTCTTCCATCATAGTCATTTCAAACTACTTACTCGTTATTTTTGAAAATTTATCACACAATTTTTCATAAGAAGATCCAAATAGAATATCATCAATATAGATTTGGACAATAAATAATTCATCTCCTACCATCTCCTACCGTTTTTAGAAATAGGTTATTTTTTACACTACCCTTAACAAATGTTCTTTCTAACATGAATGTGTTAAGTCTTTCAAACCATGCCCTAGGTGCTTGTTTTAGACCATACAAAGCCTTTTTTAATTTGAACACATGATTAAGAAATTATGAATTTTCAAAGTCTAGAGGTTGTTTAACATACACATCTTCTTTTATCACCCCATTCAAAAAAGCACACTTAACATCTATTTGAAATAGTTTCACTCTCTTAAAAAAAGCGAAGGCTAGCAGCACCCTAATTGCTTTTATATTTTAATCTATCTACAAGTAAAATATTTTCAATGTTAAAATTTTTTGAATTACCAATTATACCTGAGGCCACCACTCACCTGGTGGTGTTATCTCCAAGGGTTACCTTGCCTCCTGCCTTGGCCTCTGGCAAAATGAATTAATTTACATCTCCAATCATATGCCTTGAACATCCGCTATCGAGGTATCACATGCTCTCAAGAGGCCTTTTGTAAGAGCACACCTACAAAATCATCAGATGTTAGATTTTAGAACCCAAACAGGTTTGGATCCCATCTTATGAAAAGAGGAGTGAGATGTATGCATGCTATACTGTGAATTTTGTAATTTTGGTCATCACACCAAATGAGTTCTATGGTGAATGGTGCAAGTGTGAGAGATATATCTTAGCATTCCACAAAAGAAACATCTAACACCAGAAAAAGAGTTTACTAATCTATTTGGGTCATACTACCTCTTCTAAGGTTTGAATGATGTATGCTTTGTTGATTATTTATGAAACTCTTCCAGTGCAGGTTATTTTTTATTTTCCTTGAAGGTAGTTAATTCATCTTCAAAAAACTTATTTGTACTTTTAGGAAATAATTTTTTATTTTCAATACATGCTCCCAACTATCTAAATCAGCTGCAAGAGTATCTAAGTACTTATTTTCTTTTTTTGATTCAACATATAATTTTTTTAAGGAGTCATTATCAGTAGTTAAATCAAGATGATTTTTGTTCAGGGAATCAAATTCATCTAGTAAAGCCATGTGATTGATATCTAGAGTGGAATGATCGTTCCTTAGAATTTCATGCTCTTTCTGCTAATTTAAAAATTTAACCTTGAGGCTAGCATGTGCTTTCTTGATCTTCCTATATGAAGAATAAATTCTTTCTGAAACTTCTAGTAATTGATCATATGTAAGCTCACATACCTCTTCTTGATCAGAGTGATTAAGATGAACATCATCCATTAACCACAGGTTTATTACCTCCTCTTCTGCTTCAGTTTCAAAGGAGACTGATGTTAAGTCCTCCTAGAAAGCCTTTTGGATCATTTTCTTGTCCTTCTTAAACTTTGGTTTTTCTTCACCCTTCTCCTTACTTCGGTGAGCTTTCAGAGTTGGGCACTCAGACTTCATATGCCATGGCTTCCTATATTAAAAACTTTAAAATTTTTATTTTTTTTACCTTTATTTCATTTTTGATAATACTTTTGCTTTTTTCTCAAGAAGCTTTTGAATTGTCTAGTTATTAAAGCAATATCATCATCTTCAGAACCAAAAACATCAGTGTCAGAATCATTAGCCTTCAAGGCTACAGTTTTCTCCTACCTTCATTCACCTACATCAAGCTGCCTTTGGTTCACTCCTTGCTCATAAGAAATTAGTGATCCAAATAAGTTATCAATTGAATAAATATTTAAATCCTAAGATTTTGTAATGGCAGTAATTTTTGTATCAAAGGAAGAAGTTAAATATCTCAGAATCTTGTTCACTTTTTCGTAGTTTGTGAGTTCTCTTCATATGGCATGCATTGATGTAACAATTTGTGTAAACCTAATATACATTTCAGAAATTGGTTCACTAGGTTTCATGCAAAAGAGTTCATAGTTATGAAGTAAAATATTCATTCTACATTATTTAACTTCAGTTATTCCTTCATACGTTTGTATAATCTTTCCCAAATTTCTTTTCCAGTAGAACACGTAGAGACACGCATATAATCTTCAAATTTTTAAGGAACAGAAAAATATTTTAAACATTTAGCATTCAGTTGTGCTAGATATCTAACATCAGTTGTCCATTCAATAAAATAAATTTCAATTTAAACACCATTTATAAGATGAAAAGGTGTAGAATATCCATCCTTAACTAACATCCACATGCGATAATCAATTGATTATAAAAAGGTGGACATGTGAGTTTTCTAGAAATTAAAAGGAATATTATCAAATAGAGGTGATCGAGTAATTGAATAACCTTCTTTGATGTTGCGATTACCAAAGTTAGCCATTGATCTAAATCCAAAAGTTTTCTAAAACTTAATTTATGAATCCTGCTCTTATACCACTTAAAAGTTTGTGGGGGTTGTCAAATCCTGTAGAACTAGCCCAAGGCTAACCAAGAGGGGGGGTAAATTAGTATTTTTAAAAAATGCTTAAAAAAAGGAAAATCATTTTTTATCTTTTTAAATATTTTAAAACTAAACAATCTTAAGTAGAAGCAGATACCAAAATTAGAGGTTTCAACCATAGAATAAGTCATAGAAAAATGTGAAAATAAAATACAAAAATAGTAATAAGAAAGAAAACACTGAACTTTATAGTGGTTCAATCAAATTTGACCTACGTCCACTCCCCAGAACCTCCCGTTCTAGGTATTGCACTAATTAGTTAGTGTCTCTCCATTTTTCCCTACAGCAAGGGGGAGAAGTCCTTACAAAATCTTTCCACTGATCCAGTGAGGCAGAGACCTTGAATCCTTTTTCACCCTCCTAGTGAAGGTAGAGAACTCAAAATCCTTTTATTTCATCCTAGAGGATAGAGAACCTGATAATCCTTTTACTCCCTCATGGAGTAGGCAGAGAACCTAGATCTGATGCTGATGATTGTCTCCCTAGAGCCACCAAGGAACCAAGGATGAAGAAGGAAGAAGATGATTGAATCCTTGCTTAGAGCAACCTTTATGAATCGCCTCATAAATCCCCCCTCACAAGATCCTCTCTAACTTTCTCCTAAACTCTCCTTCTCCTTCTCTAAGCTCTCTTGGGTTAGAACAGCAGCAAAATATTTGCTTAGCAGCAATTAAGAGAACTTAAATAGGAGGAATTAAAAATAGCCCTAATTTTCAATTTGGCGGCAAAGATCGTCTAGGACAATTAAAATATCATCTTGTATGATTAGCATCTTGTATGATTAGTACAAAATAATCCTTTCAACCAGTACAATTAACATTACTATGTATGATCAATTCAAGTATTCAAACAAATCATTACGTATGATCTTTTGATCATCCTGGATGATTAGTTCATGAGTGGCTATTGATCATCCAATACGATGGCCGACAATTAATTATCATCACATGCAACACATGGTTCATCGAGTACGATGCCTAATGATTAATTATCATCCCAAGCAATAGATTGGTCATCTCGTATGAAGTAGAGGTATTGTTCAAGATAATTAGTTAAAAAAGTTATAGTTTTCATCCTGTACGATGGGTGACGATTAATTATCATACTATGTAGTGCTCAGATCGTATAGTACGATTATCTCCAATCATCCTATATAATTTGAATGATTAATTTAATTCTAATTAATCCCCTAATCAAGGGATTATTTTAGGCATGATTGTCATGAATTATCTAGGATGATATAGATTATCCTGTATGATAAGAACATATTTTGAATTATGAAATCTTGCCTAAATTGTGATTGGGGACTATTTATTTCAATCAAAACTGATCGTCCTCTATGATATAAATCATCCAGGATGATTAGTTAAGCTAACTTAATAATTAGGGATACCCTAATTAGGGTTTCTATTTTTAATTGATTATCCGAGATGATTTAGAATAGTCCTATATGATATGATTAAAAAATAAAAACTCTCTAACTCACCAAATTTGTCCCCCTGAGGGTGTGTGTGCAAGGTTACTTAGCTTCAGGATCCATCACATTACATTTGACTCAAGAAAATGTAAAAGATGCATTGGAATATAAATTATAGGCTGACTCAATTCTAGTCTACCTAATGTTAAGGTGATTGACATTCTAAATAAACCTGTGGACCTGAAAGGTTAGTGAGCAGGGCAAAATAAAATAGATATGCAAGAATAGCACTAGTAAAGAAATAGTAATATTTGTTATCATCAAAATCACTATACTTGGGCCCATATTTGCAATAGGACTTAAAATATAATATCACAAAATTTATTAATTGAATAAAAGAAAAAGTATAAGAGTAAAAGTGAAAATAAAAATCACCCGTATAGTAAAAGTTCACTCTCCACACTCCTTCCTTACTCTAAAAGTCTACTTGCTCACAAAATGATAGGCCAATGATCTCTAATTACTATATCTTTCTCTCCCTTCGACTCCCTCAAACTTAACTGTATGGGGGCGCTACACAAGAAATTAGAAATCATTAAAAATGATTAGACCCCTCTAAAATGGCAGTACCCTCTAATATAAATACTAAAAAACTAATTATATTAAGTACATAAAAGGAATCAAACACAGTAATACTAGACATGGTGGCGATGCGGCGTTACAATAGTGCTTAAGCATCGCTAAGTAGGCTCCATTATGGATTTAGACTGACCCGGTTGTTGATCTTTATTTTCATTCGAGTGCCCTTGAGGGCCTTTAATTAATTTAATCAACCCCCGTCGAGTCCAATTCGAGCTCGAATTAGCTTGAATTGAGTCAAAGTAGACTCGACCGTATCCGATTGAGCCCGATTAGTTTGCCTTAGGCCCGTCGAGATTAATTTGATTCGAGTGTTCATTTTATTTAAATTTAACTGGGTTAATTTGAGTAAATCAAATTGAATCCCAAATTGACCCAAATCGGATCTGACTGTAGGCTTGATTTTAATCTAATATGCTTAATTTAATTTACTTATTTATTTATTTATTTTTTCATTCTCATGAGCTTAAATTTATTCCTAAATCAAGCAATCAAATGGATGGCTAATTAAATCACCTTAATTCCCTCCTAATTAATCTTAGGATGAATCCTATCCGTAGATATAGGGCCTTAATCATTTAAATACTCTTTTAGGGCTTCATGAAGGGGGCTGGCTTCTTTTTCTTTTTCCTAGCCGCTCTCAACCCTAATTTTCTTAGTGTGAGAGCTCTTCCAACATCTCCACATCTTCCTCCACTCAAATTCGTTGGTAAAATCTTGCCGGCCGCGACATCTCCGGCGACCCGAGTCATTCCCCTTCCAAAGCTTCTACCATCCGATCCAAGGTGAATTGGAGTTCAACTTCAACTAGAGGAATATACGAGGACAATCTACAAGCTCAGATATTTCAAAATCTAGAAGATCTAACGGTAAGATTTTATCAAAACTTTAGATCTAGGTCACCACACTTAGATCCGTATATCTTTCTAATAAGCGCTTTTCAGAGCTTTTAAATACCTCCCCATGACTTTTATTCATATTCTTAATCTACATTTAAAATTTCATCAAAATCAATAAAGCCATTCTTGAGAATGAAACCCTTATTTTTTAATTTTAGGGTTATAGAATTCGGCGTACATGAATAGCATGAGTCGTTGATTTTCTCTTTCTTTTTTTATATAAATATTTTATTAAAATTAAATACATTTTTTTTTATAAAATACGTTTAAATAATTTAATAATTATTTTAAATACATTAATTTAAAATTATATCTATTTTATGACGTATTTATTATTATTTAAAATAGTTTTAATTACTTAAAATCTAAACACTTAGTTAATACTAATAATTATTAAATACTTTTAAAATGATATTATTAAATATTTCTATATCTATTTTATTTTAAAATAAATAAATAAACAAATAAAAAATAAGAAAAATTTTATTATTACTTTTCAATGATTTAATTTTTAAAATTATGTTAAAATATATTATTTTAAGTAATTCTTAATTAGTTAATTGTTTAAATATCTTAATATTTAATCAAAAATTAATTAATTACTTTCTAAAATTAAAAAAAATATTTTTTATTAATTATTATGAAATATCAGAAAAATTATTATTATTTTTATTATTTAATTCGAATTAATAATTACTTTCCTTTTTTAAATTATTCTAATTGATTAATTACCTAAATTACTTAATTAGGTATTAATTAATTTAAACTTTAAATACTTGCTAAATTTATAAAAATTATTTTCTTATTAAATTATTTTGAAATCAGAAAAATTATTATTATTTTTATCATTTAATTCGAATTCATAATTACTTTCCTTTTTTAAATTATTCTAATTGATTAATTACCTATATTACTTAATTAGTCATTAATTAATTCAAAATTTAAATACTTTCTAAATTTATAAAAATTATTTTCTTATTAAATTATTTTGAAATCAGAAAAATTATTTTTTTTTATTATTTAATTTGAATTAATAATTACTTTTCTTTTTGAAATTATTCTAATTGATTAATTACCTATATTACTTAATTAGACATTAATTAATTCAAAATTTAAATACTTTCTAAATTTATAAAAATTATTTTCTTATTAAATTATTTTAAAATCAGAAAAATTATTATTATTTTTATTATTTAATTCGAATTAATAATTACTTTCTTTTTTAAATTATTCTAATTGATTAATTACCTATATTACTTAATTAGTCATTACTTAATTTAAACTTTAAATACTTTCTAAATTTATAAAAATTATTTTTTTTATTGAATAATTCTAAAATAAGAAAATTATTATTATTATTTTAATTTTTTTTTATTATTTAATTTCGAATTATTAATGATTTTTCCTATTTTTTTTAAATTATTTTAGTTTATTAATTACTTAAATTACTTAGTTTATAATTAATTGATTTAAAATTTAATTATTTTTAAATTTATAAATAATAATTTTACTAAATTATTTTCAAAATCAGATTATTTTTTTTTATAAATTTATTTACTTTTTTTATTTTTAATAAATATTTTCTATTTTAAATACTTTCCTTAATTATTAATTACTTAATTTACTTAATTAATAATTAATTGATTTAAAATTTAATTATTTTCCAAATTTGTAAAGAATCTCTTATTCTAATTATGTTAACATATCAGAGATTTTATTTATTTATTTGTTTATTTACTCTTTTAAATTTAATAAATATACCTTATTTTAAATACTTTCCTTAATTACTTAAATTATTTAATTAATAATTAATTAATTTAAAATTTAAATATTTTTCAAATTTATAATAAATAATTTTATTAAATAATTTTCAAAATTAGATAATTATTTTTTTTATTTATTTTTTTTTATTAATAAATATTTTTTCCATTTTAGATTATTATAATTAATTAAATACTTAGATTATTTAATTAATAATTAACTAATTTAAAATACATTTATTTTTCAAAACTTATGAAAATTATTTTTATTAAATTACTTTAAATTCCAGAAACTTTAATACTTAATTTAATTTAATTTGATAATTATTTTTAAATATTAATTATTTTGAAATTATTTAAAAATTCTTTTTAATACATTAAACTTCAAAAATTCATAACTAATTCATTTTAAATCAATCAGATTTTTATGTATAATACCTTAAATATTTCAGAAAAATATGAACTTTTATTTAAAATTATTTTCTGGATTCAATTCTGTATTGTTTGGATTATTTTCTGTGCTACCTAATTACTTAATTATTTGATTATTATTTAATTACTTTAAAATTAAAAATTAATTTTAAATATGAAAATATTTTGAAACCCCTTGGTGGTGGCAAGTGGATCTCCTAGGGATATAACATGAAATCATTTTCAAACTATCTTATTTTAAAAATTATATATTTGTGTACTTAATACGTATATGTATTTTAAACATTTTTAAAACTACATATATTATTAAATCCTTAATCTTGGGAGATCCACTTGGTGAAATCTTAAACCTAGGTTATGTATGTGAAGAGCAATTCATGTGGGACAAGGATTAGTGGGTGATTGTGTCCCAATCATTCACTAATCACTTCATTAGGTTTCTTTACTTAGTATTTTCGTAGTCCTTACATGTGTAGGTTGCACAAGCACTTAGCCTAGGCTCTCTTAGATCTAAGGACTTGATTGGTGTGTTTATATTTGCTGCATTTACCCTCTTTATGTTATGCCTAAGGGTTAGCTAACTCACTTTATTCCTGCTTAGTATAGTGACACACTAAGGACAATAATTAAGGATTGTCTAGCGAACTTAGAATATTTCTAGGAGCTAGGATAGATCCCGGATTGCTATAAAACTTTAAACACTAGTGCTTAGTGACATCTGAAACCCCCTAGAATTTTCTAAGAATTTTCTGGACTCTTTAAAACACTTAATTGGCAAACCCTAATTTCTCGTTAATTAAGCCTTAGAAACTTCAAAAAAATATAATAAATCCATTTTAAATCAGAAAAATACCCATATTACCTCAAACTCTCCAGAATTCAGTCCCTAACCTTAGATAATTAGGGCTCCCCTTAATTGGACCTTAATCTGGACTTTAATTCAACCTTAATCAAAAATAACCTTTTTGTCTTAATTAAATCATTAAAAATTATTAAAAATCCTAAAGTTTCTCCAAACACTCGGGAACACCTTCTTAGGTCATTTTTGACCTTTGGGGGTGATTTCAATCAGTTTGGAGCTGATTTGGGCCAAAACCCCCAAAGTACCCCTAATTAGGCAATTCCGATAATTCATTTAATTGCCCCAACTTCTAAAAATCATAACTAATTACAGAAAACTCCAAAATAGGCAAACTAAAAGGCACCTAACTCTAATTAAGGTCTAGTTTTTTTAAAAAATATTAGGTGTCCAGAAATCAACCTAAAATAAAAAGTCAACTCTTTGGTCAACCGTAGCCTATAGTCTAGGGCCCGAAACTTCTAAAATTCATAACTTTGCGTAGGAAACTCCAAATCCAGCAAACTCAAAGGCCCTCAACTCACATTAGGGTCTAGTATTTATTAAAAATATTAAAATTCTAGAAATCAACTTAAATAAAAAAGTCAACAATCCGGTCAAACTTAGTTCAAAACGAGACCAAAATATCAGAAATTCATAACTTTGGATAGAAGAATCCAAATCAGGCATACTAACTGTCTAACTGATCAGGTTAAGGCCTAGTATTTTATAGAAATATTAGCTGGTCATAAATACCCTTTAATCAAAAAGTTAATTTTGGACCCCCTTTTGCTTAGTGTATAGGTGGACCCCGAACCCCCTAAAACTCAATAATGCAATTTAAACTTTAAATATTATTACCCTAAGCATTAAAACTGACCTACATACCAAATTAAATAAAATGGATCTTAATTCGCTAATATTTATACTTTAATTAAAATTTCCTTTTAGACCTACGACCAACCTAGAAAGTAGGCAATTGTAACTAACTACCCAGCTTAGGATCTACCTCAGCTACACAGCTTTTCACACACTTCTAGATGGTTTGTTAGGGCACCACTTCTAGACCTAGGCTAGGCCGGTGTTTACCTTTCTGTTGTGTGCCGAGATTTCTGAGATTTCACTGTATGTTGTAATTGAGATGATGCTGGTGTGTTTGTTTACTTTTACTGCACTCTGGGAATTGATGTGATTGCACGATAGACTACCCATAGGTTAGGATCGATCTTGATACTAATGATACTTTCTGCAGGTGGCCATGCTCATGCCATGCTAAAATAAATGAGGGCTAATTAAAATCATCATTATAAATTACTACAGGTGCTCCAGAGCTTGCTTAGCCCTCAAATAATTAAGAGCATGGCCAAGTGTGGCTGTGATGAGTACTTTTATTTTTATATAAATTGCTTGGGATAATATAAACTGCTTGGGATGATTTTTATTAGGATAACCTTGCAGGAGAGTCTAGATTTACTTCTTCATTTAATGTAACTATTTGTAATATTGGTTGAGAGTTGTGAAAGTCTATTTTGAGTGGGGATGCTGAAACCCAAAGGTTGGATGCCCAAAGAGAAAAGGACACCCAATATGAGGATAGTCCTTTTCCATTTGGGAATCCAAATTTGGATTATTCTACTACCCGAGGAGTCCAAGGAAGTTGAGGTCCAAGGAGTCCGAGGAAGATCAGATCCAAGGAGTCTAAGAAAGAGAAGATCAAGAAGATGAAGACCAAGTGTATCCCACTCAAAATAACTTGCGTCAGTCTTAGGATTAGAAATCTGGGTTGTTGGCAGTGGTGCCCGGCCACTTTAATTTTCTGCAGACCCTGAGTTGTAATTAAGGGCAGTTGGCCTATGGACATTTAATTGATTTGTTTAATTATGTATTATGCTTGATTTGATGATGATTGCATATAGGTTGTATGCTTTTCATAGTTTATTGGCGATCTGCATGCCGCTTTTGTTTTAGCCTGGATTTTGTTAGGCTTTCTAAGGACCAAAACCTTTTCTACTCGCAACTAATATTTAAAATTGTAAGTTTTAAGTAATTTAGAAACTTAACGACCTAGAGAATTACCGGAATCGTCCGGGGTCGCATGCATATTAATGCATTTCTCTTTCCTTCTATAAGACACTTCCCCGCCTGCGGGTAGAGTCCAGATAATCTGACCTATGAGGATGAGGTGCCGGACCTGGGGAAGCACAGTCTAATTCTAAAAATTATTTTATAAGCCTTTTTAAAGTTCTGTGCATACCTGATTTGGATACTTTAACCAACATGCATTGCATTAGAAATCAACTAAATTAAAATTTTAATTGCATTAGTCATAGGAGCATTCACCCGACATCAGTCCGGGGCCAATTAGGAAATCCTCTAGATGTCAGCCCTATTTTCGAGAACTATAACCCACCTATCCATCTTTTATAAATGACTGGACAGCATGGTTTTAAAGCGATTAGGTGGTTAGCTGGCTCCCCCTTCCAGGCCGGGGTTAGTCCAGGTTTTGCATTGCATTAGTTAGGACACGGGTGTTAGTGTTGCGTAGAACACTAAACCCATTAGATTTAGGATTCAAGGCTACTATTGTTTCGTAGTACGCCTCATGAGTAGGTAGGTCTTCTGTCTTCCAGAGACCCTAAACCCTACATATCTGCGTCACACGGATGACGCCACCTCCATCCTTCCCTCCTGCATATTTCGAGTGCATGATTTATTTATTTTTCTCCAGTTTCTTCTCACTACCTTAGTCCCTCCGGATGCTGATGTGAGCTGTCCATGTTGACTAAGCCTAGTTGAACCTCTCTTTCCCTTCGAGTAGGACTTCCTAGTCTTCCCCCTATGTGCCAATCCCAATTCAGAAAGTATAATATAGAATCCTTAATCGAGAGTATTCTCAGGCTCCGGCTTGAGATGTAATTAACCACGGGGGCTTGCGCCCATGGAAAACTGAATCCCACTCTCAAATAAACCCAATTCGAGCTAATGTATCGGGTGGGGGAAACCCGTTACGATCAGATCATATATATTATTACCCATTGAGGTGTGCTGGTGAGAGCTGCTATCCTCAATGGTTAATCATATGTGTGATCGAATCTACCCTTCCATTGGCCAGATACTGTCTACCCTCGCGGGGCGATGGTGTTTGTGTCCTTTTGGAGGTCCACAGGTTTCTGGCGACCACGATGGGACAGGTTTCTCTCTCCATCTTTGGATTCTATATTATTCTTTCTTGTGTGTACTCCGGGATTAGTACTCCTTAGATTAGGTCCGTCCCACTCTTAGTTAGGGTCCTTCCTTAGTTAGGATCGTTCTTCTTTTTCTTAGTTAGGGTTCCCTCCTAGCTAGGTTTCTTTCTCTCTGTTCTTCTTAGTTAGGGTTTCCCCCTAGCTAAGCTTCCCTCCTTCGGACCTTCTAGGTCATTCTGTCCCCTATCCATCATTCCTCTTCTCTTAACTTCTTACTAATCATTTCAAATTTCTTTTCTTCTTCTTGGCAGATAGTGCCATGGCTTCCTCCGTGCCTTCCATTACTTTCAGTTTTGGTTCTAACGCGCGGGTGACACTTCCTGAGTCCCTGCTAGCCAGTCCTCCTGCTGGAGGAATCACTTTTGGTTCCTTCACTGACTCGGCCTTCGTCACTCTTGGCGGGCCGACCCTTGCTGAGGCTGCTGCATACTCTCCTCCCCAGAGGAGAGCTCGCGCAGCCATGCGACCTTTTGGACGTCCAGTTGCTTGGCGGACAGCCCGGGCACCTGCTCGTCCTACTCCTGTTCGTGTGCAGCCGGCACACCTTGTGGTTAGGCAGCCAGTGCCTAGACCACTCCCAGTTCAGCCCACTCGTCCAGCAGTTAAGCGACCAGTGCCTACCGCACCTGTTGTTCAGACTGCCCCGGCCCCTCAGCGCCGGCAGGCAGTAGTTACCCCTGTTGTTACTCCGGTAGAGGTAGCTCGTGTTCGGGTTCCCCCTCCTTCTTCCTCCAGGAAGAGGGGTGCCCATACCGAGGCTCCTTCGCCTTCCTCCCGTAGGGTTTCAGCTTTCGCTCGACTGTCTCACCCAGAGACCCTCGTGCAGACCTCGACACTTCCTGTACTTCCTGTTCCCCCTGCCACTCAGGTAGTGGGTTCAAATGTTGCTTCGTCTTCCGCCTCCGGCCTTGGGAGAAGGGCCCAGAGGAATAGAAATCGTAGACTTCGGTTGGCTGCATCCGAGGAAGATAGACAGCGGATGGCAGATTCGTTGGCTCACTAGGAGCCAGTTCAGAGGAGAGTGGTCCCTAGGCAGCGGGCACCACGACCAGTTGTAGTTTCCCCTGCCCCGGACGTTACAATTACCCCTGAGATAGCAGCGGTTCAGGGAGGACGCTTCTCTCCACTGACACACAGTGGTGATGAGGAGGACGTTGCTCGCATTGCGGCGGCCCCTCCTGTCACTACTACTTTACCATGTGCTAGGGTCCCCGGGGATGATGCTGCTCGAACCCTCTCTCGGAGGATTCGGAGCATTATCCGCTTAGCACGGAGTCGAGGCCCTGTCAGTCGGGAGAGGTTACTCCACCAGATTTCTCAGGCGTCCGTTCAGTTGCAGATACAGACTGCTAGGTAGAGGTACAGGTGGCAGAGAGGACAGCCACCCAGGCAGCTGTTAGTTCAGTTCCGTTGGCGAGACCACAGATAGTTACTCTAGTTGTTGGATGACGCCCACGTCGTCATGGACAGAGGCAGCAGTTGGAGCCTCCCAGACCCCAGCTCCCTTCAGTTGTAGTAGCCCCGCAGCAGTCAGTTGCCCCTACTGGGTCCCGTCGCAGTAGATGGGTGTGGAGACGACGACAGGCAGAGTGCCCTGTCGATGCAGTACAGCCAGTTCAGGCAGTTGAGCAGTTAAAGGCAGTTGTTCCTTCCAGATCAGAGGCAGTTCCGATGGTCTGTGATGCAGCGACGGACGATGATGTTACAGTTTCTCCTAGTGGTTCACTGGTTCGGGCAGAGCCAGCCCTTAGCCCTTACGAGACTTCTTCCCCTTTTAGTCCGTATGTGAAGGACTTTCATC
Source organism: Dendrobium chrysotoxum (assembly GCA_019925795.1). Classification (NCBI taxonomy): domain Eukaryota; kingdom Viridiplantae; phylum Streptophyta; class Magnoliopsida; order Asparagales; family Orchidaceae; genus Dendrobium; species Dendrobium chrysotoxum. The sequence continues at coordinate 25,181,107 of CM034303.1, forward strand.
AGACCCTCTACGAGGATGATGCACTTGAGGATGACTTACTCGAGGAGGAGTCAGATGGAGATATACCAGTGCACAGAGTATGTTTGGTTACTAGACGTGGCCACTCAAATGAGCAGATAGAGGCAAATGATGGTGATGAGCAGGGAGAAGCTGAGGTAGGAGGATCTCCCCGGTCAGTTGAAACAGATGCCACAGTGCTACAGTTACAGACTCAGATGGCAGAGATGGCCAGGGCCATGGCAGCGATGACAGCTCAGTTGACAGCTTTGGGGGAGATGCCCCAGATGTCGGGCGTAGGCACTCCTACTACGTCCAGGGACGAGCCAGCAGCACCACCTGTAGTAGCACCAGGTCCTGTAGGAGTAGACAGGGCCCAGAGAGTAGTTCCAGTGGCACCTACAGTAGTTGCTTTTACTACCTCAGTCCAGAGTCACTCAGTTCAGTTGTCAGCCGGACAGATTCAGGATCTGATTGCCCAGAAGGTCGAGCAGGCCATTTCCTCTAGGAAGTCTGGAGAGGTAGTTAGCAGGGGGCGTCCTTACCCAGTAGGGTATGAGCACGAGCCCTACCCCCTAGTTTTGTCCCTCCTAGGTTCAGAGTCTTTGATGGGTTTGGGAACCCAAGGCAGCACGTGGCCCAGTACCGAGCCATCTGTTGCAACATAGGAGGGAACGATGCACTAATGTTGAGACTTTTTGTCAGCAGTTTAGTTGGGGTGGCCTTTGCCTGGTACACCGATCTCCCCAACGATTCAGTACGCACCTTTGCAGAGTTAGAATAGTTGTTCGTGCAGAGGTTTGTCAGTGCAGAGCACTGAGTTACAGTTGGAGAGCTAGTTGTGACTAGACAGCGGCCCTGAGAGCCTCTCCCAGAATACATAGTCAGATGGAGGAACCTCAGCCTACAGTGTGAGCCCCAGTTACAGGAGCAGCATGCAGTAAAAATTTTGTTGAAAAACATAGATGGTCCGATAGCACCTTATCTGAAGGGTTTCAGCATTAGAACCTTTCAGAAGTTGTTGACAAAGGTGATCAGTTTGCAGGACAGCATACCCGATGCAGTCCCTCCTAAGGTTGAGAGTCAACCTTCACGTAGACCTCAGTGGCAGGAGTCATCAGGAGCACCTCCACCTAGGAGAGGGGAGGTACATAGTACTTATGGACCATCAGATAAGGGCAAGAAGCCCTTAGTCAGTTCAGCACCACCTCAGCAGTCTCACACACCGGGCCAGTCAGCAGTGCAGTCTGACCCTCCCGTAGGACCCCAGAGAGTCAGCAGTACCTACGGGAGAAGCTTAGTAAGGAATATCCCTTTAAAAGGGAAAGTGTGATGAAGATCTTCAAGTTCCTTACTAAGAGAAACATCTTAACATTCCCAAACAACAATATAGTGGAAGAGGAGGGGCAGACAGAACACCCACTCTATTGTCAATTTCACAGACATATCGGGCATGTTATAGAAGACTGCTATGTGTTCAAGGACTGAGTTGAGAAGCTCATGGCTAGTGGGCAGATCCACCTACAGGACAGTGACCTGGTTCAGCCCAAGGGTAAGACACCTCAGACAGTTCAGATGATCTCGGGCTCCAGTAGTTGTAGTGACAGCCAGAGTGGCGGACAGAGCAGTCGTGGCAGATCACCCAGAGGTTCTGAGGGAGAGTGGCAGCTAGCACTCTCTCGGAAGACAAAGCAGATGATCCGACAGACAGTTCAGAGTTCAGAGGTAGTTGAGAGGAGGCCTACCCAGGCCAAGTCGACAGTTGCCAGCCCAGTTTCCTCGCCAGCACCTTTTTCTTCTTCTGTTTCTGTTGTTGGGCCTACAGAGCATATTTCTTTTCCTGTTTTATGTAATAAAAAGATGTATGAAAAGGAAAAGTTTTTTGTAACTTCCGAGGGAAAGACGGGATACCTTCCAGCACTTACACTGAAGGATTTCGTTCTCCCTTCGACTGATGATGAAATAATAGAAGAAGGTGATTCTGGCTACTTCTGGTGTTCTGTTCCTGCTTTTATTTCTTCTAGCACTCACTTTTTCAATATTTTACATGTTTCTTGTGATGATTCTGTATGTGATGAAGAGTCTGAGTGTGATGAGGAACCGGTCTTTATGATTCCGGAGGGTGGTTGTTACATGGATTCAGAAGATGAATCCGAGAACCCACTCCAGTCACTTTCCTTAGAGCCAACACATGCCATCACCGCTGAACCAAGTGAATCTCCTGTTGAAGATGACTCGATACAGGAAGTTCACTTGCGTTCAGGGAAGGTTCTTCCACCTAGAATGGCTAAGAATACAAAAGAAAAAGATAAGAACATTGTTACCCAGCAGGACGATCCTATCCCTTCCTCCCAAGAGCAGTCTAAGGAGAAAGGGAAAGGCCCTCAGCTGGAAGTCGATTACAATGTGCTGGCCCATCTAAGGAAAATTCCTGCCCTTCTCAGTGTCTATGACGCTTTGATGATGTCTTCTGACTTGAGAGAGACCCTGGTGAAAGCACTACTCGAACCAGAGTCCTATCAAGCCTTCTTCGCTTCTGAATCTGTTGGAGATGCATGCCTTTTGAGAGAGATGCCATGCATTACCTTTTCAGATCATGATCTCCTCTTGGGTACCTCTGATCACAATCGTCCTTTGTATGTCATCGCTGAAGTCAATGGTTATGAGTTAAATAGGGTCCTCATTGACCAAGGAGCTTCAGTAAACATCCTGAGTTATGAAACTTTGAAGAGCCTCTCCCTGGGTCATTTGAAGTTAACCTCTGATAAGATTATGTTGAAAGGCTTCAATGACCAAGGACAGCGTGCCCTAGGGTCTATCACCCTACCCCTGAAGTTTGGAAATTTCCTTACTGAGGCGAAGTTTCATGTGATCGAGGCTGATACTTCATACAGGGCTCTCTTAGGAAGGCCCTGGATTCATGAGTATGGAATGGTGCCCTCTACCCTGCACCAATGTATGAAGTATATGAGGAATGAAGTCGAGTACTCCATTCCCGGGGATACCCAACCCTTTTTCGTGCATGAGGTCTCTATTTACGATGATGCTGAGCATTATATACCTCGTAAGAAGAGTAAACCTCCTTCTGCCCAGTCACCAGTGACACCTTCCAGTACTGTACAGGGTCCTGTACAGCTACCTGCGCGAGGTCCGTCACAGGTTAGTATTGAGGCAGATACCTCCACTGCAGATCCTATTAGATCTCCTTTCCAATTTGCAGTTGGGCACGATGTTCCCCCTAGTAGAGGTAGGGGAGAGCGAGGTAGAGGTAGAGGTAGAGGATCGACTCACCCGCCGCGAAACTACGACACTCAAATTCCTCCTCCCTCATATCTTTATGCTTCTCCTTTGACTGTCGAGTCCGACTCCTCTGACGATGAGATGATTATTACTCCTCATCGCCCAGCTCCCTCACCAGCCCCGGACTTCACTGATTATAGTTCACTACCTACCTTTTGTAGGTACCTGATACCCGAGGGTGGTTTAGTTATTGATAGTGGTTCAGACGAGGAAGTAGACCCCCGACGTCAAACCACTAGTCAACAATCCCTTTCCCGTTAGATACGTGGAATAAGAGTTGAGGAGTCTCACCAAAGATCTTTGGTCACCCCCTCCACTAGTGATGGTGGTACACTACAAGTTAGAGGTCGCCCTCCGCCTCCTCTGTACGAAACCTTTGTGCCACCACGAGCTAGTGAGTGTGCCTCGTTATCCCATAGTGTAGGTGCCCCACTGGGTCCTGAGAGTTAGGATTCAGCGGAGACCGCTATGGATAACAGGGTCACAACTGCCCCTCATTATTTTTCTCCTTTCGTGGAAGACTGTGTAGAGCAGGGTGCAGTTATCTCGACTTGGTCAGATGAACAAGCTCTACGACAGGCTCGTGTTTGGCGGACCGATATGCCTCAAACTAAGCAAGGTTTAGGTTATGTCGAGCAGAGCTCACCTAACCATGCTAACATTCGAGCTGTTTCCCACTCATATCTGGTTGTTTCTCTTATCGATAAAGAAGACCCGGGTGATGACGATGATAGAGTACTTGATGCTCCTCAAGAGTTTGAAGATGGCATCACTTCTGCCATGGATGAACTGTGTGAGGTAAACTTAGGCACTAATCAGATCCTCGACCTATTTTTCATAGTGTCTTGTTATCTGACTCAGAGGCTCAAGAATACATCGAGCTACTCTCAGAGTTTAGAGATTGCTTTGCCTGGAACTACACTGAGATGCCTGGTCTAAACCCAGATGTAGCAGTCCACAAACTAGCCATTGAGCCTGATGCAGTCCCTATTAAGCAAGCACCTCGTAGGATGAGGTTGCAGATAGAACAACAGGTGATCGCTGAAACTAAGAAGCTTATAGAGGCCAGTTTCATTCGTGAAGAGAAGTACCCTACTTGGCTTGCCAACATTGTTCCAGTCCGGAAGAAGAACGGGCAGATTCGTGTCTGTATTGATTTCCGTGATTTGAACAAAGCATGCCCTAAGGACGATTTTCCTCTTCCTATCCCCGAGCTTATGGTGGATATAGCATCATCCCATAGCATTTTCTCCTTCATGGATGGTTCATCTGGTTACAATCAGATAAAGATGGACCCTGAGGAGGAGAAGTTTACTGCGTTTCGCACGCCTATAGGTGTGTTCTGCTACAAGGTGATGCCCTTTGGTCTCAAGAATGCCGGGGCCACCTATCAACATGCTATGACTGTTATCTTCGATGAGATGATACACGAGCAAGTTGAATGCTATGTGGATGATCTGGTAGTCAAAAGCAAGGTCCGTGGAGATCACCTTCGAGATCTACGAATCATTTTTGAACGCCTACGCAAATATGATTTGAAAATGAATCCTCTAAAATGTGCATTTGGAGTTAGTGCGGGAAAATTCCTAGGGTTTATAGTTCGCTACCGTGGCATTGAGATTGATCCTTCCATGATCAAAGCCATAGTAGATCTAAAACCCCCTAAAAGTCTTACCCAGCTAAGGTCTTTTCAAGGAAAGCTAGCCTTCCTGCGGAGATTTATCTCCAATTTGTCTGGTAGGTGTCACCCTTTCGCTGTCCTAGCAAAGAAAGACGCCCGCTTTCACTGGGATGAGCATTGTCTGGAGGCCTTTGAGAGTATAAAGTGCTACCTGATAAACCCCCCTGTTTTAGCTGCACCCATCCCAGGGAGGCCGTTAATTCTCTACACTACGGCCCTGGATGAGTCCTTGGGTGCATTGTTGGCTCAGGAGAATGAGGAAGGCAAGGAGAATGCCTTGTACTACCTCAGTAGATGGTTGATACCCGCAGAGCTGAAGTACCCCGCGATGGAAAAGCAGTGTTTAGCTTTGATCTTTGCGGTACAGAAGCTTAGGCATTATATGCTTTCACATAAAATCAACCTAATCTCTCGAGTCAACCCCTTGCAGTATCTGATGACCCGTCCGACCCTCTCAGGTCGTCTGGCACGATGGTCTATGATCTTACTGCAGTTTGACATCACTTTTGTCCCTCAGCGGGCCGTCAAAGGACAGGCTCCAGCTGATTTTCTTGCTGCTCACCCGATCCCTGTAGATTCCCCACTCAACGATGAGCTACCTGACGAGCTAATCATGAGTATGGAGGAGCAAGAGTCCCCTACTTGGGAGTTTTACTTTGACGGTGCGTCATCCGTTAGAGCCTTGAGCCCGAACGAAACTCCTATAGTTAGGGTAGGTCTGGGCCTCATTTTCGTATCCCCTGAAGGTCACACTCTGAGATATTCCTACAGTCTTTCAGAACCTCGTACCAATAATGAAGCTGAGTACGAAGCCCTGATTTTAGGACTAGAGTTGGCCATTCAGATGAATGTCATGCGGGTGAAAATCTTTGGAGACTCACAACTGATTATAAATCAAGTAGCGGGAGTCTACAAAGTACTTAAGCCGGAGCTCTTGCCCTATCACAACAAAGCAATAGAGCTCTTGTGTTTGATTCCTGAAGTGACCTTAGCTAAAATCCCTAGATCGGCCAATGGCAAGGCAGATGCATTAGCTAAGTTAGCAAAGGAACTGGCTGACCCAACTGGCAACCCACTGTCTATTGTTGTCCAGTGCCGTCAAGCCCTATGCCCCGCAGACCTGTCTTCTCCCGATCAGACCCTCACAGTGTTCTCAGTTGAGGAAGAATCAGACTGGAGAATACCCTTTATAGAGTATTTGAAGCATGGCAGGCTTCCAGATGATAGATCTCTTACTGCCCAGATCAGAAGGAGAGCACTATCATTCACTTATATGAACGACACCTTGTATCGACGCTCTTTCGACCAAATGTGGTTACGTTGCCTCAACAATGAAGAGGCTCGCAAGGTCATGGGTGAGATACATGAAGGTCTTTGCGGTGCTCATCAGTCCGGACCAAAAATGAAAGGCAGAATTAAACGCCTCGGTTACTATTGGCCGACTATGATCCGTGATTGTATGGAGCACGCTAGAAAGTGCCACCAGTGCCAAATTCATGGCACGGTGATTCACCAACCCCCTAATCCGCTGCACCCTACCGTATCATCTTGGCCATTTGAGGGCTGGGGCACGGATGTGGTGGGTCCTATCGACCCTCCTTCCTCTAAGGGTCATAGGTTCATTTTAGCTGCCACTGATTACTTCTCTAAGTGGGCAGAGGCTGTGCCACTTAAAGAAGTAAAATCAGAAGATGTGATGCGTTTCTTTCGTGATCATATTGTCTATCGTTTTGGTGTCCCGCGCCGTATCATTTCAGATAACGGCCCGTCGTTTAGAAGCACCAAAATTGTCAGATTTGCCCGCCGCCATAACATCAATTGGCGATACTCTTCAATTTACTATCCCAAGGCCAATGGCTTGGCGGAGGTATTCAATAAAACTCTCGTGCAATAAATAAGAAAAATCTTGGTTGCAAACAAACGAGAGTGGCACGATAGACTTCCCGAAGCACTATGGGCCTATAGGACCACATACTGTACTCCTACTCAGTCTACCCCATATGCTTTGGCTTTCGGGGTCGAGGCCGTCCTCCCACTTGAGGTCGAGCTCCCCTCGTTGCGTGTGGCAGTCAGCCACAATCTTTCCCACGAAGATAACGCCCGACTACGGATGGAAGAGCTTGATGGTTTAGAAGAGCTTCGCCTACAAGCTTATCAGAACCTCAAAATATACCAGGCCCGTATGGCTCGATCGCATGATCACCTTGTCCGACCCCGTGCTTTCCGGGTTGGCGAGTTAGTCCTTGTTTTATGCAGACCTATCATTTCGCGCCGTCACCGAAGTGGTAAGTTCTAGCCTGTCTGGGAAGGCCCCTTTGCTATAGAGCAAGTCTACGAAGGTGGTGCCTACCTACTCGTTGATGCCAATGGTGTTAACTCTATGCCTGTCATCAACGGGCAGTACTTGAAAAAGTACTATGCCTGAGTTCGCTCTTCGAGAGGGAGGGGGTCTCCTTACCGCCTGCAAATACTCCCCTGTATATGTACCCCCTTTGGAGGGGCTTCTTCACTTTTTGACAGTCTGTGTGGCCACGACGATTTGTCCTCTACCACACGATGTTTGTTACGAGAAGTATGAGGCTATCCTTAGGGGTGATGAGGTGAGATGATATGATTCGTACACTGACATAAACTCTAGTCTCTATCATCTCCCTTGTCTGAACTCTTCTAGGCCAGATTTTGACCCATATCAGTCCAAATACAAATTCAAGTTCTATTTTCAATAGTGGGATCTTTAAATTTAATGTGCAAAGTTTTTAAAAGAAAGATTAATCTGAGAAAAGTCTGAGAGCTTAAAACACGAAGTGGACTTTTTAGAGAATTTTTCCTTAGAAAGTACAAAATTTATTTTTCCTAATGAAAGATTTACCCCTGTCTTCTTTAGAAATTTAAGTAATTGGTGGTTGACTCCTCTAAACGCTTGAAGGATGATTATAATGATTCAAAATATATATATATATATATGCCTTCTCTCTCATCCCTTTCTTGGGATGATTTCCTATTTTGAACTAAAATCTATATCAAATTGAAATTAGATTTAGAGACGCATATTTTCCCAATCATCTTGCAGTTTTCTATCTTATAGGCATCTTTCGCAGGCTGATGAATCTATCTCATAAATTTCTTATTCAAGTCGTTCATTCTTATCATAGGATTGGATTTGCTTTGTGGATTCTTCTTCCTTGCACGAGAGAGTGAGTTTTTCTTCTCTTATGTTTGGAAGGTAATCTTACAACTGAGAAAGTTTTCCTTCAGAGGTTTGGAAAGGGAGCCAGTTACAAAATGAAAGATACACAAAGTGTATAAAAAGTGAAAAGATGCACAGTGCGCCAAAAATTAAAGATACACAAAGTGTATCAAAAGTGGAAAGTTGCGCAAAATGCGCCATAAAGTCAAGGGTACACAAAGTGTATCAAGTAATTAAAAGATGCGCAGTGCGCCAAACCAAGTTGAGGGGCTCAAAATGAGCCCAAAATGGATAAGTAAATGGCTTCCCTTTCTTGTAAATCTCTAAGTCTCAGAAAATCCATACCCCTTGATATTCGTGATACTTGAGTTTGAAAATCATGATTTTGGATTCATCATCGTGCAAGGATGTTCTATTAGATATAAAATATTTCCATGCAAGAAGATTGAGAAGATCCAGTTTCTCTCTCTAATTTACACCCTTTTGAATTAGATATTTATTCAGAATATGTAAGGGAGAAAGCCCAGCTTAGCTTGTAGGGAGCTTAAGCTGGGTTAGCAAAATTTAAATCCCTAACCTTCTCGGGTTTAGATGGAGTCAACCTATATTGCTGAACTTTCGGAACCTTTTTTTTAAGGTTCAAGATGATTAAGAGGTTAATTTTTCATTTCTAAAAATAATCCTTTCACTCTCCGATGAAATTTTCACTCTTTAGGAAATGTGTGAATCAGACTTCTCTCAGATTGATTGGTAAGGGCTTAAACATCTCTTAGTGGTCCCACTATTGAGTTCGTTTAAATGCTTACCATATTCTTTTAAAAATTCGTGCACAAAAATATTTTGACCCCACCATCTGGTTATATACCATTCTTAAGGACTGATAAGAGTCTCGCATTTATTGTACCTTCCTCTTCTGAGTTCTGGTAATTTGGGAGTTTCCCCCTCTCTGTCCCCCAGTTTCACTTGGTGCTCCTAAGTGTGGTCTGGAATATCAAAACCAATTTAGACTTCTTTTGTACTGGGTCCATACCAACCTATGCTAGCTAGGGATGGTAATATTGATCCACTATCCTAATCTAAATTTCACTCACATATCAATCGTGTTATGGTTGTGCCCCCAGTTCTATTCATGTGACGAATATGGCCTGGGTTATCAAAGCCAATCTTACCTCCCTCTTTGTGTTCCAATCATTAGAGGATATCTCATACTAGGAGTAACGCACGGATATGGTAAACGTTCCCTCTGCCGGGTGTTGTCTTCGACAGTACGAGATATACTTAGTCTATGATTGAGAACATATAAAAAATGCATCTATAAAATAAAAGAGGGAAGCTCTCAATAGAGCAAAACCGGTTGCCCTTGTCACAGGTGGAACCCGGTAATACTCTTTAAGAGCTCAAATTCCCCAAAGTCTTTCTTTTCTTCTCCTACGAAGCGTCTGAGTGATCGCTTCAAGGATGAGTTTACACTTGTGATTATTATGATCTTTTACAATCATGATAGTCCTCGTTAGTGGTGTGATACATCTTGCTCAAGATGTTAACATCCCACCTTCGCGAGCTCTAATTTCCTAGCAGGGAATCAACTCTCTAGTGTCTTTTAGTAACCTACTTTTTCACCCTTGCCCTGCTCTCAGCTACTAGAGAGCAGTCCTATGGGTCTGGTAGTATGGCTCCCACCTCTCACAGGGTCCCCCCGGTCAGGGTGAGTGTTACCGCTGTGATGTTTGATGTTTATTGATTTTACTCATAAATCATTTCCCTCAATGGCGAGTGTGTCTCCTCGCCATCTTGAGTTGTTTCCCCAGTAGTGTTACAGTACGCCTGGTTACCGGCGTTAGCATCACTGACTTGAGAGCTCTGATTTTCTAGTAGAAAATCAACTCATTTTCTACTTTACTCTCTCTCTCATTCGTACTCTACTCTCAGCTGCTGGGGTAGCTCTACGGATGCACTGATATTATTCCACTTCCCACAGGGTCCCACCAGTTTGTGTGGGTGCCACCACTGTGAGCCTTTCATAAATATCATTCCTACGTAATGTTACTTCCCTTAGTGGCGAGTATGTCCCCTCACTACTCTTGTGTGCTTTCCTGGTTGTGATGCAGTACATCAAGTCTCAGATGTTAGCGTCGCTTCTTAGTGAACTTTGATTTTCTAGCAGAAAATCATTTCACTTGTCTTAGAGTGACATACTTTCCCACCGTGACCCGACTCTTGGCTGTGGAGCGGTCCCTTGGATGTGTTTATGTTTCATTCCACCCCTATAGGGTCCCACTAGCTTATGTGGATGTACCACTGTAGTCTTTTATAATTGTTTCTCATTGATATAGTTCTTTTCTTTGTAGTAAGTGTGTCTTCCTTAGCTACTCGTTGGGAATGAGATTACCCCTCTCACACTTTATTGAGGGCGTACCTTTCCCTATGGTCTCTCGATGCATCATTCAGGTGCTTCCAGGTTTGTATGATTTTGGTTTCGCCTAGGCAATTTCACTGGCATTTGGATACTCGTGGCCACGACGACTTATCCTCTACCACGTGGTACCCAAAACACTAGTTTGAAACTCCTTAGACGACCCTTCTCTCTTTGAAATTTTCTATTTTCTACTCCTCTTCCCATCCCTACACATATGCGTGTTAAGGTATGGTTGAGATGACTTTCCCCTGATCGTTCTGCTGCAGGCATATGCACCGAGTAGACATCAGGCTTTACTTGGTTGGGAGCACCCCGCAGAGCCCCTGTGAGGCATAGCTCACAACACCTTTACCCTGACTGTCCTGTCGCTCTGGTAGACATCAGACCTTTACCCTAATCGTCTTGCTCTGATCAAGCAGACATCAGACTTTACCCGGTTGAGTGGGAGCCCGACAGAGTCCCTGGGAGGCATTCCCCACCACCACTTTTACTCCGGATGTTCTGTAAAAGACTACGCAGACTCCAATTTCATGGCTTATTTACTTTTGTTGAGGTCAGGCAGAAGTATTGAGTCACCCCTATCCGCTGTTCTGAAAGGAGCAGGAGGAGACAGGATCCTTTCACCTTCTATTCTACTGTTTGAAATGATCAGTCAGGTAGTTGGTTTTACTTACCGGTCGAGAGAGCCCGACAGAGTCCCTGGGAGGCATTCCTCACCACCCCTTTACTCTGGATGTTCTGTAAAAGACTACGCAGACTCCAATTTCGTGGCTTATTTACTTTTGTTGAGGTCAGGCATAAGTATTGAGTCACCCCTATCCGCTGTTTCGAAAGGAGCAGGAGGAGACGGGATCCTTTCACCTTCTATTCTACTGTTTGAAATGAATAGTCAGGTAGTTGGTTTTACTTACCGGTTGAGAGAGCCTGACAGAGTCCCTGGGAGGCATTCCTCACCACCCCTTTACTCTGGATGTTCTGTAAAAGACTACGCAGACTCTAATTTCGTGGCTTATTTACTTTTGTTGAGGTCAGACAGAAGTATTGAGTCACCCCTATCCACTGTTCCGAAAGGAGCAGGAGGAGACGGGATCCTTTCACCTTCTATCCTACTGTTTGAAATGAACAGTCAGGTAGTTGGTTTTACTTACCTGGTTGAGTGAGCCCGATAGTGTCCCTGGGAGGCATTCCTCACCACTACTTCCTACCTGATTATTTTGCTCTGATCAAGCAGACATCAGACTTTACTCGGTCGAGTGAGCCTGACAGTGTCCCTGGAAGGCATACCTCACCGCTCTTTCACCTTCTACCCTGTTGTTTCGACACGGTCAAGCACGTAGTTGGTTTACTCTACCACTTTGTTCTTTGCTCTCTCCTTGGCTCTGCCCTTGCTACAGGGTAAGGTCAGGAGATGATCACCTTTTCACCGTCTATCCTACTATTTCGATACGGCCAGACAGATAGTCGGTTTGCTTTACTACCTTACTTTTTTCTGGCGCTTTCTCTCTTCAGCTCTGCCCTCACTATAGGGTAAGGCAAAGAGAAGATCTCCCCCACTCTCTCGCCTTTTGGTGGCCTGTTACTACTTTACCCTTTGTTCTCTCCTCGGCTCTGCCCTTGCTATAAGGCAAGGCCAGGAGAAGATCCCCCTTCGCTCTCTTTCACATCTTTTGGCGCTACTTTACTTAAGTCTTTACTTCACCCATTTTGTTACATCCAGTCAATGCCAACACGAGCGGTTCACTAGTTTGTTTGCCGCACCTGTTGGGGGTCCGTTTGTTGACCTTTATTTTCATTCAAGTGCCCTTGAGGGCCTTTAATTAATTTAATCAACCCCCGTCGAGTCCAATTCGAGCTCGAATTAGCTTGAATTGAGTTAAAGTAGACTCGACCGTATCCGATTGAGCCCGATTAGTTTGCCTTAGGCCCGTCGAGGTTAATTTGATTCGAGTGTTCATTTTATTTAAATTTAACTGGGTTAATTTGAGTAAATCAAATTGAATCCCAAATTGACCCAAATCGGATCTGACTGTAGGCTTGATTTTAATCTAATATGTTTAATTTAATTTACTTGTTTATTTATTTATTTATTTTTTCATTCTCATGAGCTTAAATTTATTCCTAAATCAAGAAATCAAACGGATGGCTAATTAAATCACCTTAATTCCCTCCTAATTAATCTTAGGATGAATCCTAGCCATAGATCTAGGGCCTTAATCATTTAAATACTTTTTTAGGGCTTCATGAAGGGGCTGGCTTCTTTTTCTTTTTCCTAGCCGCTCTCAACCCTAATTTTCTTAGTGTGAGAGCTCTTCCAACATCTCCACATCTTCCTCCACTAAAATTCATTGGTAAAATCTTGCCGGCCGCGAGATCTCCGGCGACCCGAGTCATTCCCCTTCCAAAGCTTCTACCGTCCGATCCAAGGTGAATTGGAGTTCAACTTCAACTAGAGGAATATACGAGGACAATCTACAAGCTCAGATATTTCAAAATCTAGAAGATCTAACGGTAAGATTTTATCAAAACTTTAGATCTGGGTCACCACACTTAGATCCATATATCTTTCTAATAAGCGCTTTTCAGAGCTTTTAAATACCTCCCCATGACTTTTATTCATGTTCTAAATCTACATTTAAAATTTCATCAAAATCAATAAAGCCATTCTTGAAAACGAAACCCTTTTTTTTTTTAATTTTAGGGTTATAAAATTCGGCGTACATGAATAGCATGAGTCGTTGATTTTCTCTTTCTTTTTTTTTATAAATATTTTATTAAAATTAAATACATTTCTTTTATAAAATATGTTTAAATAATTTAATAATTATTTTAAATACATTAATTTAAAATTATATCTATTTTATGACGTATTTATTATTATTTAAAATAGTTTTAATTACTTAAAATCTAAACACTTAGTTAATACTAATAATTATTAAATACTTTTAAAATGATATTATTAAATATTTCTTTATCTATTTTATTTTAAAATAAATAAATAAATAAATAAAAAATAAGAAAAATTTTATTATTACTTTTTAATGATTTAATTTTTAAAATTATGTTAAAATATATTATTTTAAGTAATTCTTAATTAGTTAATTGTTTAAATATCTTAATATTTAATCAAAAATTAATTAATTACTTTCTAAAATAAAAAAAAATATTTTTTTTATTAATTATTTTGAAATATCAGAAAAATTATTATTATTTTTATTATTTAATTTGAATTAATAATTACTTTCCTTTTTTAAATTATTCTAATTGATTAATTACCTAAATTACTTAATTAGGTATTAATTAATTTAAACTTTAAATACTTGCTAAATTTATAAAAATTATTTTCTTAGTAAATTATTTTGAAATCAGAAAAATTATTATTATTTTTATCATTTAATTCGAATTCATAATTACTTTCCTTTTTTAAATTATTCTAATTGATTAATTACCTATATTACTTAATTAGTCATTAATTAATTCAAAATTTAAATACTTTCTAAATTTATAAAAATTATTTTCTTATTAAATTATTTTGAAATCAGAAAAATTATTTTTTTTTTATTATTTAATTTGAATTAATAATTACTTTCCTTTTTGAAATTATTCTAATTGATTAATTAACTATATTACTTAATTAGACATTAATTAATTCAAAATTTAAATACTTTCTAAATTTATAAAAATTATTTTCTTATTAAATTATTTTAAAATCAGAAAAATTATTATTATTTTAATTATTTAATTCAAATTAATAATTACTTTCTTTTTTTAAATTAATCTAATTGATTAATTACCTATATTACTTAATTAGTCATTAATTAATTTAAACTTTAAATACTTTCTAAATTTATAAAAATTATTTTTTTTATTGAATAATTCTAAAATAAGAAAATTATTATTATTATTATTATTTTTTTTATTTAATTTCGAATTATTAATGATTTTTCCTATTTTTTTTAAATTATTTTAGTTTATTAATTACTTAAATTACTTAGTTAATAATTAATTGATTTAAAATTTAATTATTTCTAAATTTATAAATAATAATTTTACAAAATTATTTTCAAAATCAGATTAATTTTTTTTTATAAATTTATTTACTTTTTTTATTTTTAATAAATATTTTCTATTTTAATTATTTTCCTTAATTATTAATTATTAATTTACTTAATTAATAATTAATTGATTTAAAATTTAATTATTTTCTAAATTTGTAAAGAATCTCTTATTCCAATTATGTTACCATATCAGAGATTTTATTTATTTATTTGTTTTTTTACTCTTTTAAATTTAATAAATATACCTTATTTTAAATACTTTCCTTAATTACTTAAATTATTTAATTAATAATTAATTAATTTTAAATTTAAATATTTTTCAAATTTATAATAAATAATTTTATTAAATAATTTTCAAAATTAGATAATTATTTTTGTTATTTATTTTTTTTTTATTAATAAATATTTTTTTCATTTTAGATTATTATAATTAATTAAATACTTAGATTATTTAATTAATAATTAATTAATTTAAAATTCATTTATTTTTCAAAACTTATGAAAATTATTTTTATTAAATTATTTTAAATTCTAGAAACTTTAATACTTAATTTAATTTAATTTGATAATTATTTTTAAATATTAATTATTTTGAAATTATTTAAAAATCCTTTTTAATATATTAAACTTTAAAAATTCATAACTAATTCATTTTAAATCGAATTTTTGTGTATAATACCTTAAATTTTTCAGAAAAATATGAAATTTCATTTAAAATTATTTTCTGGATTCAATTCTGTATTGTTTGGATTATTTTCTGTGCTACCTAATTACTTAATTATTTAATTATTATTTAATTACTTTAAAATTAAAAATTAATTTTAAATATGAAAATATTTTGAAACCCCTTGGTGGTGGCCAGTGGATCTCCTAGGGATATAATATGAAATCATTTTCAAACTATCTTATTTTAAAAATTATATATTTGTGTACTTAATACGTATATGTATTTTAAACATTTTTAAAACTACATATATTATTAAATCCTTAATCTTGGGAGATCCACTTAGTGAAATCTTAAACCTAGGTTATGTATGTGAAGAGCAATTCATGTGGGAGAAGGATTAGTGGGTGATTGTGTCCCAATCATTCACTAATCACTTCATTAGGTTTCTTTACTTAGTATTTTCGTAGTCCTTGCATGTGTAAGTTGCACAAGCACTTAGCCTAGGCTCTTTTAGATCTAAGGAATTGATTGGTGTGTTTATATTTGCTGCATTTGCCCTCTTTATGTTATGCCTAAGGGTTAACTAACTCACTTTATTCCTGCTTAGTGTAGTGACACACTTAGGACAATAATTAAGGATTGTCTAGCGAACTTAGAATATTTCTAAGAGCTAGGATAGATCTCGGATTGCTATGAAACTTTAAACACTAGTGCTTAGTGACATCTGAAAACCCCTAGAATTTTCTAAGAATTTTTTGGACTCTTTAAAACACTTAATTGGCAAACCCTAATTTACCCTTTAATTAGGCCTTAGAAACTTCAGAAAAATATAATAAATCCATTTTAAATCAGAAAAATACCCATATTACCTCAAACTCTCCAGAATTCAGTCCCCAACCTAAGATAATTAGGGTCCCCCTTAATTGGACCTTAATCTGGACTTTAATTCAACCTTAATCAAAAATCACCTTTTTGTCTTAATTAAATCATTAAAAATTATTTAAAATCCCAAATTTTCCCCAAACACTCGGAAACACCTTCTTAGGTCATTTCTAACCTTTGGGGGTGATTCCAATCAGTTTGGAGCTGATTTGGGCCAAAACTCCCAAAGTACCCCTAATTAGGCAATTCCGATAATTCATTTAATTGCCCCAACTTCTAAAAATCATAACTAATTACAAAAACTCCAAAATGGGCAAACTAAAAGGCACCTGACTCTAATTAAGGTCTAGTTTTTTTTTAAAATATTAGGTGTCCAGAAATCAACCTAAAATAAAAAGTCAACTATTTGGTCAACCGTAGCCTATAGTCTAGGGCCCGAAACTTCTAAAATTCATAACTTTGCGTAAGAAACTCCAAATCCAGCAAACTCAAAGGCACTCAACTCACATTAGGGTCTAGTATTTATTAAAAATATTAAAATTCTAGAAATCAACTTAAATAAAAAAAGTCAACAATTCGGTCAAACTTAGTTCAAAACGAGACCAAAACTTCAGAAATTCATAACTTTGGATAGAAGAATCCAAATCGGACATACTAACTGTCTAACTAATCAGGTTAAGGCCTAGTATTTTATAAAAATATTAGCTGTTCATAAATATCCTTTAATCAAAAAGTCAATTTTGGAACCCCTTTTGCTTAGTGTATAGGTGGACCCCGAACCCCCTAAAACTCACTAATGCAATTTAAACTTTAAATATTATTACCCTAAGCATTAAAACTGACCTACATACCAAATTAAATAAAATGGATCTTAATTCACTAATATTTATACTTTAATTAAAATTTCCTTTTAGACCTACAACCAACCTGGACAGTAGGCAATTGTAACTAACTACCCAGCTTAGGATCTACCTCAGCTACACAACTTTTCACACACATTTAGATGGTTTGTTAGGGCACGACTTCTAGACCTAGGCTAGGCCGGTGTTTACCTTTCTGTTGTGTGCCGAGATTTCTAAGATTTCACTGTATGTTGTGATTGAGATGATGCTGGTGTGTTTGTTTACTTTTACTGTACTCTGGGAATTGATGTGATTGCACGATAGACTACCCATAGGTTAGGATCGATCTTGATACTAATGATACTTTCTGCAGGTGGCCATGCTCATGCCATGCTAAAATAAATGAGGGCTAATTAAAATCATCATTATAAATTGCTACAGGTGCTCCAGAGCTTGCTTAGCCCTCAAATAATTAAGAGCATGGCCAAGTGTGGCTGTGATGAGTACTTTTATTTTTATATAAATTGCTTGGGATAATATAAACTGCTTGGGATGATTTTCATTAGGATAACCTTGCAGGAGAGTCTAGATTTACTGCTTTCATTTAATGTAACTATTTATAATATTGGTTGAGAGTTGTGAAAGTCTATTTTGAGTGGGGATGCTGAAACCCAAAGGTTGGATGCCCAAAGAGAAAAGGACATCCAATATGAGGATAGTCCTTTTCTATTTGGGAATCCAAATTTGGATTATTCTACTACCCGAGGAGTCCAAGGAAGCTGAGGTCCAAGGAGTCCGAGGAAGCTCAGATCTAAGGAGTCTAAGAAAGAGAAGATCAAAAAGATGAAGACCAAGTATATCCCACTCAAAACAACTTGCGTCAGTCTTAGGATTAGAAATCCGGGTTGTTGGCAGTGGTGCCCCGCCACTTTAATTTTCTGCAGATCCTGGGTTGTAATTAAGGGCAGTTGGCCTATAGACATTTAATTGATTTGTTTAATTATGTATTATGCTTGATTTGATGATGATTGCGTATAGGTTGTACGCTTTTCATAGTTTATTGGCGATCTACATGCCGCTTTTATTTTAGCCTGGATTTCGTTAGGCTCTCTAAGGACCAAAACCTTTTCTACTCGCAACTAATATTTAAAATTATAAGTTTTAAGCAATTTAGAAACTTAACGACCTAGGGAATTACCGGAATCGTCCGGGGTCACATGCATATTAATGCATTTCTCTTTCCTTCTATAAGACACTTCCCCGCCTGCGGGTAGAGTCCGGATAATCTGACCTATGAGGATGAGGTGCCGGACCTGGGGAAGCCCAGTCTAATTCTAAAAATTATTTTATAAGCTTTTTTAAAGTTCTGTGCATACTTGATTTGGATACTTTAACCAGCATGCATTGCATTAGAAATCAACTAAATCAAAATTTTAATTGTATTAGTCATAGGAGCATTCACCCGACATCAGTCTGGGGCCAATTAGGAAATTCTCTAGATGTCGGCCCTATTTCCGAGAACTATAACCCACCTACCCATCTTTCATAAATGACTGGACAGCATGGTTTTAAAGCGATTAGGTGGTTAGCTGGCTCCCCCTTCCAGGCCGGGGTAAGTCCAGGTTTTGCATTGCATTAGTTAGGACACGGGTGTTAGTGTTGCGTAGAACACTAAACCCATTAGATTTAGGATTCAATGCTACTATTATTTCGTAGTACGCCTCATCAGTAGGTAGGTCTTCTGTCTTCCAGTGACCCTAAACCCTACATATTCGCGTCACACGGATGACACCACCTCCATCCTTCCCTCCTGCATGTTTCGAGTGCATGATTTATTTATTTTTTTCCAGTTTCTTCTCACTACCTTAGTCCCTCCGGATGCTGATGTGAGCCGTGCATGTTGACTAAGCCTAGTTTAACCTCTCTTTCCCTTCGAGTAGGACTTCCTAGTCTTCCCCCTATGTGCCAATCCTAATTCAGAAAGTATAATATAGAATCCTTAATCGAGAGTATTCTCAGGCTCCAGCTTGAGATGTAATTAACCACGGGGGCTTGCGCCCGTGGGAAACCGAATCCCACTCTCAAATAAACCCCATTCGAGCTAATGTATCGGGTGGGGGAAACCCGTCAGATCATATATATTATTACCCATCGGGGTATGCTGGTGAGAGCCGCTATCCTCAATGGTTAATCATATGTGTGATCGAATCTGCCCTTCCATTGGCCAGATACTGTCTCCCCTCGCGGGGCGATGGTGTTTGTGTCCTTTCGGAGGTCCACACCGGCATGACTATTGGCTGAACCAGCACATCATTTGGTTGATTCAGCATGGCTCCATCTTTTGTTAACTGCTCCACCATAGCGCTCCAAAGTTGAGCATTGTGGTAGTTGAATGTGTAATATAGTGCTGGGACATTATGTAGTTCGGTGCTTGAGCACTTAAATTCCTGAGACTCCGGTGGTACAATGCTGGTTTTTAGCATTCTAGCATTGTTAAGCACGTTGGTGCTAACCTTGGCTCTGCTAGGGTGCTAAATTAATTCATATTTTTCTTAATGATTCAGCACTGCAATGTCCTAATCTTGTGCTCAGGTTTTCCAAACACTATGGTGATGGTAGTTAGAGAACTACGGTGCTGGTTCAGTACTTGTGAATTTTTCTCCTTCTCTTGAGAGATTCCTGCACAACATAAATTAAAAATAACATTTTCACCAGAATTTAAGATAACTAAATGCTATGTAATTTTTACTTAACTTTCCCCTAGTTTAAGCCCTTGCTTGTCCTCAAGCAATGTTGTAATCACATATTGAATAACTTCATTAGCACAAGAAAATTTTGGTAATTTAAAATCACTAAATTTAAGAAAATATATTACCATTTAGAAGTATATTGAAAAGATCAAAATGTGGCAATTCTAATTTGAAAAATCATAAGTAATCATTCTAATAAATCATCCTTGGTACTATTCAAATTGAGCTCATCTACTATAAGTGTAAGTGGATTTCTAACTATAATTTTAGAGTTGAATAATATTTCATTTAGAAATTGTTTGTGCCCTTAGTTAAATTAAAAATTTTTTTGGAACCCCTCATATGTATTAATTTACCTACAATCCCCTATTTGATTTAAGTATTAAAGTTCTTTTAAGAATGTGGCAACATTAGATTGTTTGATTAAAAAAAATTATGATTTTTGAAAAAGTGTTTAATTTTCTTTGGGAAAGTTAAATTTCTGGAATTTAAATTTTATAATTGAACACTTATTATGAATGATATATCACCTCGAAAAGTGAACATATCGTTCCCTAATAGGTTCAGATTATAAATATTTGAATTTATCTGATTATCGTAGTCAAACTCAAGGAGAAACAATATGTGATCCCTAAGAATCAAAATAGTGTTTAATCCATTGTTTAACTATAATAATTCAGATAAGAGATCATTAATTTCATAATTAAAATTACGATTGTAATTGATATATCTATCTAGAGAAAGAAGATATCAATCACTATCGATAGTTTAAATATGACGATAATGATCATTAGGTTTGAATTTCCCAAAGATAATTAAGGGTTTTGAAAAAGCTTGATTTTGAAAATCTGGTCTGGGTTTCTAAATCTCCTACGAGCGCAAGCCCTCGTAGTTAATTACATCGTAGGAAATAAGAAAATTTCCTACGAATACTCTCGATTAAAATAGCGATACGAATTTTATTTAAGAATTCAAAGATTGATATCAAAGGAGGTTAAGGACTGGGATTTTCAACAGGGAATGGTTCAACATTGAACAGTTATTTCTGGAGTCAAAGGAAGAAGGGTAGGAGGTATTTTGAGATTCTGAATTACTTCAGAAACACCTCAAATTATCCTAATTGTTGGGCTTGAATTTGATGGAAAGAGATTTAAGTTTGAATGATTGATTTTATTAGAAAATTGGAACTTATATTCTCGATCACCAGATCAGGAGAATGCCCAGGAAGTGAGGGTGGAGACTAACCTACCAAGTGGGTATGACGTCCCCGGTCAAGATCCCATGGTTTTCCATCGTCCCGGGTTCGTCGGTATCCTTAGCCTACTTAGTCGAGTGCCGACCAGAGGATCCTTGTTAGCAACCATGGGTTACCTCATTCAAGGGGACCTCGTAGGCCAAGGGGCTGGGGACCTAATCCTAGGCTGACAAGTAGAAGTGCACAGGTTTGTGGAAAATGAACCTATGTCTATGTCATCTAACCTAGGATGCCACTCTCATTTTATGTGCAAATTAACATATCTCAGAATAGAAAGGAACACCGGCCTAACCTAAAGCTAGAGTCCGTGTCCTAACAGGTCAATCTAGGTGTGTGTAACAGGCTGTGTGGTTTGGATATGTCCTATATCGGGCAATTGATTAAAGTTGTTTAATGTTCTGGTTTGTTGAAAGGCTCAAGGGAAGTTTTTGGTTAAAGTTTAAGTCTTAATGGTTTGAAATTAATTTTTAAGATTGATTCTTGATTGTTTGTTGGATACCACCTTTGTTGCTCACCGAGGCCGTGAAGTTTATTCCACCTTCCTTGGGGCTAATTTAATAGCCTCGTAGGCCTGGGTTACCCAGTGGTACCCGGTATGATTAAATGAATTAGGTTTAATTTAAGGTTTGAAATTTAATGTAATCTTAGTTAAGGTTGATTGATTGCTGGTTTTAAGGTTAGATTGAAATTTTCTGGAATTTTAAATGATTTTTGAAGGTTTGATGTTTTTGATAGATTTTAAATTTTTGTTTGAGTTGGATGACTTTGAGTTTGATCAATTTGAGATTTTCTTGAAATAGTTATGGTTTTTAAATTATCAAAATTTGAAAATTATTTAAATTATTTAATTGTTTAATTAAAGGTGTTTTAATGATTTGAGTTCAAATGAACTCTAAACTCCTTGAAATCATCTCCAAAGATAAGGAATGATCTAAGGAGGGATTATCAAGTGTTTAAGAATTCTTTGGAATCATTAATTATTTTAAATCGATTAAATTAATTAAATATTCAATTTTATTTAAAATTCAATTAAGCTTAAATTTAATGTCGAATCAAGGGGGTTTTAATTTTCATGTATTAAGGGTTCAATTTTGATTAATTTGAGGTATTATGTGTGTCTTTGTGTTTTAAATTTGATTTATTAAATTTCTTGAAGTTTTGAGAGCTTAATTAAGGCTTGATCTTAAGGGGTTTAAAGAATTCAAACTTTAGTGAGAATTTTCTCTAGAGCAGGGAAAGTCACTAAACTCAAAGGGTTTGAATTTCAAGTCAATTAGATTTAAAGAAGTTTTGAAGTTTAATTGAGGATTTAACTTTAATTAAATCTTTTAAGTGGTTTAATGATTAATCGATTGATTTAAATTTGATAGTGTACACTAATCCTAAGGTACGGTGTCACTAAGTTTTCTATGTTTGATGTTTGATCCCTAAAGGATATAAGTATGAAGCCTAGAGTTTGCCTAAGTTCTTTAAAACTCGTCCTTAATTGTTGTCCTTAATGATGTCACTATGTTTAATGGGTTTGAATCAGTGTCACTAACCCTTTGGACATACATGTGAATGTGAACAAGTTATGTGATGGTACATATTCACTAATTGCAGGAGTCAGGAATTTTAAGGAGAATAGCTCAACATGGATATATAGGAGCCCTATGATCTTCTAAGTTTTAAGAAAACTTACCTGATCACCGGAGCTGATCAACAGTGATTCTGGCCATAGTACCCCATTTGGAAGAAAGGGGCGACTGAAGCTCCTTGGTTCTAGCCTCCAATCAACTCCATCAGTACCTCGCAAAAAGGCGAAGAGAGAAGGAGGTGTCAGGATATCATGCATTGTAATATAAAAGCTAAAGTCAATTAATATGTGGACGAACATGTAAAATATAAATCAAATTCTATATTTCCTTCTTTATGAAAACAGAATAATCCATGGAATAATTACAATAGTATTCTTTTCTCAATTTCTCAAATCTGTTTATAGAGAAGGAAATCAGAATAAGCTAAAACAACTCCCATGGAAACCCTTATTGGGATCCAAGCTAATTTCACATATTTACTATCTTTTTATTTACCGAATGAATGTATGATAAGGACCTAGCGCTTACACAATCCTTCAAAGAGATAATAAAAGCCTTTCTTTTAGGATTCTGGAACTCAACAAAAGAGATCAGGTGCATTGCAATTAAAACAAAAGCATTCTCTCAAGATAAATCTGATAGAGGTCATCACAGGAAAGAGTTGGTGTATGGGCATATATCTAAGATGAGTTTTTGTTTTGATGTGATTATACACAGCTTTCAATATTATGCAAAAGGCAAAAAAAAAAGCAACAGAAAACTCCCCATGTAAATGCTCATAAGACAAGTTCAAGTGACTGTATATGTACTTATTTATATAACAAGCAACCAATGCATATGGAAGCAGTAATCTCAATTGGTTTCAACGAACTAGAAGTGATTTGAATTTGCAATAACCACCACGAAAAATCACCAAACTATCCTCCTATCAAATGTCTGTACACATGTACCATTGAAACATAAAATGCATGCATATATCCATGGCCCCTCTTCAAAACCTCACAAGCAATTGATATAATCACCCAGCTTTCTTATATATTAAATAATGGTGACACCTTGAAGCCCAAACATATATATTACAGGATTGATGAGATGATGTTGCAAATTACTGACTCTTACAAACTTTTTCCAAAAGAAGTTTTTCAACAACCTTTGTTATCAAATGTCATGGTAGCATCAAAACTCAAACTTGCATGTAATCCTTTCATCATAAAGGCTGAAATACATTCATCAAATCACCATAACTTATGCCAAAGAGAAATCTATTTCATAGGTATGGTGCTTACAACAGAGAATTCAATAATTTCTTTAACCTTGATCAGAAGGGAAGAAAAGAGACATCAAAATACTGAGAACCTTTTCACCTGACCCACAGAAACTATGCTCTCACTCATTCATTTGGATTAAAAAAAAAAAGGTAAATCAAGAAATAACTACTCAAGAATATCACTAAAACCTTTAGAGAACAAATATTAAGACTCACATATGAAAGAAGTAAAGCAACATACCAATCTCTTGAACTCACCAATGCACTGGTGCTTTAAAACATACAAAGAAACCATCTCAATCAAACCCCGGCATTGAATAATATCATCATAAGAAATTATTGATCAAAATATCAGGTCTTGCCAAATTCCCTCAAAGCATACATACAATTACATATGACTTCTGGGCTAAATCAAAGCAAACTCATGACAGTAATAATTACTAATGAATTTTGAAGACAGTGAAGGGTTCCAGATTAATGTCTCTATTTGCTTCAGATGGAAAGAGAATGCAACTATCTATTCTCAAATTTTAAAGGAGAGAACATTTAATCGCTTCTTGAAGTTCTGGAGCTGCATATGAAATCTGGTCACATCATCGAATCAAATGAAGGAATGTAGTGTATGTTACTTGCTGTCATGGTTTATAACTTCAAGCAACCAAATGAGTCATAAGGGTAATTTTGTGCTCATTGCTTTTGTCAGTTCAGGGACAATAAAATGCCAAGCTCAGAAACAAAAATATATCAAACGTATAATTTGAGAAAAGTGATGGCAGGAATAATTTTTGTCTCTTAGAGATGAGCATTCAAGCCATTTTCCCACGTCTCTCAAAAAAGACCAAGCAAAAGGCTGCAGGTCACCTCGTTTGGATGGCACCCCTAAGCTAGCATTTCATCAAATGACTTACAAGCCATCTCAACTTTATTTGCTTTACCAAAACATTCAATCAAGGTGCTGTACATAAGCTGTAACATTACTTCTCAATAATAAGCTACAATACTATCTTTAAGAAAGACTTAGCCAAGAACCAAGTGCAAATACATGTATTGATTATCCATGTTTTGTCATAAACAATGACAGAAGAGCAAACACCATCCATCATCCACAAAGATATGAACTCTTTTCTATCATACATCTCAAAAAAAAAAAAAGAGAGCAAGACAAATAAAAGTGGCTTTACAAAGCTGAGAGCATAGACTGCTATAACAACAAATGACTAAGCCACCAATCCTTTGTTGAATCCAATGCATATTCTTTTAAAGTCTACATCAATGCAAATTATAGGTTATACAGTGATCATCAAACTTTAAAGCCATCAAAGAATATACTCATTGATATAGATAAAATGGCTGGCTGGCAAGCTTTACTTCAAATTCTCCCACCTTACTTGCTCTAGTTTGATAGGAGATGAACCGAATTAAACATGGCTACAACTTGCTCAAGCCCAAATTCATCATCAACATATAATAAACATTAACAGAAAATCACATTAAAATATAGAATGGGAAAAATGCATTCTCAAGAGCTGCCGTGACTGCTCCCTTTCTCCCATGCATACACAGATATTTACTTCCACCATATAGTTCAAATCAACTATGTTATAAGTTAGCAGGCCGAAACACAGGGGCAACAAAAATCTTTCCATGTGGGTGCTAATAAGACAAGCTCAAGTGACCGGACATATATTCATCTATATGACAAGCAACCAGTTTATATAGAAGCAGCAGTTCCAACAAGTTTCAACAAATTAGAAATAGTTTAAGCTTGCAATAACTGCCAAGAGACAGATTAACAGACTCTTTGCCAACTAAATGTGTATGTGTACATATACCATTGAGATATAAAGTGTATGCATGCGTTTGTTGCTTCATCTCCAAATCCTTGAAGTAATAAAACGTCATATGCTCGCTTAAAAACTAGAATAAGGATAAATTCAGCCCCTTATAAAATCAGCGAGAAAACAAGATTATTCTCATCATAAAAAAAAAATCTGTGTTGAATCTCACAAAATGGTGAGAGAACTTGTTCAAACCAAGAGTGCTCTCATGATAAAAAAAAAATGTATACATGTTTATTAGCTTTCAAGAGAGATCAAGCAAGCTTATCTCATAGGAATTTGCTTTTAAGAATAGACAAATCTATACAAATTAATCAATAATCAAAAGAAATCAAGCAGGGATTTACCATTTTAGCTACAATACTGCAGCCATTCCCATCATTCTGTTGGCCGGAATCTCCTGCTGTGTGATGCGAATGGTGGTAGAGTCCTTGAGTAGATCTCCTCCTTCCTTTGACCCTTCGGCCCTAGTCCTGTTGCATATATGGCCTTAGCGGTTCCAAGAATGAATGAGACAAATATCTCCCGTGGGAATGAGTATACTGCTGTAGTTTGGAGGCGTGAGGGAGCAGGTTTTGCTTCTTTGGCCAGCCCCCAGCAGCCCTAAGACGAATGGGAGAGATATCCTGTCCGTCTCAGCCTCTCCTCGCGGCTGCTATTCCTTGGCTCTTAATCATTAACAGGAAAGACATATATGATTTTGTCCTTGAAATCGTGAAGGACTTTGACTTCATATTCAACAAAGTCTCCCCTTAATAGACTTCATCTGTCCAAGATCTTACATACCCAGGCGTGATAGGATTCAGCCGGCTGCTATTCCTTGTAGGCCTTTGATCAGATTCAACCAGCAGTTCTCACGCCTTTTCTTGCTCAAATGGATGCTTGAATGGATGATGGGATTAAGGGGATGATATGATAGAGACCTTGCTGTTGGCCGACCGGGAATGGAGGCGTGGAATCCATATTGCAGCTGGTCTTAGCTGCTATGTCCCCAAGGAAGAGATGGCGGCTGCTTGTAGTCGTGGAATGAGAGCTTCCTCTTCCCCTTGCTTGGAAGGGCGGAAAAAAAAGGAGGACTTTCGGCTCTGGATGCAGGAGAGATTGTATATCCCGCAGCTAGGGCTTGGAATCATCCCATCAGAGCAAGTGATGACCTGCCCTAGCTATATCCAAAAATCTAAATGCCATCATGCCCTTTAAAACTTAATCAAAGGGTTGATATTAAAATGTTAAAATTGAACAAATTTAAAGAGCTAAATTGGAGAAGACAAGCATCATTACACAAACTAAATTGATTATACAACATTTCAATTTAAATTAAAATAGTAAATTTGCATTCATCAAAGTTAATTTGACTTTAAAGGAATTAAATCGAGCCAATTAAAGCTAATAAAATTGATTTTTCATTTGAGTCGAATCGAGACACATTAGATTAAATCTATCGAAGCCATCAAGATTAAAACTTGATAGAATTGACTCAAATTAACTTAACGATGGTCAATTAAATTTGATTTAAAGCTTGATTAATAATTGATTGAGAATTAGATGTTTTGGAAATTGTGATTAAATTGAAGATTCGATTGAAGTGTAGATTGCGGACTGGATTAGAGTGTGATCGAATTCGATCAAAAATTGATTGAAGGTTGATTGGAAGCTTGATTGGTTGATGGATGAATATTTGATTAAGGTTTGACTTGAAATTTTAGATTAAGGTCTTGATTGAGGTTTAGATTGATTTAAATTTGGATTGATCTAGGATTAGATTGATCCTAGGGTCAAGATTAATTTGAAGAGATCCTAGGATCTAGAGCAGATCCTAGGGACTGAAATCTAGGAAGATCCTAGAGTCTAGATTGGTCTTAAGTTGTATTGATCTAGGATCAGGATTGATTTGAATCTAGGTTGAACTAAGATCAGATTGATCCTAGGGTCAAGATTAAATCCTAGGGATTGGAAAGATCCTAAGGTCTGGATTGATCATACTGACCTCATACAAAAATGAGGTCAACAAATGGACCCCCAATATGTGTAATAGAATGTAGTTCTATTACACATATTGGCGTTGACCGAATAGAATGGTCAAGTCTAAAGTTTTGATCCTGAGGGAAAGAAAAATCTATCCCTGGGGAATCGGAGTTTGAATAGATACTAGGGTAGTGCTAGGAAAAGCGTACTCTACCACTAGTGGGTTTGGTCCTGAGGGAAAGGAAGAATCTATCCCTAAAGGAGAAGGAAGTCTGGGTGATCTTATAGGAAGGAAGAACTCCTAACTATAAAGGATTGAATCTAGATTTGATTCTAAGGGAAAGAAAATCCTAACCTTAGAAGATTGAATTTGAAATGAATCTAAGGGAAGGAGATCCTAAACTTAGAAGTTTGAATTTGAAATGATGCTAGGGTAGTGCTGAGGCAGCGTACTCTACCACTAGTGGGTCTGGTCCTAAGGGAAAGGAAGAATCTATCCCTAAAGGAGAAGGAAGTCTGGATGATCGTATAGAAAGGAAGAATTCCTAACTACAGAGGATCAAGTTTGAATTTGATACTAGGGCAGTGCCACGAAGGGCGTACTCTGCCACTAGTAGATCTAATCCTAAGGGAAGGAAGAATCTAGCCCTAAAGAAAAGAAAGCTTGATTGAGATTGATTTCAGGACGGTGCCATAGAGGACTTACTCCATCACTAGGAAGTCTAATCCCAAGGGAAGGAAGAAGAAACTACCCTAAGGAAGAGAGAACTGGATTTTGAGATTGAACCCAGGACGGTGCCATAGAGGACTTATTCCATCATTGGGGAGTCTAATCCTAAAGGAAGGAGAAAAGCCTAACCTTGAGGAGAAGAGAGTTTGATTTTGGAGTTGAAATTGAATCCAAGACGGGGCCACAAGGGACTTATTCCATCACTGGGGAATCAAATCCTAAGAGAAGGAGAATACTTACTCTAAGGAAGAGAAGAGCTGGATGATCTCATAGGAAGGTAATATTACTTCATATAGGAGATCACCCTTGAAATTTTGAATTTTGAAACTAGAATGGTGCCGCAGAAGGCGTTATCCATCACTAGTAGATCTAGTCCTAAGGAAAGAAAGCACGATGACTCACATCTGTCCTTAAGAAAAAGGAAACTGGAAGACACTAGGATGGTGCCACGGAGGGCGTACTCCACCACTAGCGGATCTAATCCTAAGGATAGAAAGCACGATGACTCACATCTGTCCTTAAGAAAAAGGAAACTGGAAGAAGCTAGGATGGTGCCACGAAGGGCGTACTCCACCACTAGAAGATCTAATCCTAAGGATAGAAAGCACGATGACTCACATCTAACCTTAAGAAAAAGAAAACTAGAAGAAGCTAGGATAGTGCCACGAATGGCGTACTCCACTACTAGCGGATCTAATCCTAAGGATAGAAAGCACGATGACTCACATCTAACCTTAAGGAAAAGAAAACTGGATGATCCCGTGAGAAGGAAGCATTGCTTTACACAGAATCAGATCTGGAGTGATCGTATGTAAAGGAAACTTGCTTTACATAGAGGATCGAGTCAGGATGATCGTATATAGAGGAAACTTACTTTATATAGAGGATCAGATTAGGAATGATCATATGTGAAGGAAACTTGTTTCACATAGAGGATCGAGTCTGGAATGATCATATACAGAGGAAACTTGCTATGTATAGAGGATCGAGTCTGGATTGAACGTATATAGAGAAAACTTGCTCTATATAGAGGATCAGGTCTGGAATGATCATATGTGAAGAAAACTTGCTTCACATAGAGGATCGAGTCTAGAATGATCATATACAGAGGAAACTTGCTCTGTATAGAGGATCGGGTCTGGATTGATCGTATATAGAGGAAACTTGCTCTATATAGAGGATCTCAACTAGAATGATCATATACAGAGGAAACTTGCTCTGTATAGAGGATCGAGTCTGGATTGATCGTATATAGAGGAAACTTGCTCTATATAGAGGATCAGGCCTGGAATGATCATATGTGAAGGAAACTTACTTCACATAGAGGATCGAGTCTGGAATGATCATATACAGAGGAAACTTGCTCTGTATAGAGGATCGGGTCTGGATTGATCGTATATAGAGGAAACTTGCTCTATATAGAGGATCAGGTCTGGAATGATCATATGTGAAGGAAACTTGCTTCACATAGGGGATCGGGTCTGGAGTGATCATGTATAGAGGAAACTTGCTCTATACAGAGGATCGAGTCAGGGTGATCGTATATAGAGGAAACTTGCTCTATACAGTGGATCGGATTTGAATTCTGGAATTTGAGATTTGAATTCTAGAATTTGAAATTTGAATGATTTTTGAACTTGAATTTAAAAATATTTGAATTTGAAACTTGATTTGATGAATTTGAATTTGAAGGGTTTTAAAACTGTGATGTGTTTTGAATTTGATTCGAATTGGTTTTGAGTTTGAAAATTTTGAATTTGAAATTTGATTTTAATTGATGTTGAATTTGATTTCAAATTTTGAATTTTGATTGTGTTTGGTTCGATTTTGATTTGTTTGAATCTGATTTTGAATTTGAAGTGTTTTGAATTTAATTTTAAGTTTGTCACTCATCTGGCATGGTACTTCCTGAAGAGCCTCCCCAACGTTTGAAAATATTGGGTGGCATTCTTCAGGGTTGATCAGCCAAAGGAAAATTTCCTCAAAGATCGTCATTAAAAATGAACGATCCAGTCAACATTGACTCAAGCTTTCCATTGAGTTTACAACGGATTAGAAGCGGTCTACAAAAGACTACGACCAAGTCTCCTACTTGGGGAGTTCTAAAGTGACACAACTTATCAATATCTCGAATCAAATGTGACTTATGAACTTTCAAACTTTGCTGAGCTTAATTTAATTTTTATTTGAGGCCCTCGAGCTCCTTGAATTGGAGTCGGGCACTCTGTTCAATTAGAGTTTGATTTTAAACAGCAAGTCTCAGCTCAAGAAACTACGCTTCTAGATCAGGATGATCTAGGACCCAGCACAGGGTGTAGTTTGATTGTGAACGACAATTTCCAGCACTATAAAATACTCCTCTAGTGGGATCAATTGTGGACCCAGTATAGAGTGTAATTTTACAAAGAAGGCCTTGAAGGAAAGATGCCTACGCGCAAGGACTTACACACATTTCTCAAGGACCAAATTTAAATTTTTATCAAGAGTAGAAGATTCATTCTTCTTATTAGAAAACTTCCTCTAGGTACTTGGACCCTGTCGGAATGACAAGTGGGAACAAGTTCAGAAGCACAGTGAAAAGTTTGAGTGACCCCAACTAACCTGAAAAGGTTTGAGGATTTAGGTTTTGTTGACCCAGACCAAGTTTCGTAGAAACTAAACTGGGGTCTCCCTTAAGTATTTTGAATTAAAATCAATTTCAAAGAGGTTTAAGTTGAATATAGAAATTTGATCTTTTCAATTCTCTAGCACGAGAGATTTTATATCTTGATAGATTACCGATGCACGGAAGAAAATCTGGATTCAAGATTCTTAAAATCAAGCAATTTTAAATTGACTGAGTATCTTGAGATTCAAGAATTTAGAAGAAGGGAGCCTCTTTCTTTATTCTCTTTTCTTGGTGGCGCACTTTGCGCATCTTTTGATTTATAGTGCATTTTGCACTATTTCTTAACTTGTGGCGCCCATTGCGCATCTTTTTGATTTTTGGTGCACTTTGTGCATTTCTTGATTGTTGGCGCATTTTGCGCATCTTTTGAATTCAATTGAATTTAAGAAGAGGCTACACCTTCTCTATTTTAATACCGGGATTACATCTCGAGTATAAGAGAAGAAAACTCATTCTCTTATGCAAGGACGAATAATCCTCAAGGTAGGACCCAGTCTTTTGAAATGAATATTGGCTTGACTTTTGAAAATCATTGAACAGATTTTAAACACGCAAGAGATGTCTATCTAAGATAGAAAATTGCGAGATGATTAAAAAGATTTTCATTTCAAATATCAACTTAAGTTCGATATCGATTTAACTCAACAGTTGAATCAATCCCACAAAAGAGGCGGGAGGGAGGTGTATTCAAACATTTGGAGTCAACTACTACTTTCTCCTGCTTAAAACTCAAAATAGAGGTCAATTTTCATTAAAAAGATAACTCAACTATCTTGAAAGTTTGAAATCAGTACACTTGAGAAATTCGAAAGCTTTTCCTTAAAAAGAAATTGCAAATCTAGGTGGCAAGACCTTAGTAGTACGGAATTAAATTCCTACGATCTCCTTGGAGGGAGAGACTATTATTGGGTCTGCACTATCCTTAGAAGTTGCTACATCACTTTAATCAAAAGATTTATCTCGATAGGACCCCGTTGAAAGTTGAATTTTAACGGTATCACTATCTGATATAATCCTAGATTATTTCCCCTCTTATTACTAGCGGTCTAGTAATTAGGAGAGTGGCACCCCGAGTGATTTCTACACCTCCTCCTCTCTAGTTGATGTAGTGGGACACGTATAGAAACGTGACCTAACATCATCTAGTAGAGTGGATGGGTCATAACCTTCAACTGGGGGCCTAGGGCCTGGTGCTGGAGTTTATTCAGTTCTGGCTTGATTGATTCTCGCCATGTAGTAGTCAAGAAGATGTATTGAAGATTGTGCTCTCGTCTCTACAACCTCCCTCCTTTGAGCAACAGGAGAAGGGTGGAAATGATTTCCACCAGGGAAGGGGTACGTAGAAGGAGCAACAAACTTTTGATTAGCCTCGGACTTGACTTGCTTTAAGGCTTTCGCCTCAGCAGTCTTCCTGGCCTTGACAACCTTCTTTCTGACTCTACGAAGGTAGTTCTTCATTTTGTTCTTGCTGATCTTGCTGACGACAGGGGTATTAGAACTTGATCCAATCTCAGGCTGAGATGGTAGCTCTTCTATAGTTATTGAGTTCTGGTTCTTATCCTCCTCAGTAAAAGATACAGTGGGTAAAGGGGTGACAACAGCCTCCATCTCGGAGATGGGGGAGTCAACTCCTGACCCTAAAGTAATCTCAACCAAAGGGACATTCCTTCGTATTCCCGCAGACAGATCGATCATTTCTTCTCCGTCGACTGATAACTTGAAGTCTTGGAATTGCATTTCAAACTGGATGAAGTTTCCAGATGCGATTCCTTCGACTATCAAGTTTCTATCTAAAGAAAAAATGAGTTTCCCAGCCATTTGAGTGCTTAAATCCTGAAATTAATGAACAGTGATTTGAATTAGTTAATCTTGAATATGAATTTGAGTTTTAAATTTGATTAATGTTATTCAAAATTTGATAATTCAATCATGTTAAGCTTAAATTCAAAACAGTGGTTCGTAGAATTAACAAAGACTTAAGGGTTGAACCCGACTCTTTCGCTACACCAATTAACTTGGGGCAAAATGTCAAAATTCAAACTCGAACTTGAATTCAAAATTGAAGTTAAAATTTGAAGTGACAAATCAAATTCAAACTTGAAGTTGAGATTGTATTTTGATTCAAAGTTGGATTTGAATTTGAGTTTGAATTTAAGGTTGAAGTCGAATGGACCTTTCTTCAAATCTTGTGACTCAACAGATCGAGTTTCGCTCAATCATGTAGGTGCACAAAATTGATATGAAAAATCCAGGGATCGAGCTCGACTCTTTTCGTTTCACCAATTGACTTGGGTCGAAATGTCAAAGTCCCGATCAAAATTGAATTGATTTTAAATTGGAAATCAAATTCAAATTTCAGGTTGAAATTAGGTTTGTATTCAAAGTTTGATTTTGAGCTTGAGGCTCAAGTCAAATGTGTCTTTCTTCAAATTTTATGACTCAACAGACTGAGTTTCACTCAATCATGTAGGTGCATAAAAATTGATATAAAAGATCTGGGGATCGGGCTTGACTCTTTTCGTTTCTCCAATTAACTTGGGTCGAAATGTCAAAGTCCCGAATTTGACCTTGAAATCAAATCTGAAGTTTGAATTTAACTTTGGAATCAAATTTGAGTTCAATTTTGAAATTAAATTTGAACTTAAGATTGAATTTATTTTTGAGGTTGAATTAAAAATTAAATCTTGGATTCAAATTCAAGTTTGAAGTTGGATTTAAATTGAAATTGAATTTGAATTTGAATCTGGATTTGAACTCAAGGTTGGAATTGAACGGATTCTCTTCAAAATTTGGAACTCAACATATTGAATTTTGTTCAAATATGTAGGTCTACCAAATTAGCCTGAAGATCCTAAGGCTTGACTCTTTGCATCCCACCAAGCAATTTAGGGGTGAAATGTCAAAGCCCAGAATTGACTGGAGAATTTTTAAATTTGAATTGCATGTGTTCAACTATAATAGAATATTGTAGAAGACACATAGCAACGACGAATGAAGTTGATTTGAAAGATTTTCCTTGACTTTTGAAACTCAAAAATGTTGAGTTTTATTTTCAACATAATGGTTAACAAAATTCAAGGGAAAATCTTGAAACCTTGACTTGACTCTTTCGCCACACTGACTAGCTTAGGGTGAAATGTCAGAATCTAGGTTGAATTAAAGAAATTTTGAACCTGGATCTTTGAGATTGAGGGATTTTTTTGCTTAGCATGCTGTGACTTATTCGCATGCGAGTTTGCAACATATGCAAAAAGATTTTGACAAGCTTGGGTTGACTCTTTTGCTCTACCAATGAACTTGGAGGCAAAATGTCAAAACCAGACTTGGAGGGAGGTTTCCTACACTCACCTCTCTTTTCACATGTCTTAATTGAGTTGGCCACACTCACCCAAGGAAGAAATGGGTAGAGGGACCAACGGAAGAAAGGTAGTCAAAACTACCGATGCAACAAAATTCGTACCGCTATTAAAGATGGAGAGAGAGATATTCCCCAGCGGAGTCGCCATTTTTTGTTTGATTAAAAAAAATTATGATTTTTGAAAAAGTGTTTAATTTTCTTTGGGAAAGTTAAATTTCTGGAATTTAAATTTTATAATTGAACACTTATTATGAATGATATATCACCTCGAAAAGTGAACATATCGTTCCCTAATAGGTTCAGATTATAAATATTTGAATTTATCTGATTATCGTAGTCAAACTCAAGGAGAAACAATATGTGATCCCTAAGAATCAAAATAGTGTTTAATCCATTGTTTAACTATAATAATTCAGATAAGAGATCATTAATTTCATAATTAAAATTACGATTGTAATTGATATATCTATCTAGAGAAAGAAGATATCAATCACTATCGATAGTTTAAATATGACGATAATGATCATTAGGTTTGAATTTCCCAAAGATAATTAAGGGTTTTGAAAAAGCTTGATTTTGAAAATCTGGTCTGGGTTTCTAAATCTCCTACGAGCGCAAGCCCTCGTAGTTAATTACATCGTAGGAAATAAGAAAATTTCCTACGAATACTCTCGATTAAAATAGCGATACGAATTTTATTTAAGAATTCAAAGATTGATATCAAAGGAGGTTAAGGACTGGGATTTTCAACAGGGAATGGTTCAACATTGAACAGTTATTTCTGGAGTCAAAGGAAGAAGGGTAGGAGGTATTTTGAGATTCTGAATTACTTCAGAAACACCTCAAATTATCCTAATTGTTGGGCTTGAATTTGATGGAAAGAGATTTAAGTTTGAATGATTGATTTTATTAGAAAATTGGAACTTATATTCTCGATCACCAGATCAGGAGAATGCCCAGGAAGTGAGGGTGGAGACTAACCTACCAAGTGGGTATGACGTCCCCGGTCAAGATCCCATGGTTTTCCATCGTCCCGGGTTCGTCGGTATCCTTAGCCTACTTAGTCGAGTGCCGACCAGAGGATCCTTGTTAGCAACCATGGGTTACCTCATTCAAGGGGACCTCGTAGGCCAAGGGGCTGGGGACCTAATCCTAGGCTGACAAGTAGAAGTGCACAGGTTTGTGGAAAATGAACCTATGTCTATGTCATCTAACCTAGGATGCCACTCTCATTTTATGTGCAAATTAACATATCTCAGAATAGAAAGGAACACCGGCCTAACCTAAAGCTAGAGTCCGTGTCCTAACAGGTCAATCTAGGTGTGTGTAACAGGCTGTGTGGTTTGGATATGTCCTATATCGGGCAATTGATTAAAGTTGTTTAATGTTCTGGTTTGTTGAAAGGCTCAAGGGAAGTTTTTGGTTAAAGTTTAAGTCTTAATGGTTTGAAATTAATTTTTAAGATTGATTCTTGATTGTTTGTTGGATACCACCTTTGTTGCTCACCGAGGCCGTGAAGTTTATTCCACCTTCCTTGGGGCTAATTTAATAGCCTCGTAGGCCTGGGTTACCCAGTGGTACCCGGTATGATTAAATGAATTAGGTTTAATTTAAGGTTTGAAATTTAATGTAATCTTAGTTAAGGTTGATTGATTGCTGGTTTTAAGGTTAGATTGAAATTTTCTGGAATTTTAAATGATTTTTGAAGGTTTGATGTTTTTGATAGATTTTAAATTTTTGTTTGAGTTGGATGACTTTGAGTTTGATCAATTTGAGATTTTCTTGAAATAGTTATGGTTTTTAAATTATCAAAATTTGAAAATTATTTAAATTATTTAATTGTTTAATTAAAGGTGTTTTAATGATTTGAGTTCAAATGAACTCTAAACTCCTTGAAATCATCTCCAAAGATAAGGAATGATCTAAGGAGGGATTATCAAGTGTTTAAGAATTCTTTGGAATCATTAATTATTTTAAATCGATTAAATTAATTAAATATTCAATTTTATTTAAAATTCAATTAAGCTTAAATTTAATGTCGAATCAAGGGGGTTTTAATTTTCATGTATTAAGGGTTCAATTTTGATTAATTTGAGGTATTATGTGTGTCTTTGTGTTTTAAATTTGATTTATTAAATTTCTTGAAGTTTTGAGAGCTTAATTAAGGCTTGATCTTAAGGGGTTTAAAGAATTCAAACTTTAGTGAGAATTTTCTCTAGAGCAGGGAAAGTCACTAAACTCAAAGGGTTTGAATTTCAAGTCAATTAGATTTAAAGAAGTTTTGAAGTTTAATTGAGGATTTAACTTTAATTAAATCTTTTAAGTGGTTTAATGATTAATCGATTGATTTAAATTTGATAGTGTACACTAATCCTAAGGTACGGTGTCACTAAGTTTTCTATGTTTGATGTTTGATCCCTAAAGGATATAAGTATGAAGCCTAGAGTTTGCCTAAGTTCTTTAAAACTCGTCCTTAATTGTTGTCCTTAATGATGTCACTATGTTTAATGGGTTTGAATCAGTGTCACTAACCCTTTGGACATACATGTGAATGTGAACAAGTTATGTGATGGTACATATTCACTAATTGCAGGAGTCAGGAATTTTAAGGAGAATAGCTCAACATGGATATATAGGAGCCCTATGATCTTCTAAGTTTTAAGAAAACTTACCTGATCACCGGAGCTGATCAACAGTGATTCTGGCCATAGTACCCCATTTGGAAGAAAGGGGCGACTGAAGCTCCTTGGTTCTAGCCTCCAATCAACTCCATCAGTACCTCGCAAAAAGGCGAAGAGAGAAGGAGGTGTCAGGATATCATGCATTGTAATATAAAAGCTAAAGTCAATTAATATGTGGACGAACATGTAAAATATAAATCAAATTCTATATTTCCTTCTTTATGAAAACAGAATAATCCATGGAATAATTACAATAGTATTCTTTTCTCAATTTCTCAAATCTGTTTATAGAGAAGGAAATCAGAATAAGCTAAAACAACTCCCATGGAAACCCTTATTGGGATCCAAGCTAATTTCACATATTTACTATCTTTTTATTTACCGAATGAATGTATGATAAGGACCTAGCGCTTACACAATCCTTCAAAGAGATAATAAAAGCCTTTCTTTTAGGATTCTGGAACTCAACAAAAGAGATCAGGTGCATTGCAATTAAAACAAAAGCATTCTCTCAAGATAAATCTGATAGAGGTCATCACAGGAAAGAGTTGGTGTATGGGCATATATCTAAGATGAGTTTTTGTTTTGATGTGATTATACACAGCTTTCAATATTATGCAAAAGGCAAAAAAAAAAGCAACAGAAAACTCCCCATGTAAATGCTCATAAGACAAGTTCAAGTGACTGTATATGTACTTATTTATATAACAAGCAACCAATGCATATGGAAGCAGTAATCTCAATTGGTTTCAACGAACTAGAAGTGATTTGAATTTGCAATAACCACCACGAAAAATCACCAAACTATCCTCCTATCAAATGTCTGTACACATGTACCATTGAAACATAAAATGCATGCATATATCCATGGCCCCTCTTCAAAACCTCACAAGCAATTGATATAATCACCCAGCTTTCTTATATATTAAATAATGGTGACACCTTGAAGCCCAAACATATATATTACAGGATTGATGAGATGATGTTGCAAATTACTGACTCTTACAAACTTTTTCCAAAAGAAGTTTTTCAACAACCTTTGTTATCAAATGTCATGGTAGCATCAAAACTCAAACTTGCATGTAATCCTTTCATCATAAAGGCTGAAATACATTCATCAAATCACCATAACTTATGCCAAAGAGAAATCTATTTCATAGGTATGGTGCTTACAACAGAGAATTCAATAATTTCTTTAACCTTGATCAGAAGGGAAGAAAAGAGACATCAAAATACTGAGAACCTTTTCACCTGACCCACAGAAACTATGCTCTCACTCATTCATTTGGATTAAAAAAAAAAAGGTAAATCAAGAAATAACTACTCAAGAATATCACTAAAACCTTTAGAGAACAAATATTAAGACTCACATATGAAAGAAGTAAAGCAACATACCAATCTCTTGAACTCACCAATGCACTGGTGCTTTAAAACATACAAAGAAACCATCTCAATCAAACCCCGGCATTGAATAATATCATCATAAGAAATTATTGATCAAAATATCAGGTCTTGCCAAATTCCCTCAAAGCATACATACAATTACATATGACTTCTGGGCTAAATCAAAGCAAACTCATGACAGTAATAATTACTAATGAATTTTGAAGACAGTGAAGGGTTCCAGATTAATGTCTCTATTTGCTTCAGATGGAAAGAGAATGCAACTATCTATTCTCAAATTTTAAAGGAGAGAACATTTAATCGCTTCTTGAAGTTCTGGAGCTGCATATGAAATCTGGTCACATCATCGAATCAAATGAAGGAATGTAGTGTATGTTACTTGCTGTCATGGTTTATAACTTCAAGCAACCAAATGAGTCATAAGGGTAATTTTGTGCTCATTGCTTTTGTCAGTTCAGGGACAATAAAATGCCAAGCTCAGAAACAAAAATATATCAAACGTATAATTTGAGAAAAGTGATGGCAGGAATAATTTTTGTCTCTTAGAGATGAGCATTCAAGCCATTTTCCCACGTCTCTCAAAAAAGACCAAGCAAAAGGCTGCAGGTCACCTCGTTTGGATGGCACCCCTAAGCTAGCATTTCATCAAATGACTTACAAGCCATCTCAACTTTATTTGCTTTACCAAAACATTCAATCAAGGTGCTGTACATAAGCTGTAACATTACTTCTCAATAATAAGCTACAATACTATCTTTAAGAAAGACTTAGCCAAGAACCAAGTGCAAATACATGTATTGATTATCCATGTTTTGTCATAAACAATGACAGAAGAGCAAACACCATCCATCATCCACAAAGATATGAACTCTTTTCTATCATACATCTCAAAAAAAAAAAAAGAGAGCAAGACAAATAAAAGTGGCTTTACAAAGCTGAGAGCATAGACTGCTATAACAACAAATGACTAAGCCACCAATCCTTTGTTGAATCCAATGCATATTCTTTTAAAGTCTACATCAATGCAAATTATAGGTTATACAGTGATCATCAAACTTTAAAGCCATCAAAGAATATACTCATTGATATAGATAAAATGGCTGGCTGGCAAGCTTTACTTCAAATTCTCCCACCTTACTTGCTCTAGTTTGATAGGAGATGAACCGAATTAAACATGGCTACAACTTGCTCAAGCCCAAATTCATCATCAACATATAATAAACATTAACAGAAAATCACATTAAAATATAGAATGGGAAAAATGCATTCTCAAGAGCTGCCGTGACTGCTCCCTTTCTCCCATGCATACACAGATATTTACTTCCACCATATAGTTCAAATCAACTATGTTATAAGTTAGCAGGCCGAAACACAGGGGCAACAAAAATCTTTCCATGTGGGTGCTAATAAGACAAGCTCAAGTGACCGGACATATATTCATCTATATGACAAGCAACCAGTTTATATAGAAGCAGCAGTTCCAACAAGTTTCAACAAATTAGAAATAGTTTAAGCTTGCAATAACTGCCAAGAGACAGATTAACAGACTCTTTGCCAACTAAATGTGTATGTGTACATATACCATTGAGATATAAAGTGTATGCATGCGTTTGTTGCTTCATCTCCAAATCCTTGAAGTAATAAAACGTCATATGCTCGCTTAAAAACTAGAATAAGGATAAATTCAGCCCCTTATAAAATCAGCGAGAAAACAAGATTATTCTCATCATAAAAAAAAAATCTGTGTTGAATCTCA
This sequence comes from Dendrobium chrysotoxum, assembly GCA_019925795.1. Taxonomy (NCBI): domain Eukaryota; kingdom Viridiplantae; phylum Streptophyta; class Magnoliopsida; order Asparagales; family Orchidaceae; genus Dendrobium; species Dendrobium chrysotoxum. Next base: position 25,221,383 of record CM034303.1, read on the forward strand.
CAAAATGGTGAGAGAACTTGTTCAAACCAAGAGTGCTCTCATGATAAAAAAAAAATGTATACATGTTTATTAGCTTTCAAGAGAGATCAAGCAAGCTTATCTCATAGGAATTTGCTTTTAAGAATAGACAAATCTATACAAATTAATCAATAATCAAAAGAAATCAAGCAGGGATTTACCATTTTAGCTACAATACTGCAGCCATTCCCATCATTCTGTTGGCCGGAATCTCCTGCTGTGTGATGCGAATGGTGGTAGAGTCCTTGAGTAGATCTCCTCCTTCCTTTGACCCTTCGGCCCTAGTCCTGTTGCATATATGGCCTTAGCGGTTCCAAGAATGAATGAGACAAATATCTCCCGTGGGAATGAGTATACTGCTGTAGTTTGGAGGCGTGAGGGAGCAGGTTTTGCTTCTTTGGCCAGCCCCCAGCAGCCCTAAGACGAATGGGAGAGATATCCTGTCCGTCTCAGCCTCTCCTCGCGGCTGCTATTCCTTGGCTCTTAATCATTAACAGGAAAGACATATATGATTTTGTCCTTGAAATCGTGAAGGACTTTGACTTCATATTCAACAAAGTCTCCCCTTAATAGACTTCATCTGTCCAAGATCTTACATACCCAGGCGTGATAGGATTCAGCCGGCTGCTATTCCTTGTAGGCCTTTGATCAGATTCAACCAGCAGTTCTCACGCCTTTTCTTGCTCAAATGGATGCTTGAATGGATGATGGGATTAAGGGGATGATATGATAGAGACCTTGCTGTTGGCCGACCGGGAATGGAGGCGTGGAATCCATATTGCAGCTGGTCTTAGCTGCTATGTCCCCAAGGAAGAGATGGCGGCTGCTTGTAGTCGTGGAATGAGAGCTTCCTCTTCCCCTTGCTTGGAAGGGCGGAAAAAAAAGGAGGACTTTCGGCTCTGGATGCAGGAGAGATTGTATATCCCGCAGCTAGGGCTTGGAATCATCCCATCAGAGCAAGTGATGACCTGCCCTAGCTATATCCAAAAATCTAAATGCCATCATGCCCTTTAAAACTTAATCAAAGGGTTGATATTAAAATGTTAAAATTGAACAAATTTAAAGAGCTAAATTGGAGAAGACAAGCATCATTACACAAACTAAATTGATTATACAACATTTCAATTTAAATTAAAATAGTAAATTTGCATTCATCAAAGTTAATTTGACTTTAAAGGAATTAAATCGAGCCAATTAAAGCTAATAAAATTGATTTTTCATTTGAGTCGAATCGAGACACATTAGATTAAATCTATCGAAGCCATCAAGATTAAAACTTGATAGAATTGACTCAAATTAACTTAACGATGGTCAATTAAATTTGATTTAAAGCTTGATTAATAATTGATTGAGAATTAGATGTTTTGGAAATTGTGATTAAATTGAAGATTCGATTGAAGTGTAGATTGCGGACTGGATTAGAGTGTGATCGAATTCGATCAAAAATTGATTGAAGGTTGATTGGAAGCTTGATTGGTTGATGGATGAATATTTGATTAAGGTTTGACTTGAAATTTTAGATTAAGGTCTTGATTGAGGTTTAGATTGATTTAAATTTGGATTGATCTAGGATTAGATTGATCCTAGGGTCAAGATTAATTTGAAGAGATCCTAGGATCTAGAGCAGATCCTAGGGACTGAAATCTAGGAAGATCCTAGAGTCTAGATTGGTCTTAAGTTGTATTGATCTAGGATCAGGATTGATTTGAATCTAGGTTGAACTAAGATCAGATTGATCCTAGGGTCAAGATTAAATCCTAGGGATTGGAAAGATCCTAAGGTCTGGATTGATCATACTGACCTCATACAAAAATGAGGTCAACATAGATACAAATTTTCGATGAAGTACTCATTTTTCTTTTTCTTTCTTTCTTTTGATTTTCTTTCTCTTTCAAAAGTTTCTTTTTTCAAACATAATTTAGTACTACAATAATGATTTTGAATAATTGAGTACTTTTTAAGGATTGTTATAAGCTCAATACTTCCATATTGAAGTTTATAATAATTTTCATAATTTAATCTACACTCTCTTTTTATAAACTTAATTATTCAATCTTGAAACCATTAGTCACTGCATCAGTATTTAGTATTTGAAGTTCAAGATGAGATATTTACTTAAATGATTGTTATAATTTTCAAATTAAAAATTGTTATCCTTTATTTATTCAATTTATCATGTAGGGTTTTATTCTTTTTAATTTTAAATAATTTTTATTACAATTTTTAATTTTCCAAGCTTAGTTATCCAAGTGCAAGCACTATGGAGTGGATAATTTCAACAATTAAGCAACATAGGAAATTTTTATCAAATGAAAATTTTAACAACACAACAATAATAATAATTATAATTATAAAATAACACATAATTAACAAAGAGAACATAACTAAATATTTTAAAGAAAGTAAACATGCCTATTCATTGAGAATGATACAATGTAAATAAGGCATCTCAAACTATAGTAATACATAATAAAAACATAGACTACATCATGCAATATCCATTTCCAACATGAAAATAATCATCTATCACCATAACCAAGCTACCTAGCCATCCCAAAGTATCATTAGGGATCACCCCAAGCAAAGAAAATGTAAAATAAAGAAAATAAAAAGAGCAACCAACCACAATCTCTCACCATCTCTCTCAATAACTACCAAAGCAACCAAGAAAAATAATGAAAAACATCATGGTTTGGAGTCTCTATCCTCCTCCTCATCATCATAATCATCACCACCAATAGATGGATGCCAACCAAAAGGATCATATGCAGCAGTAGTGGAAAATGAAGATGATCCAAATTTTTAACAAATAAGCTTCTCCTAAACATTCCCATTAATTCCTCATTAAACTTAGAAGTGTAGTGGTAATGTCTCTCATGCATATCAAAATAATGGGTATGTCGAACATCTCTAATTTTCCTAGCAGGAGGCCCCTAGTTCTTACATGGGAAATGACATTATTTCTCTTAATTTGGAAGTGGCTGTTAAGAACATTGAAAGGCTGGATAAAGCTTTAGTTGGTCGGCTGCTAGACAGATAATTCTAATTCTGGGTCATGCAAAATGATTTGTAAAGACATTAGGGGTAGTTTGGTTAGTTTCAAATCACTTCTTTGGGCAATGACTATTTTATTTATCTCTTTGAGATAATGGAGGCAAAAATAACAACTTGATCATAGGACTTGGTATATCGTAGGATAAATTATTGGGATTAATAAGTGGTCACCATCCTTTTCCCTAATATCGCTCAAAGGATTTACTTCCCCAATTGGAATCCGATTTCCCAGTCTCCCTTTGGAATATTGGGATGAACACAATTTGGCAAGGTTGGTATCAGCAACCGATAAACCATGCTTATGGATGCTTTTATGAATGCCTGGAGCAAGTGTACTTTAGCACAGGTGTGTGTTCGGCTTGATTTTTCAGAATGTTGCCAAAAAGGGGTTTTGGGCACAAGGAATGGGAGGTAAATTCTTTTAACCCATCGAATATGATGGGATTCTGGTGCTATGACTTTGGTGTGCAAAAATTGGTCATAAGATGGGATCATGTTCGATCCCTAAATGCCTTTTGGTTATGTCAGTAATTCCAAATGGAGAAGTGGTTGAAAGTTCGAAAAGGGATGTTAAGCCCTAGTGAACTAGTCCCGAGGCTAACCAAGAGGGGGGGTGAATTGGATATTTGAAACAAAACAAAAATCTTTTTATAACATGCAACAGAAACAAATTAAAACAACGATAAAAAGATCAATCACAGATATCACCCAAGCAGATAATCGCAACAAAATAAAGTGCGAAAAAATAATAAGAAAGAACACACCAGATTTATAGTGGTTCGGTCCAACCTGACCTACGTCCACTCCTCGGAGGCACCCTCCAAGTATTGCACTAAACCAAAAGTGTCTCCTTCAACGCCCACAGCTAGGCGGAGAAGCCCTTACAAAATCACTTCCACCTTCCCCGGTGCGGCGGAGTAGCCGGGTCCTTTGACACCAAAGAGCACTTCTTCTTCCCAAAACTTCCTTCGAGACAAGCCATGAATTTGATGGTACTTAGGTGCAAGCCTGCCGGAGCAACCGTGTGAACCCCCTCACACTCCCTCGAGAAACCCCCTTCCCAGGCTCTTCTCCCTCTCAAACTCCACCCTTTCCTCTCTCCTTTTCAAGCTCTCTCTTCAAGTTTTCTCCAAAAGAACGAAGCCTTAATGGCTGCCAAAGACACTTATCAAGTGCCTTGAGAAAGCTTAAATAAAGAGCTCCAAAAACCCTTCCAAATTAGTTCTGGCGGCAAATATCATCCGGGACGATCGCCGGATCGTCCAGGACGATGTGCTCCAAAAGACAGCTTCAGAAAACCCTAAAAACTCAATTCTGCCGCCAAAGATCGTCCAGGACGATGTGCTCCAAAAGGCGGCTTTAGAAAACCCTTAAAACTCAATTCTGCCACCAAAAATCATCCAGGACGATCGCATGATCGTCCAGAACGATGTGCAGAATTTGACCTGATAGTCCCGTACGATCCTGGGATAGTCCAGGACGATCAGAACAAATTTTGCACAAATCGTCCAGTACGATATATAGATCGTCCAGGACGATTAGAACAAATTTTAACTCTTAAATCCTTGCCTAAATTGTCATGGCGGCTAGGGTTTTGAGATCATATTGGATCGTCCAGGATGATATAAATATCGTCCAGGACGATTAGTTCAATGAACAGATCGTCCTGGACGATCATAAATCGTCCAATACGATTTGTTCAAAAGTTGAACTTCTGGTTTTGACAGGATCTCACTCCCCCTAAGTATGTGTACACATGGTCATAAATAAACATATACCATTATAGGACTTGACTCAAGGAATTAAAAAGTACATCAATGAGAAATACAATAAAGCCTATTCTACTCATTCTTGAGTCTTGAATCTTTCTTGTATTGATGCATGCTGTTCCTAAAATGTTAGTACACACACAAATAAATATACATTCCAAATATTAGAAGATGTGAGCCATAATGTTTATTATCATCAAAATAGAAACTTGTGAGCCCGAGTCGTAACAATCTCCCCCTTTTTGATGATGGCAAATATTATTGGTTGAATTTATAAAAAATATATTTTCTCCTAATCTCCCCCTCACTAAGAAAAAGTCTTTTAAAAACAGGGAGAAATACTTTCTTCTTTTTTTAATTTTTAAAAAATAACTACAACAACAATATGATGTAAAATAAATAACACAAAAACAAATATCACAAATACAACAGTACGTAAAAAACATCACAAATACAACAGTACGTTCTCCCCCTTTTACATTATCAAAAAGAGGAGGAGCAAAAATTTGAAAAGTCACCTCTTAAGGTTCTCCAAAACTTAGTAAGACATGAATTGACTTCTTTGAACCCAGAAAGGTTAGAGAATCAGAAAATGTAAATCCAAACTCAGGTTTTTTTTTTAAAGGCGAAAAAACTTTTTAAGTCAATATCTAAATCAAGGAACAAATTTGATAAGTAAACAAAAATCTTTCAAAACCCCTTTCATGAAATACATCTAATAGAAGATTGATGCAAAGTAATGAATCAAAAAATCTTGATTTTCAAACTCAAGTAACGAATCTATCAAAAAGTCATAAGAGTTTTCTAAACTTTAGAGATTTACTAGAATGGAAGCAGCTTTTATGGGCTAATTTTGTGCCTCTTTTTCAATTTGTTTGGCGCTTTGCGCATCTTTTAATTTTTGATACACTTTGTGTATTCAATTTGGCAATTTCGTATCTTTTCAGTTTTGGGCTCATTTTGTGCCTCTTTTCAATTTATTTGGCGCACTGCGCATCTTTTGTTTGCCTCCTTTCTAAATCTTTAAAATTAACAAACCTTATTCTTATGATAAAGATGAACAACCTGAATAAGATAATCTTGAAGTTGGTTCAATAATTTGCAAAAGATTCCTATGAGATAGAAAAAATGTTGGGAGATGAAAAAAGTTTTAATTTCAAAAACTAATTTATAATTTGAAACAGATTTTGACTCAAAAGTAAGATAGCCTTATTCAAAGAAAAGAGATAGAGAGACAAAATCATGAGTTTCCTTCCTTTACTTGATTTTAGAGAAATCAACCACAACTAACAAAGTATTTAGAAAATACAGGAGGTAAATTTTCCATTTTTAGAAAATAAGATCTTAAAAAAATGATTTAAAATAAGAGGTGTTATGTGTGTGCTTGATTAGAGGAATAATAAAAAACATCAAAAAAAAAATTTAAAAGGAAAACAAAAATACTAAAACACAGAAAACACAATGAATAAAATAATAGTAACAGAAAAACAAAACAAAAAATATAAACACACAAAAAGAACATTAATTTACATCAGCTTGCTCCTGATCTGATGATTCAGAAGCTAGATCTGCCCAGGACATTTTTCGTTTTGCATTATCAGCCCTTATTATAATTTGCTTAGCTTTACCCTTTTCCTTTTCAAGAAGGGTTCTTAAGTTCGGGCACTGATTTTTCATATGTCCAGGCTTCCTACATCCAAAACAAATAACATCAGAAGAAAACTTTATATTCTTACCATTTTTACCTTTGTTCCACTTTTGATGTTGATGTTTGTGCCTTAGTAGATTTTTTAATTTATTTGTTGCTGATACTAACTCTTCACTTTCATCACTTTCTGAGTTATTTCTTCCAATGTCTTCAGTTTTCAGCACTATCATTTTATCTGCATCCAAAAGCTTTTGACCCAAACCTTGCTCGTAGGCAATGAGTGAGCCAATCAAATTATCAATAGAATATTCATTCAAATTTTTTGATTCAAAAATTGTAATGACTTTGGCATCAAATTTAGCAAGTAGAGAACGTAGGATTTTATTAACTTTTTCAAAATTTGAAAGTTCTTTTCCTAAAGCATATAATGATGTCACAATTTGAGAAAACCTAGTAAACATGTCCAAGATCGTTTCATAAGGTTTCATGCTAAAAAGTTCATAATCATACATTAACATATTTAGCCTAGATTGCTTGATTTCACAAGTACCTTCATATCTAGTGCATAATTTATCCCAGATTTCTTTGCCAGAAGTGCATGCAGATATTAACATACAATCATCAGAATTCAAAGCACAGAAAAAACAATTTAAATATTTAGCATTTAATTGAGCATTGATCTGATCTGTTCTACTCCATTTAGAAAACGGAATATTAATTTTAATTTCATTTACAACATGTGACGGTGCAGAATAACCAATTTGAATCATATGCCACATGCGATAATTAATAGATTTCAAGAAAGTAGACATACGGATTTTCCAAAAATCAAAAGTAATATTTTCAAATAAAGGTGGCCGGGTGATTGAATATCCTTCCGCAATATTACGATTATAAAAATTAGCCATGGATCGATTTTAAAAGTTTTTAAACTTAAATTTTGAATCCCACTTTGATACCACTTAAAAGTTCGAAAAGGGATGTTAAGCCCTAGTGAACTAATCCCGAGGCTAACCAAGAGGGGGGATGAATTGGATATTTGAAACAAAATAAAAATCTTTTTATAACGTGCAGCGGAAATGAATTAAAACAACGATAAAAAGATCAATCACAGATATCACCCAAGCAGATAATATCAACAAAATAAAGTGCGAAAAAAGAATAAGAAAGAACACACCGGATATATAGTGGTTCGGTCCAACCTGACATACGTCCACTCCTCGGAGGCACCCTCCAAGTATTACACTAAACCAAAAGTGTCTCTCCTTCAGCCCCCACAGCTAGGCGGAGAAGCCCTTACAAAATCACTTCCACCTTTCCCGGTGCGGCAGAGTAGCCGGGTCCTTTGACACCAAAGAGCACTTCTTCTTCCCAAAACTTCCTTCGAGACAAGCCTTGAATCCGACGGTACTTAGGTGCAAGCCTGCCGGAGCAACCGTGTGAACCCCCTCACACTCCCTCGAGAAACCCCCTTCCCAGGCTCTTCTCCCCCTCAAACTCCACCCTTTCCTCTCTCCCTTTCAAGCTCTCTCTTCAAATTTTCTCCAAAAGAACGAAGCCTTAATGGCTGCCAAAGACACTTATCAAGTGCCTTGAGAAAGCTTAAATAAAGAGCTCCAAAAACACTTCCAAATTAGTTCTGGCGGCAAATATCATCCGGGACGATCGCCGGATCGTCCAGGACGATGTGCTCCAAAAGACGGCTTCAGAAAACCCTAAAAACTCAATTCTGCCGCCAAAGATCGTCCAGGACGATGTGCTCCAAAAGGCGGCTTCAAAAAACCCTAAAAACTCAATTCTGCCACCAAAAATTGTCTAGGACGATCGCATGATTGTCTAGGATGATGTGCAGAATTTGACCTGATAGTCCCGTATGATCCTGGGATAGTCCAGGACGATCAGAACCAATTTTATACAAATCGTCCAGTACGATATATAGATCATCCAGGACGATTAGAACAAATTTTGACTCTTAAATCCTTGCCTAAATTATTATGGCGGCTAGGGTTTTGAGATCATATTGGATCGTCCAGGATGATATAAATATCATCCAAGACGATTAGTTCAATGAACAGATCGTCCTGGATGATCATAAATCGTCCAGTATGATTTGTTCAAAAGTTGAACTTCTGGTTTTGACAGGATCTCACTCCCCCTAAGTATGTGTACACATGGTCATAAATAAACATATACCATTACAGGACTTGACTCAAGGAATTAAAAAGTACAACAATGAGAAATACAATAAAGCCTATTCTACTCATTCTTGAGTCTTGAATCTTTCTTGTATTGATGCATGCTGTTCCTGAAATATTAGTACACACACAAATAAATATATATTCCAAATATTAGAAGATGTGAGCCATAATGTTTGTTATCATCAAAACAGAAACTTGTGAGCCCGAGTCGTAACAGTGGTAGCTAAGGGAGCAGGGCAACCTATAAGGGGAAACACTCTTAGCCCATCATGTGTAAAGTCCAAGGTTACTACAAATGGTGGTCTGGTTGATGTCCTTATGGGCAGTGCAAATGATCAGGCAATTTTGCTGCAGAGGATGGATTATTTTGGACCTGAGGAAGATTGTAGCAGCTAGACTATAGTGACTAGAAGAAAGGGAAAAAGTCAAACACTTGGAAATAAGGGCCCGAGTGACCATTTGAAGAACCATGTTGTAGGTCAAGGGGTCTAAGTGGGTGTAGAAATGAGTTCAATTGCTGATGTTAGAATAGTGAATACGAATATTGAAACCACATGGGAACTAATTGAGGACACTCTAAATAATGAGGTACAGTATAAGAGTATGCCTATAGGTAAAGATGCTTCAACCATGCAAAGTGTTGATGTGCATTTGGTTAAGCATCCTTCTCCTCTTTACGTAAATAAAAAACTTATCTTGAGTGGTGGAAATTGAAAGTTTGATAGGGATGTTAAGCCCTAGTGAACTAGTCCCGAGGCTAACCAAGAGGGGGGGTGAATTGGTTATTTAAAAATTTCATGAGGAACAGAAAAATCTTTTTGATACTTTGCAGCAGAAACAAGTAAATAAGAACAAAAAGATCAATCACAGATATTCACCCAAAAAGTTAATATCAGAAAAGTAAAGTGCAGAATAGAATCAGAAAAGCAAACCATATTTTATAGTGGTTCAGTCAACTTGACCTACATCCACTCCCCGGAGCCTCCACTCCGGGTATTGCACTAAACAAAAAGTGTCTCTCCTTTTGCTCACACAGCAAGGTGGAGAAGCCTGCAGCCTGTACAAAACCTCCTTTTCACCACACGGTGAGGCAGAGAACTCGACCTCCTTTTGCTTCCACCTGAAGCGGACAGAGAACCCCGGATCTTCTTCCGAACGATCCTCAACGAACACCGACTAGACGAAAGATGACGAGCGGAGAAGATGACTCTGATCCGTGCTTAGAGCAACCTTAGTGAATCCCTCACTAACTCCCCCTCACAAGATCCTCTCTCTCTCTCCCAAACTCTCTCTCTCTAGGGTTTCTCTGGGAAGGAAAGTGGCAAAAAAATTTTCTTGTTGGAAGAAAAATATCTTTTATAGGAGGGCTTAAAATTTTCCCTAAATCTCAACTGGTCGGCCAAGATCGTCCAGGATGATCTCTAGATCGTCCTGTACGATCAGTTTAAAATCAACTATTTCAGCTTGGATGATCTGGTTCTTCTGGACGATCAGTAAAAAAAATTGTTCATATCATCCCGTACGATCCTGCGATCGTCCGGGACGATTAGTGCAAATCGAGGAATATCGTCCAGACGACAGTTCGGGTCGTCTAGAGAAACGTGTGTTGGACGACCAAAAAATGACTTGATCGTCCAGGACGATCGGGATATCGTCCTGTATGATTAGTTCAAAAAGTGCCCAAATCTTCATATACACAGTTCGGGTCGTACAGCTGAAATGTACTATACGATCATGATCGTCCAGGACAATCCTGCGATCGTCCAGGACGATATGATCGTATCAATTAAATATTAATTACTTTCCTTAATTACCAGACTAATTTAGGCATGATTGTACTGAATCATCCAAGACGATACACGTATCGTCCGGGACAATCAGACCAAATAACTTAAAATAAAAACTTGCCTAACTTGATCTGGCAGTTGAGAATTTCGAATTTGAGCATATCGTCCCGTACGATCCAAAGATCATCCAGGACGATCTGCTTAATCAGACCCTCTTAACTTGGTCGCCCTAATTAGGGTTTCTATTTTTACTGGATCGTCCCGGACGATGTGAATATCGTCCAGGACGATCTGAACAAAAAATGAGCAGAAACTCTAACTCACTCAAGCTCTCCCCCTGAGTGTGTGTGTGCAAGGTTACTTAGCTAGGGGATCAGTTACATTACAATTGACTCAATAAAAAAAAATAATACATTGGACACACTTGGACCCGATCTTGAGTTGGCTTGAGTTGCTCGTGATCTTTTGTGCCTGAAATGGGTTAGCCAAGCAAAACACACTTGAAACATGTTTGTCATCATCAAAACTACATTTGCAACAATCTCCCCCGTTTTGATGATGGCAAACATTTTTACAGTAGTTTGAAAATAAAGATAACTCGGAGATCAAAAAATAAATATTTTTTCCAAAATTTCATTTAACAACTAAATCAATACAGGAAACATAACACATAACAAAAAAACTGAAACGACTACAACTGACTCCCCCTTTTAACATCACAAAAAGGAGGAGGGTAAAACAGAACACTGAAAGATAAGTACAAAATATAAAAGAAAATAACTACAAAATAGAAAACTAGAATAGAGGCGGATCCTGATCGGAAGGAGGAGGTGGCGGTGGTGGGTTGAAGTAGTTTTTCCCAAAAACACAACCATGAAAACTAAAACAAAAACAAAAACAAACAAAACTCGAAGCGAGAACACATAAAAGCAATTTTTTTTTATCAAGCTGCTCGAGTAAATCAGAATTTTTCTTGATTTTAGATCCAAAACCCAATAAGAAGACGATTGACACCACTGAAATCCAGAAAAGTTGAAAAAATTGACTTTCGTAACTCCCACCTCGGGCACCTTACCGATGCAAATCTCTTTCAAACCAAACATCAAATTCAGAAGAAAAGAAATTAGATTCGAAAAGAGATCCTTTCAAGCCTCGTTCCAGAAAAATATCCGATATAATAGTGTTACAAAGTAAAAAATTAGACATCAGGATTTTCAAACACAAGCTTTTGAAAGTATTAAGTGGCGCACGGATTTTTCTAAGACCTTTAACGATCTGCAAGGAAAAAAAGCTTGGTTGGGCTCATTTTATGCCACTTTTTCAATTTATTTGGCACTTTGCGCATCTTTTCATTTTTGATACACTTTGAATATCTTTTAGTTGGCGACATTTCGCATCTTTTCAGCTTTAGGCTCATTTTGTGCCTCTTTTTCAATTGATTTGGCACACTGCGCATCTTTTGTAAGCTTTCTTCCTCTCAAAATCATTAAAAGATCTCAGCTGTATAATTACCTTCCAGATATAGGAGATGCTCTCCACGATAAGGAAAAGTAATTCACAAAGTAAAAGCCAAACGTCATATGATAAGTGCAATCACTTGGTTTAGAAAATTAAAATAATGGCTCAAGTCTTTGAAAACACTAATGATATGAGGTAGATTACTGTAGGAGGATAAGATCAATCTCTATTTCAAAAACTAAAATTTTAATTTTGAAAAGGATATTTATCCAAAAGAAACAATACACCAGCAAAGGAGTTAGAGGAAGAGAAACAATCATCAATGTTTCTTCCCTTTAACAGATACAGTGGAATCAATCACAGCCTAGCAGTTTCCAAAAAAACAAAGTAAAACTCTTAGTCAGAAATTCAGTTTAGCAGAAGTAGTGAGCAGTGATTAGATTTTGAAAAACATAAAATAGTAAGTGTAAGAGATAAACCAGTGAATAAAAATAGATAGAAAATCATATTGAAGTAAACACTCAAATCAAACTAACAACAAGGCTAACACAGAAATCAGCAAAAGAAATAAAACCAACTGAAAGCAAATAATCAAATCAAAACCAAAAACTAACTAACAGAAAATAGAATAATAATCAGAATAATTAAAAATCAGCAGTCATCAGAATCAAGCATTTATATCAATCACTCCTAATCTGGTTCTCAAAATGCTGAATGAGTCAAAGGCCAGTGGTTTAGTGAATATGTCTGCCAGCTGATTTTCAGTTGCTATATGATGTAGCTCAATGTCCCCTTTTGTAACATGGTCCCTAATGAAGTGATGCCTTATATCAATATGTTTGGTCATAGAATGTTGGATTGGATTCTTAGAGATGCAGATTGCACTAGTATTATCACACAGAACAGAAATTGTGCCAACAGGTAAACCTAAATCCAAAACTTGTTGCTTTAACCAAAGAACTTGGGCCACACAACTCCCTAAGGTAATGTACTCAGCTTCAGCAGTGGAAAGTGCAACTGAGTTTTGTTTTCTACTGGACTAGGAGAATAGAGACTGTCCTATGAATTGACAAGTTCCAGAAGTGCTCTTTCTATCCACCCTACACCCCGCAAAGTCAAAATCAGAATATCCAATGATCTCAAAAGAGGTGCTGTGCCTAGGGTACCATATTCCTAGGTTTGGGGTCCCTAAAAGATACCTAAGAATTCTCTTAACAGCAGTCAGGTGGGACTCTTTAGGATCAGCCTGAAACCTAGCACAAAGATAGACACTAAACATGATATCAGGTCAGCTAGCAGTCAGGTAAAGCAGTGATCCTATTATTCATCTATACTTCTTCTGATCAACAGATTTTCCACTTGAATCCTTATCTAACTGACCAGAGGAGCTCATGGGAGTATTGATTGGCTTGGCTTTGTCCATTTCATATTTCTTCAAAATGTCCTTAGTGTATTTAGATTGATTGAGAAAGGTTTCATCATCTGTTTGCCTTATGCTAAACCCTAAAAAGTAGGACAATTCTCCCATCATACTCATCTCAAACTCCTTACTCATTGTTTTAGAAAACTCATCACATAAATATTTATCAGAAGATCCAAAAATGATATCATCAAAATAAATTTGGATAATGAGTAAGTCATCCCCTATTCTCCTCAGAAAAACGGTGGTGTCTACGCTCCCCTTAACAAACTCTCTTTCTAACAGGAATGTGCTAAGCCTCTCATACCAAGCTCTGGGTGCCTGTTTCAATCCATACAAGGCCTTTTTTAATTTATAAACTCATTCAGATATTGGGAACTCTCAAAACCTGGGGGTTATTCTACAAAAATATCTTCTTTTATTACCCCATTTAAAAAGACACTCTTGACATCCATTTGAAACAGCTTGAATCCCTTATAACAGGCAAAGGCTAGTAGCACTCTAATATCTTCCAATCTAGCTACAGGGGCAAAAGTCTCCTCAAAATCAATCACTTCTATCTGATTATACCCCTTAGCTACCAATCTTGCCTTATTCCAAAATACCACACCTGAATCATTCATCTTATTTTTAAAGACCCACTTGGTTCCCACAATACTTTAATTTCTAGGACTTTCTACTAACTCCCAAACATCATTCCTTACAAATTGATTCAAATCTTCCTGCATAGCTAAAATCCAAAATTCATCCGAGAGGGCTTGATTGATGTTGGTGGGTTCAGTCATCGAGATAAAGGAAGAATGGTTTACTTTCTTCCTAAGTCCATGCCTAGTCCTAACACCTTCAGAAAGGTCTCCTAAGATCAGTTCTTTAGGATGACTCGAAGAATATCTCCAATCTCTAGGCAATGTGGTTTGAGGTTCTACCCTTTCCTCCAAATTTATATTTCTAACCCCTTGGGTAACCTCAACAATCTCTTCATCTTCTACTTCAGATCTAGACTCCTTAGGATCAGATTCATCAAACACTACATGGGTTGTTTCTTCCACCACCAAAGTCCTCTTATTGAACACCCTAAAGGATTTTTCCACACTTGAATATCCTAAGAACACTCCTTCATCAGATTTGGGGTCAAATTTTCCTAAGGGTGACTTCTTATTGTTCAGAATGAAAACCTTACAGCCAAAGACATGGAGGTGGGATAGATTTGGAGTTCTACCCTTAATGATCTCATAAGGTGTCTTGTTCAGTTTGACTCTCATATTCACCCTATTCAGCACATAACAGGCAGTGTTCGCCGCTTTAGCCCAAAAGTATTTTGGAAGTGAATACTCGGCAAGCATGGCTCTAGCGGCTTCCACTAAGGTCCTATTTTTCCTTTCAGCTACCCTGTTCTACTGAGGGGTCCTAGGAGCTGAGAGATTGTGACTAATCCCTTGCTCCTCACAAAAACTTCCAAATCTTTCATTTTCAAACTCCCCTCCGTGATTACTATGGATGGTAATAATCTCACATCCTAACTTCTTCTGAATCCAAGTAGAGAAAGATCTAAACTCATCAAATGTGACTCAGATTTATGTGACAAAAATTTCACCCAAGTGAACCTCGAATAATCATCTACAATCACAAACCCATAGATTCTCCCCCCTAAGCTGGCAGTGCTAATGGGTCCAAAGAGGTCCATGTGAAGAACTTCTAAAGGTCTAGAGGTGCTAATGTTCTTAATAGAGTGAAAAGAGGACTGGACTTGCTTCCCCAACTGACAGGCATCACACAGGTGATCCTTAGTGAACTTAAGCTTGGGCACACCTCTAACTAAGTTCTTTTGGGTGACTCTCCTAAGAGTTTTCATACTGGCATGACACAATCTCCAATGCCACAACCAAGACTCATCAGCAGAAATTTTTAAGCAAATTGAATTATCAGATTTAATGTAACTCTAATCCAGCTTGTAGACATTGTTGATTCTTTGCCCCTGCAAAATAACTTTATCATTTAAGCTTAAAATGCAGCCAGTAGGCAGAAATTTGATGCTGCATCCTTTGTCACAAAGTTGGCTGATGCTCAGCAAGCTGTGTTTCAGTCCATCTACAAGCAAAATATTGTCAATCATAAAATTCTTTGAATCACCAATTATACCTGAGCCTACCACCTTCCTGGTGGTGTTATCTCCAAGTGTAACCTTGCCTCCAGCCCTGGCCTCCAGCGAAATGAACTGATTTGTATCTTCAATCATGTGTCTAGAACATTCGCTGTCCAGGTACCACATGCTCTCACGAGGTCTTGTGTGAGAGCACACCTATAAAAATATCAAACGTCAGTCTTGGGTTCCTTCTTATGAAAAGAAGAATGCAATGCATGCGTGCTGTGCTGTGAAACAGGTAGTTTGGGTCTCCACAGCCAATGTGTACTATAGTGAACAGTGCAGGTGTGAAAAATGTGTCGTAACATGCCACATGAAAAATATCTAACACCAGGAAAAGGATTAACTAAATGTCGTGAGTGATAGTGCCTCTTCCTAGAAGTGTATGAAACATGATTTGATGAACTTGCAACAGATTTTTCAAAAGGTGGCGGTGCATAAAACTGTTCAAAAGTAGGTGATTTTTTGTTCTTTTCAAAAGCAGCAATTTTCACTCTCAAAAATTTGTTCTCCTTGTTAAGACTAGCAATCTCAAAAGTTCTTGCACTTCATTACTTTCTAAATCACATGCCATATCATTCAATTTCTTAAAAGCAGCTTCTAATTCAACATGCGATATTTTTAATGCATCGTGCTCAACAATTAAATCAGAATGCTTTCTATTCAGTTCATCAAACTCATCTAGTAAAGACATGTGATTGCTATCAATAGTGGAATGATCTTAATCAACACATCATGCTCTTTTTGCAAAGTCAAATAATCCAATTTCAAACTAGCATGGGTTTTCTTAAGCTTCCTATACGATGCATGAATTTTTTCAGATACTTCAAATAATTGATCGTAAGTAAGCTCACATACCTCTTCCTGGTCTGACTAACCAGGGTGATCATCAGCCATCAGACACATGTTTGTTTCCTCCTCTTCAGCTTCAGTCTCGGAGGAGTCGGATGCAGAGTCTGCCCAGAATGCCTTTTGTATCTGCTTCTTGTCCTTTCTGAACTTTGGTTTCTCCTCACCCTTCTCCTTGCTTGGGTGAGCCTTGAGTGAAGGACAATCCGCCTTTATATGTCCAGGCTTCCTGCATTCAAAATAAATAGATTCAGATGAACCTTTAAAGTTTCTACTGGTCTTACCTTTGTTCCACTTTTGAAAATTCTTATTCTTCTTCCTTAGAAAGCTCTTGAATTGCCTTGTAATTAAGGTAACATCATCGCTATCAGACTCAGAAGTGCTAGCATCTGAATCTTTGGCCTTTAGTGCCACTGTCTTCTCCTTCTTTCGTTCACCTGCATCAAGTTGTCTTTGGTTCACCCCTTGCTCGTAAGAAATGAGTGATCCAAGTAAGCTGTCAATAGAGTAAGTATTTAAATCTTTAGATTCCATGATCGTAGTAATCTTAGCATCGTAAGAAGAAGGAAAACATTTAAGAATTTTATTCACTCTTTCGTAATTAGTTAATTCTCTTCCTAGAGAATGCAAAGAGGTAATGATTTGAGTGAACCTTGTGTACATTTCTGAAATCGTCTCACTAGGTTTCATGCAAAAAAGTTTGTAATCATGCAACAAGATGTTTAACCTAGACTGTTTGACTTTAGTTGTACCTTCATATATTATACACAATCTATCCCAGATTTCTTTACCCGTTGTACAAGCAGAAACACGCATATAGTCTTCAAATTTTAAAGCACAAAAGAAATAGTTCAAACATTTTGAATTTAACTGTGCTAAATCACGATCATCAAAAGTCCAATCTACAAATGGGAGTTCAATTTTCACATTGTTAACCAATCTAAAAGGTGGTTCGTATACATCCTTAACTAACATCCACATGCGATAGTCAATCGATTGAAGAAAAGTAGATATGCGTGTTTTCCAAAAATCAAAAGGAATATTATCAAATAATGGTAGTCTTATAATAGAATAACCTTCAGTAGTATTATGATTATTATAGTTAGCCATGGATCAAATTCAAAAGTTTTTTAAACTTAAATTTTGAATCCCGCTCTGATACCACTTGAAAGTTTGATAGGGATGTTAAGCCCTAGTGAACTAGTCCCGAGGCTAACCAAGAGGGGGGACAATTGGTTATTTAAAAATTTTACGAGGAACAGAAAAATCTTTTCGATACTTTGCAGCAGAAATAAGTAAATAAGAATGAAAAGATCAATCACAGATATTCACCCAAGCAGTTAATATCAGAAAAGTAAAGTGCAGAATAGAATCAGAAAAGCAAACCAGATTTTATAGTGGTTAAGTCAACTTGACCTACGTCCACACCCCGGAGCCTCCCCTCCGGGTATTACACTAAACAAAAAGTGTCTCTCCTTTTGCTCCCACAGCAAGGTGAAGAAGCCTGTACAAAATCTCCTTTTCACCACACAGTGAGGCAGAGAACCCGACCTCCTTTTACTTCCACCTGAAGCGGGCAGAGAACCCCGGATCTTCTTGCGAACGATCCTCCCACAACAAACACCGACTAGACGAAAGACGACGAGCAGAGAAGATGACTCTGATCCTTGCTTGGAGCAACCTTAGTGAATCCCTCACTAACTCCCCCTTACAAGATCCTCTCTCTCTCTCCCAAACTCTCTCTCTCTAGGGTTTCTCTGGGAAGGAAAGTGGCAAAAGATTTTTCTTGTTAGAAGAAAAATATCTTTTATAGGAGGGCTTAAAATTTGCCCTAAATCTCAACTGGTAAGCCAAGATCGTCCAGGATGATCTCTAGATCGTCCTGTACGATCAGTTCAAAATAAGCTGTTTCAGCCTCGACGATCTGGCTCTTCTGGACGATCAGTAGAAAAAATTATTCATATCGTCCCGTACGATCCTGCGATCATCCGAGATGATTAGTGCAAATCGAGAAATATTGTCCAGAAGATAGTTCGGGTCGTCCAGAGAAACTTGTGCTGGACGACCAAAAAATGACTTGATCGTCCAGGACGATCGGGATATCGTCCTGTACGATTAGTTCAAAAAGTGCCCAAATCGTCCTATACATAGTTCGGGTCGTACAACTGAAATGCACTAGACGATCATGATCGTCCAGGACGATATGATCGTATCAATTAAATATTAATTGCTTTCCTTAATTACCAGACTAATTTAGGCATGATTGTACTGAATTGTCCAGGACGATACACGTATCGTCCGGGACGATCAGACCAAATAACTTAAAATAAAAACTTGCCTAACTTGATCTGACGGCTTAGAATTTTTTATTTGAACATATTGTCCCGTACGATCCAAAGATTATCCAGGACGATCTGCTTAATCAGACCCTCTTAACTTGGTCTCCCTAATTAGGGTTTCTATTTTTACTGGATCGTCCAGGACGATGTGATTATCGTCCAGGATGATCTGAACAAAAAATGAGCAGAAACTCTAACTCACTCAAGCTCTCCCCCTGAGTGTGTGTGTGCAAGGTTACTTAGCTAAGGGATCAGTTACATTACAGTTGACTCAGTAAAAAGAAAAACCATACATTAGACACACTTGGATCCGATCTTGAGTTAGCTTGAGTTGCTCGTGATCTTTTATGCCTGAAATGGGTTAGCCAAGCAAAACACACTGGAAACATATTTATCATCATCAAAACTAGATTTGCAACAGAAAAATTAGAAAATCTAGAATTTTAAAGCTAAAGAGGAAAAAGGATAGAATTTCAAAAAATAATTTCACTAAAGAATTGGCCAATTCAACACTATTAAATATGGTACGTAGAAAGAGGAAGGTTGAAAGATCAAGGGCTAAGTCGATCAGTCCTATAGAAGAGTCAGCTCATGTGGGCCAACGGGGATGCATCCCCTTTGGTTGAATAATGTCGACCATCCTCTATTGGAATTATATGGGGGGCCACAAAACGGCTATGGGTCACTACCTTTGCCCCAAGATTGGCAAACATGAGTTAGGCTTCATTGGGCTTGTTGAGATAATGGTTGAGAATATAAGCTAAAAAGAGATATATATGGTTATTGGGCATAATTAGGAGTATATCCATCAGTTAGCAGAGGGAAAATTTAGTGGTATTTTAGCAATTTGGAGGAGAGACATTGCTTCTTTTTAGGTAACTGGTATATATTCCAAAGGTACCATTGGTAAACTTCAATTATTAAATTGTATAGATATGACCATTATTGTGGTCTATGCCAATAAGGATCGATATGTTCGAAGAAAGTTGTGAGATTACATATTGCATATTGATAATGGGCGGTCTCCCCTATTCATTTTTAGAGACTTTAATCATATTTTGTCTTAGGAAGAAAACAAAGGGGGTAAAGGTTTGGTTAGTTGTGGCTAAAATGGAAGATTTTATGATTTGCAATGATCTTCATGACTATGAGTTTTCTATACCCAGTTATACCTAGAGTAAGGGTAGAGTAAAGTCTTGGCTCATCTATATCGGTGTTTAGTCAGCTCCAATATTCTTGATAAATTGTAAGGCCTAGAAGTGAAACATCTTATGTGATTACCATCAGATCAATGTCCTATCAAATGCACTTTTTTGTAGAGCTAGTAGCAGAACTATGTCGTTTTGAATTAAATTTATAGATGTGAGGCTTTCATATCCCATGGCATGGAAGATAGTTTGGGAGAAGTGGATGAAGGAGGATGGAGGTTATGAGGTAGCCAAATTAAATAGAAAATTCAAATGAACGTTGAGGGCCTTATTTTTTTGGAGTGGAAAAAATGAATGGAGTTACATGGGACCAAAGAAAAGCTAGATATGGAAACTTTGGATCTTCAGTAGCTAGATTGTTCAGCCACCGTGTTGACGGATGAACCACAAAGAGTGCTTCAAGAGAAAGTTCAATTTTGAATGCTACTCTAGGTAGAATCCATGCCTGGTGGAGACAAAGGGCCAAGGTTAGATGGCTTAATGAGGGTGATGAAAATACACATTTTTTTCATTTAATTCCTCTGGCAAGTAGCGAGCTAATAAGATTACTAAGAAGAGAATGGAAGTTGGGGAAATCACTAATGATAGCCATATTATTTTGAGGCTAACTTTTTATTTCTTTGGGAAGAAGTGGTGGGAGCAACCAATTCAGTTTGAGGGCTAGCCTTTGCTAAAAGAAAAGAAAGTTGTGGTTGCTCATCATCAGGCCAAGCTTCAACAGAATTTCACGCGTAAGGAAATTTAGGATGTGGTTATAATAATGGTCCTGAATAGGTCATCGGGTCATGATGGGATTACTATTTCATTTTAAAGCAATTTTAGAGCATTGTAGGCGAGAAAGTGGTGATGTCCTGCTGGGATTTTTTTAATTTGGTCAACATGTTTGATGATTGGAAAGACACATTAGTAGTGCTTCTTCCTATGGTGGATAGGCATGATTCTCCCTCCAAGATTTGGCTCATTAGTTTGTGTCAAACTATTTATAAAGTGATTGTTAAGGTGCTTACAAATAAGTTCAAAGGGATCTTTTCACTCATCATCACTAAAGAGTAAGCAGCATTTGTACCAGGCCACTCCATCTCTAGTCACTATCGATTAGGGAGGAAATGATAAATAAGTTCAAAGTTATACCTCTCAAAGTGGTTTTATGGCTATGAAAGTTGATTTGGAGCAGGCTTATGACAAAAAGAGTTGGAAAACTCTTGAAGTTGTCCTTCACCTTATGGGCTTTCCAAATCAATTTGTGCGGTGGGTTATGGGCTGCATTACCTCCCTGAGGTTCTCCATTCTAGTAAATGGTGAAAGGCTAAGTAGATTAGAGCTTAATCTAGTTTTCGACAAGAATTCCCTTTGTCACTATATCTTTTTCTTCTATGTTTGAAGTTGCTTTTGTTGGCCTTTAAACAACATGAGGAAGATATTGGAGTGGCCATTGCTAATGGGGGATCTTGTGTCTAACATCTCCTTTCCACTAACAACATTCCTATTTTTCAAGTTCTTCAATCTCAAATGCTAAAACAAGGTCTCCCGCTGCTTCAAGACTATTGCTCCTGGATCGATCAAAAGATTAATCAAGCTAAGTGAGTTATGCTTTTTAATAGAAATCCTTCCCAATGAAAGAAGTATAAACTAGCTAAGGAAGTTGGATTTAGAATGGAAGATAGCATAGATTATTTGGGGATCAAATTATCCATGAAGAGGCTTATTCGTGGTGACTTCATGAATCTGCTTTAAAAGGCCAAGGCCAAGGTTAATGTGTGGGGAAACCATCATTTCTCACTTATTGGACATGTGACACTTATTAATGCTACATTACTTGCAATGGCCACATATTTATTCACTCACACAAAAGTCCCTAGAAGTATTATAATAGATATTAAAAAAAATGGGAAGAAGTTTTTTGTGTGATAGAGGCAAGAATTTGAAGGGCTGCACTATCTAGCATGGATCACCTTTACACTCCTAGGAGATGTGGCAGATTCGGTTTTCATGCCTTGAAACACTGGATTGACCCTCTACGAGCTAGAAGCTTTTGGGAATTCACTTACGATCAAGCCTCTCTTTTAAACTAGTGGCAAAATTAGAAGTATAGTGATACAACCTAGGGCTAGGCACCCAGGTGGGGGACGATATTGCCTGCAAGATTATTTATAAGGGAACCGTCTGCCTTAGAAATTATATTAGATGGCGTATTGGTAATGGAGCAAGGATCAGTATTCTTGAGTGTGTGTGGATACTTGATCATGCTTTTCAAAATTAGCCCAACAACATTAACATTAAGGGTGTTGAAAATTTGGTGGTACAAGATTTAATTGTTGAACAAGATTTAATTGTTGAAGATAGCACCTGCGATATACAAATGTTTACATGAAGGCTTCAGTCCTAATTTAATCGGCAATATCATTTCAATTTGCATCGATCATGATGGCGGTAGGGATACTTCCAATCTTATTAAAGTTCCATTAGGGTCTACTGTGACTGCAGCAGCATATAAATTTTAATTTCAGGTTTTCAAAGATATTGTGAAATGTAATTAATAAGTTACGGTTGCATCTATGCAACAAGTTTTTCTGGTGGCGAGTGTATAAAGATATTCTGCTGTGCTAATTGTTGGTATCATGTGCATAGGTTGCATGACCAACTGAATTGTCCTTGGGGATGTACGCAAGTTGAAGATCTTAACAACATTATGGTTGGATGCAATCAGCTTATAAAAATCCTGAATGTGCTGGGTGAATGGGGTTTTAGTACTCCTCACTTTAGTTCTTTTTCTAACTTACAGGTGGCTATATCTACAGCTAGTGATTTGTTCAACTAATGGGTGCAATTCTACTGTCATTCGATCTATCAGTGTTTATGGGCAAGGGCAGAAATACCAAGAAACATGGATGAGCCATTGGCACCCTGGTTACCATGGCTACAAGAATTTTAGAAGCTCTCACACGCAATGGTACCTTCATTCATCTAGGAAAATGGGACACCACGCATCCTTCTGGGCTGGTTTTGACTTCCTTGTGCTGTCCTCCCCCTCCTTGTTGGTTGAAAGCTAATGTTGATGGAGCGCTTCATCCATCCTATTGTGGTGGGATTAGGATTGTCATTTGAGATGAGTTTGGTGAACCTATGGTGGCGCCCGGGTGGAGTATTGAACACTAGGATATCACTCAAGTGTTATAGGCTATGTGTTACTTCAACCACATTATTCAATAATTGATGTTTGAGAAGAATGGTATTATATGGTAAGTGATAATGTTAGCATTATCAATTTTATGCAGGAATGTCAAACTTATAGTGATTGGAGCTCTCGGCCTCAACTTGGATTGGACCTTAATTGGCTCAACCTCTTCAGCAAAATATTTTTTCAGCATGTTCTAGAAGATTTAATGAAGCTATTAAAATTTGAAAGTTTGATGTAGGATGTAATAATCCTCGATGAAATACCCCTAGACACACCAAGAGGGTAGGTAAATTGGTAGATTTAAAAAACTTACTTTAAATAAACAAACTATATATATTTTTTGGAAATTTAAATAACTTAAAAACCAACAAAATTTTTACCTGATTCGGAAACAAAATTTTTATAATATAATGATGATGAATAGCTCAAATTCAATATTCATCAAGTAGATAAATTTTTACCATGTAATTTTTTTAGAAAATCAAAGTGCAGAAAAGTAAATACAGAAAAATAAAATTAAGAAAGAACACACTAGAATTTTATTGTGGTTCAGTTAAATAGTGACCTATGTCCATTCCTACGGAGTCCTCCTCTTTGAGTATTACACTAAAACCTTAGTGTCTATCTT